>JAOANR010000004.1:44002761-44404475 GCA_030278955.1 Hygrophila difformis
AATAAAAAATACTATTTATTAAAGAAAATTAATTTTTAAGGGTTTAGGGTTAAGGGTATAGGGTTTAGGGTTTAGGGTTTAGGGTTTAGGTTTAAAAAAATTATCCATAAAGATTTGATAAAAATTATAAATAAAAAATACTATTTATTTTAAAGTTTTAAAAAAAATTTAATTTTTAAGGGTTTAGGGTTAAGGGTATAGGGTTTAGGGTTTAGGGTTTAGGGTTTAGGTTATAGGGTTTAGGGTTTATCCATAAAGATTTGATAAAAATTATAAATAAAAAATACTATTTATTATAAAGTTTAAAAAAGAAAATTAATTTTTAAGGGTTTAGGGTTAAGGGTATAGGGTTTAGGGTTTAGGGTTTAGGGTTTAGGTTTAAAAAAATTATCCATAAAGATTTGATAAAAATTATAAATAAAAAATACTATTTATTTTAAAGTTTTAAAAAAAATTTAATTTTTAAGGGTTTAGGGTTAAGGGTATAGGGTTTAGGGTTTAGGGTTTAGGGTTTAGGTTATAGGGTTTAGGGTTTATCCATAAAGATTTGATAAAAATTATAAATAAAAAATACTATTTTTTTTAAAGTTTTAAAAAAATTAAATTTTTAAGGGTTTAGGGTATAGGGTTTAGGGTTTAAGGGTTTAGGGTTTAGGGTTTAGGGTTTTAGGTTTAAAAAAATTATCCATAATAAATTTATTAAAAATTATAAATAAAAAATACTATTTATTTTAAACCGCAGGGAGATTGGTGGTTTGTTCGGCCCGAGGGACAGGGATGCGCCCCTCACCTTATTATGTACTTTAGAGCCCTAGTTCTCCCGATCATAGTGCATGAGTTGCAGGAGACTGACCCGGATGGATTAGCGGAGCTCCGGGCTTCATGTTTTTCATATCTCTACAGAGGAGCGAGTCACGAGAGAGGGCCGCGTTGGTCTGATAGCGTTATGGCGGCTCAGGCCATGGCCGAGATTTTACACCGTGAGGTGGCGTTCCGCTTCCCTGCCGATGGTGAGGAGTGGGGTGAGGACGATGCTGTCTGGTTTTTTCTATGCGGGCGATTTGTGCGATACGGCTGGCAGGAGCACGCTTTGATTACTGGTTTGCGGTATGGCCGGTCTGAGTTCCAGCTATACTCGGACGATCGTCCCCCAGCCGGGAGCTTATTTTCGAGGTACCAGGCTGTTCTCGCGAGCGCCACCGCGGATAGGATCCGTACAGCCTTTAGGGACGGGCATTTTCGTACGACACCTGGCGACGGCTTGAAAGTCGCTAGGGTTTTGACAGCCTTCTATCTCGTTCTCGGGCACGATGGGCACAGTCGTGGTCCGGAGCCATGGATGTGGCGGTTGGTGGAGGACCGGGATGCTTGGGAGGCATTTCCGTGGGGTTTGATTAGCTGGCAGGTGTCACGACATGGCTTCAGGCGTCTCCTCACCGCGACCAAGCCTGATGGCTCAGTGCACTTCTACGGCCATGCATTGGCATTTATGGTACGGTACTGTTACACCACATATTATAAATGTTTTCATTTGCACTGGTCTAATGATTTACCTGACGTAATTGGTTCGTGATCTCTGCAGGTCTGGGCCTGCGAGGCCGTCCCAGCTATGATGACGATTTATTGCAAGGAGAGATTCGGGGACCCGACGGAGCACCGCCCCAGGATTGTACAGTACCTATTCAAGAGGGTCACGAAGGCCCGAGATTGGCGAGCGTTTTTCGATCAGACGGTTAGTGGGCATGTACTTCGTTATCGCGTTGACATTTCGTATACTAACAGTATTGTTTTGATTGTGTATACAGTTGGAGTGTTTTGAGACACTTACACCCACCGAGGTGGAGTCGAGGGAGCCCTATATGGCAGACCTTGATGTTGAGATCCCACCCGGATTAAGGTGGGTGCGAAAAGACGATCGAAAGAAGGGTCGCAAGCGGAAGACGGGCGACGGGGATGCTCCGGTGGTGGACGAGGCAGTGGAGGAGGCCGAGCCGACAGTTGACATTGATCAGGGTGGCAGCGGCGCTGAGGCACCGAGTCGGCCCACCCAGCGCCCGCGCACGGATACACCCAGCGCTGAGGCACCGAGTCGGCCCACCCAGCGCCCGCGCACTGATACACCCAGCGCCGATGCAGAGCCGAGCGCCCACCCAGTGCCTCCGGATTTTGAGACCATTATGGCCCGTCTACTGGAGGGTTACGAGCGGCGCACGACGGACATGATCGCAGCGTGTGATCGACGGACAGCGCAGACGGTCGCGGAGGGGGTGCGACAGATTGCGGACATGGTCGCCGCGACGGAGCAGCGGCTTATGCAGGAGATTCACCGCCAGCAGGAGGCCACGAGATTGGTGGTGGCGGCGGAGGTCAGGGCCGTACTCCAGCGGATCCACATCCGGACGCCAGATGTGGGCAGAGCTGGCATGTCGGGTAGCAGGGAGGCGGGGGTGACTCCTGGAGTACGTGCGGGTACTGCATCGGGGGCAGATCAGGCACGCGCTACGAGAGAGTTCTCTGGAGTGCGAGCGGCCATGCCGCAGGTGTGCTCGGATTCACAGGATGCTTCCGGATCCGATCATGCCGCCGACGCCGAGCAGCGTACACCTCAGTCCGGCCATGACGAGGCGACTCCATCCGGCACAGGTAATTATATTTATTCTTGCTAATTTACTATCATACTGCAGACGAGTTAATATTTGAGATTTGTTGAATGATGTTGTGACTACATATTCGCAGGTTTTACGTCACCACCTCCCAGTGCGCCTACTGTGCATCCGAGTTGCGACGTCACAGCTGCAGGTATTTTACTGGCATTAATGCGATTTATTTAGCACATCCGGATTGATTCTTGGTATTTTATTTATGATTCACTAAAAATATTTTTTCAGGGTCTGTTACACCACACTTAAGCATACCTCCACTGTCCACTGACCCGACACCTTCCTCCACCACAGCTGCAGGTATTTTGCTGTTGTTTAGTTTAAAGTTTGATTGTGTACTTATTCTGCTTATAGAATAATTGTTATTTTTTAAACCCATATGTAATTTCCCAGATTATGTTACACCACCGCCACGGGTGCAGCCACCGTCCACGCTGCATCCAAGTTCCTCCACTGTCCACTTAGCGGGTATGTTTTCGGTTTTTTGTACATACATTTTAATTGTTTATTATTTTCCCTGATGAGGATATTTGCGTAGGAGGTTCCGGACGCACGGACCCCGCCGAGTACCGCACTAGACGGGAGCGACAGGAGTCTCAGGCGCTTAGAAGCCCGTTCACCACCAGGCTTGATCGACCGCGAGGGCGATCTGGGAAACAGTTGTTCAGCACTTATCTGGAGCAGGGCGGATATAGGTAATTTTGTAACCAGTTAAATTAATAGTGCACCTCACTACGGGAATACGAATCATGTGTACTTCTAATGCAGTGTAAACGTCGGGGCGATGTTTTCTGTTACCCATCATTTTTTCAAGTCATGGTGCACCACCACCTACCACCTGGAAGACGAGGTAAATTTGCTTTTCGTTTCTCTACTGGGCGTGTGCGTAAAACAAGAATTTTTAAGTTCATATCTACTCAGTCCACACTACATTTATTGTTGCAGCAATTAGATGCGTACCTTGGGATTCTACATTTCAAGCCCGAGATCTTCGGTGGCCGGGTGCGACAGGATAGGCAGATAGGCTTCGTCGATGCAAAATTTCTGGTTAGGTTTATAATTTTGTCTACGAATGTATATGTATTATATTTATTATATTTATAATTGACTGACCGCAATTCTATTCTTAAACTAGACTCACCTTATCCATACCTGCTGGGACGCGTTTGATAAGGTGCCACGTTTTGATGATAAGGCTGTGGAGCGATACCGGCAGTATGTTGCGGGGCAGAGGCCCTCGTGGGGCAAACCTAGGCCGTGGTGGACACTTGACGAGGTTCGTGTTAATAACAACCGAACTTATTTATTTTTTCAATTTAGCGTATCTATCGACCATTTAATTGTTGATTTTTAAACAGTTGGTGTGCCCGTGGAACGTTCGAAAGCACTGGGTTATCGTTCGATTTTCACTGAGGGAGCAGTGCATCTACCTCCATGATGGTCTGTTACCGCCGAGGGCCCTGACAGATCCGGTTAAGGAGAAGTTAAAGGAGACGCGCAAGGAGGACCTCCTGCCATTCATGACACTATTTCCGGCGCTACTGCAGGTTGCCGGATACCACCGACATAGACCGGATGAGCCTACTGTACAGCAGTGGCCACTAGGTCGACCGCAGGACAGCACAGTTTTACCCCAGGAGGATAGGTATTTTATTGGTTTTTTGTTTTATGCCTCAATGTTGTATAATTATTGCTTTTGTAGTTTTGTTTAATTTAAAGACTAACTGCAACAGCTCCTCTTGCGGCCCGTTGGCTCTTCTCACTGCATATTGCTTCCGCATGGGTACATTCCCCCGTCTGGGCGTGAAACTGGACATCAGATCTGTTCGTTTCGAGCAGGCGTTTGCAGTGTGGCGTTTCAGCTTGGACGCCTCCGATGACGAGTTCTATGAGGGCGCTCTATTATGATCTGATATATATAGTTCCATATTTTCGTATTTTGTGATTATTAAGCGATGTAGTATTACATTCTATTTCATGGTATGATATGATATATATATTGCTATATGATAACACAGATATGAATAACAACTGCATTATAACCAATATTCAAATAGATCCAGACGAGTTCTTCCCACAGTTATTCAAATGATCTATATATTGTCATATGATTACACATTTCCAATTATTCGGATAGGTCAGAATCTTCCCACTCCTGATTGGCATCATTCAAATTGGGGATTTCCACAACACTGGGCATTTGACACCGTTTCACCGTGTGCCCTTCCTCACCGCAGCGACTACACCTCTTCTTCCTGCGTTGACGTGGTTGAGACGGTCCAGGAATGTCATTTGGATCGACTGGTTGTGTGCACCTTCTCTCTTTGTGCCCGAACTCACCACACCTACGACATCGCTGACGCCTTCCGGCACGCGAAGCTTTCTCGGTGGCGGATGGGATCCTGCTCTGTTTCGGTCGTCCTGCTTGCCTTGGGCATTTTGGTGTACCGCATTTTACGTCTGCTATTTCTTTAGGTATTTGCCAAACATCAGGGTGCTCCATTGGAAAGACACGCTCGCCCCACGCAGCAAGTAGTGTATCGCGCGTGTAAAAGGATGGCATGTAGTAGTTCAGCTCCCCTCTAAAGGACCTGTACATAAAAAAAATTGATAATTCCAAGCCAAAATTGGACAAGACAAATTCGATAAGAAGTTGTATTATCTAACACATACTTGATTGCGGCAACAGCGTGGGCGCACGGGATGAGCATGGTCTGGAACGAAATGCACGTACACGTCCGATCAATGCCAAGGTCCACCACGTATGTCTTATTGTTTTGTTTCACGTGATACACATTTGGGTGGTTCGTTGCCTTGACAGGTAGCTTATCCCCCATTTCCCTCGCTTTTAGTAAACATTCGTTCGCCCATTCTGTAAGATGACCGGTGGTAAGTGCTGCCTGATTGTGCCTCTTCGTGAACCATTCACTCTGAACGGCACGGATAACCTCGAATAGGGAGCAAATTGGCAGCTTCCTTGCCCACCGGAGCCGGCGGTTCATGCTCTCTACGATGTTCGTCGTCATCATGTCGTAGCGACGAACGACGCAACGCACACGAGCCCACTTCTCCGGTCCGATAACGTCCACAAGATAGTGATACGCGCCAGGATAATGATCTTTCAACGTCTTCATATGTTGCTCGTACTCGGAGTTCTTGAAGGCATAGGCGGCTGCGGTGAATGTGTCGACCGCTGACTTCCCTCCGTGCTTTAATATTTTCTGTGAGAGGTGCACACAACACAGAACGTGATGTGCCGTCGGCATGGCTTCATAAACTGCTCTCCTTATTGCCGGAGAACCATCGGAAACTACAAGCACATCGTCAGGAATGTCAAGGGCCCGTCTCAACTGCAGAAGAAACCATCTCCAGGATGGGACCGACTCGACTGCCCCTACACCGAAAGCCAGTGGGTAAATCATATTGTTGCCATCCTTCGTCACGGCCGCGAATAAGACACCCTTGTAAGATCCTTTCAAGTGTGTGCCGTCTATTACAATGAACGGCCGCATATGATTCCATCCTTTAATGGAAGCACCAACCGCGAAGAAAGCATATTTGAAACGACCCTTTCTGTCCAACATGTAATCTGTAACAGTTCCAGGGTTCTGCTGCTCCAGCATGTATAGGAATGATGGAACCATCTGGAACGAGGTGTCGTGGTCCCCGAACAGCGATGCTATTGCGTGTGCCCTAACTTTTCTAGCTAGGGCTACCGACACAGTGACGCCCCTCTTCTTCAACGTAGCCTGAACCTGTACAGGTGACAGCGTGCTCTCATCGAGCACTATTTCATCTCCGAGGAAGGTACCCAAATATCTGGATGGGAGTGTGTTGGGTGGAGGACGGTCTGGATTCATCACGCATGTATGTGGAATTAACTTGTACACAACCCACGTCGATCCACTGCCTCGCGCACGCATCTTAAATTCACAATCTTCCTCACGACAACACACCCAGTACCTGTGCGGCTCTGACTTAACCGTCTTCATGCCGGCTCTCTGATCCACCAAATACTCAACGAGCTTCTCCTTCAGCCTCTCTTTAGTCCCAAAAACTGACCCACGCGCTAGGATTCTATCAACCGAATCGTACAAGTACGGATCCACGTCTCGCTCGGGCAGATCAAAATGCGGTCGCGGCAGATTCCACATTCCGCTAGTCATGTCGGGTACAACGAACGCTTCTTCAGTATTTCGCCAAAACGGATTCTGCTCTCCTTGCAACCCCCGCCCTCCACGCGTCTTTCTACCATTATTTTTGTTGTGTATGTCCCAAAAAATTTGGGCATATTTCTCAATCTTTCTCGTACTGAATGACCGAGACCCTTCTTCCTCTCCGTAGTCTGGGTCGTCCGACTCGTCCGACTCGGCCGACTCGTCCGACTCGTCCGACTCATCGTCCATCGAAGATCGCCATTCTTCCTCTTCACTCCCCTCTTCACTCTCCTCTACCTGCTCCTCCTCTTCGGCGCCATCTTCTCCCATGCGCTCCCCTTCATTGGACTCCGGAGGTGGGATGTTTTCTGCTTGCCCTGCATTCCCCTGCCCGTATTCATCTCCATACATGTTACTCCATCCTCCGTGCCCACTCGTATATCCGGGTACATTTCCCATGTTGCTTGCACCATACGCCATTTCCCCTCCGTAAAAAAACTCGCTGTTGTTTGCTCCAACATTCGGGTAATCGTAAAAATTATGCATCAGTTGTTGCCCGAATATCGCATCTGTCCAGCTTCCCGGCTGTGGAACGAATGGATAATTGAATTGTTCGTTATAATTTGTAGACGGTTGTGGAACGTCCGTACCTAAAAAAATTATTTAACACGTATTAATATTCATTAACATGTAATGGCACCTCCCAAATAATCGAAATTAAGCCCATATAGAAAAGCTTACGGTTCATGTCTTCCGGATCTCTATTACCAGTGGTGGAATCTCCCTCGAACCAATTGGAACCGAACCAAGACATTGTTCCGTCTCAAATAATACACCTGTCAGCAATTTGATTCACAAAACTACTTTTAATAACAATAATCTAACAATAACTGTATACATTTGTTATTTATTATACCAAATATTTTTAATATAACGAAAAATGCTTATAATTACTTTAGCATTTCTAAGTACAAATAACAACAATTTCCATCAAATTAACTACAAACTAAATTAATCACCGTTTAATTTACTAAATTTAAACTTAATTAACCTACAAATTCAATTAAAATGCAAACAGAAAACTTTACTAACATTTGTGGTACATATATCATCGCATCTACACTTCTTAAAACAAAAACTTTAGAGTATATTTCAAAACATAAACAAAAATAAACATTTATTAATTATAAAAATAATTGACCATAACTTATGCAATATAAATTTATAAACTTACGAGTTATGCAAAATGACACAGGATCCGGGCCTTTAAGAACCACAGTAGCAATTCCAAGAAGCACAAAATATATTATCTAAATGCAACTTGAAGAAAGTAGTGGAGCAAAGAAAGAGATGAATGTTTCGTTTGTGAATCTAGATCTGAGATGCAACTTGAAGTATATTATTTGAGCTGTCCACCAATAATTGAGCTGTCCACAGCTGTCCACCAATAATTGAGCTTCGATCGGCTATTTAGAGGTTCGATCGGACCGATTGATATGAATTGGATGACCGAAGTTTTCAGCTTCGGTCGGCCATTTATGCTTCGGTCGGCTATTTTAAACTCCGACCGAAGTCCAATATAGCCGACCGAAGGCTACTTAATGATGTTTAATTACGTTAATCAGCTACTCACTTCGGTCTTCTATTTTTTCTTCGATCGGTCCGATCGAACCTTCCGACCGAAGGGTTTTTCGTCATTTCGGGTAGAAAAGATAACTTTTAAGCGGTGGGTGTGAAAAACTTTTTTGCTATGTCTGACAGGGTACTGCGGTTTGCATCCCTTAGTAGGAATAGTGGAAAAAGACGAGATATTTATAATAGTACTCCCTCCGTTTTCTAAAAGTCGTAACGGACTCACGGTGCACACAGTCCAATACATATTTTTAATTATTTATAACTTAAATTTGGTATAAGTAAAAATTCTGAAAGTTTAATATTTAAAAACTACATGACAAGACGAATCTAACAAGATCCCATTTAGCTATATTTTAACTTATGTAACTATAATAAAACTTTAAGTTAAAGTGCATGTGTGAACAGTGTTAAAATTCAAAGTGTTACAATAATAAAACACAGAGGGAGTATACCATAACATATTATACATAACCTATCCATAAACAAAAATTTTAATTTTACATGGGCATGCGCTAAAAAGTTTATTCACACGTAACAGTGATAGCAACACCTCTACGATTATCTTTACTTTCTTGTTTATTCTTTTTTCACTTAAATATGCTGCTAGTTTATTGACACATAACTATAGCCAAGTGAGATCTTATTAGACTCGTCTCTTCGAACTTTTAGAATTTTTACTTATACCGAACTTGAAATATTAATAATTTAAAATATACGATGGACTGTGTGCATTATGAGTCCGTTACAATTTTTAGAAAACGGAGGGAGTATGTGTTAATGTTTTTTTTTTTTTTAAGTATGCTGCTTGTTTTAATTTTCTGCTCATCAATACTAAAATCTCATTAAAAGATTTTCTTTAATTAAAAAAGAAAAGAAAAAAAAAACAAAAAAAAACAGGTAGATCTTTATTTTCTTCTCCCCTTTTCAATTGTATATATGGGGACTGGGGTAATAGATATATCTAATTTTTATTTGTACTAATCTGAATTTGGATTTGGATATAGATAATTTGAATTTTTTTAAGATTTAAAATTCACCTTAACTTATAATAAAATTGAGAGAGTAGTATATTCCTAAATACTTTCATCAAACCAAAAAAAGAAATAGAATAAATTATTATATTGTATTCTAAATCTCTTCAAATTCCAGAAATTATTATAATGTATTCTAAATCTCTTCAAATTCCATTAATCCAAACCTCAACTAAAATGTTTTTGGAGTATAATAAAGATTTTTCATTAGTATTCAATATGAACATTTTATGTAAAATCTCAAACTTTTGCTATGTTTGGGCAATAATTAGAGTTTAGAGTTTGGATTTGAAATTAGTGATAAAAAATGAAGTAGTTTTTAAATTGAGATGGTTTTAAGTAATGATGTTTGGGTTGGGGGTGTATTCAATCTAGATTTTAAGGATTTTAAAAAGTTGGTGGATTTAGAGAGTTTATAGACTCGCGTAGAGTTGATTGATTTTGTATATACTCCATGTAGAGTTTGGCTAGAGTTTCGTTGACTTTTAGAAATCTTGAATTATTTATAGAGATTTTGTTTAGTTATATTTTTTAAGAGAATCCATTGAAATCTATAAAGATTTAAATTCATGAACTGTTAATACCTAAAAAATTTTAAAGACTTTGTATTGATTACACCTAAATTTATAAAGACTTTTTAAAATCTGTATTGAATACACCTAGATTTTTAAAGACTTTAAAATCTAAATTGAATACACCCCAACTTTAAAAGTCCAAAAAAAAATCATACAGACTTTGGATTGAATACACCCCATTAGTGTTATTAGAATCTAAAATTAAAATTTAGAGGTTGAGTTTGAAAAGTTAGAGTATGTTTTTAGAGTTTGGGTATAAAATTTAGCTGTTACTTAAATTAACATTTACTTCCTCCATTTTTTTTGTTAGTTACGGTTTGACAAATGCTACTGTTCACTTATATACTTTGACTTAAAGTTTTATCATAGTTATATAAGTTAAAATATAGCTAAGTGAGATCTTGTTAAATTTGTCTTGTCTTGTAGTTTTTAAATATCGAACTTTTAGAATTTTTACTTGTACCGAATTTGAGTTATTGATGGTTTAAAATGTATATTGAACTGCGTGTGGGGTGAGTCCGTAGCAATCTTTAAAAAACAGAGAAGTACTACTATACATACTATTTTAAATTATTTTTAATATGTATATGTATTTTAAACTTTAAATGCTAAAAAAACGCTACCTTAATAAGCAATTTTTTGGAGTGAAACTCCGAGGGTCGTAAACGAATCAAATATTTTTTATTCGATTCGTGATTCGATTCGAAATTATTTGAAATTTTGATATCCGATTAATATTTGGTTCGATTCGATTTTATAGTAATTACATATAAATATATAAATTTATTTTATTAAATAATTTAAAATTTTAATTTTAGTAACTATATTTACCAATTAATATAAATATATTTATATATGATATGAAAATATTAAATTTGATGTATAAATCAAACTAAATATTTGAGTCCAATAATTAAAATAAATTTTATTAATTACTAAATTATCATATAGAATAATTCGAAAAGCTTATCAAATCAACGCAAATACTATAATATTCGGTTGGATTACAACCTACATGAAAGGGAAAAAAGATTTTTAGGACCGGTTGACCGCAGTGGAGACTCCAGATTGACCGCAGTAGATGTTAAATATGATTAATTCGGCCACATCAGCAACCAAAGTCTAACTACGTAATTAGGACCGAATTGAAAAAAAATTATCAAACGTAAAGGACTATTGGGGCAAAAAATTATTAACGAACTGATTTGGATAGTTTGGAAAGAAAATGGACTAAAAAGTCTTTTTTTTTTCCTAGGTGAAAAGCCAAAGGATCTCCAATTCCCATTTTATTTTGTTTTATTATAAGTATTTAAAAAGGGTTTACCTAACAAGGGCACCATGTTTTTTTTTTTTACATTGACACCCATGTGTTGATAAAGGTGTGTGGAAGTCCAACCACACAAATTACAAAAAGGGACAAGGGAGAGGAATAAGGAGCTGGGTAGGATAGAACCCATCCTATTGGTTGGGAAAGGGCACCAGGTAAAACAGTATAATGTATGGAAAAAGGCAACAAACCAAAAATCTGTAATTTATTGTATTTTTAAAATTTTGTTACATTTATAATGAATGAGTTTTTGGGGTAGCAATTATGACGAGTTGATGTTACATAGATACAGTGTATATATGCAATAGGGTGAAAGTTGACTGTGGCCTGTCAGACCTTGCCAGTTACTTTTCTGCCCGCCGCTTTACGGCCCTTAGTTTTTTACCTCCCCCACCACGCACATTCATTGTTCAACTTCCTCTCCACCATTTTCGTTCAAATTTTTTGGACAGATCTAGATATTTTCAAAACACTGCCACCAAGGAGATACCCCGACGGTGATATACCACCATTCGCACTGCCACCATTTTCGCCGTCCGACGTGCATGCTCCTCCGGTTGAGCTCGGGTTCGTTGAAAAATTTTTCTCGTTCGTATTATTTTGGTTGCACTATAATTTTTTTGTCGCACTTTTGCTTTCTATTGATTAATCTCTTGTTATTATTTCAGATCCGACGTGTAGGGCTAACGAAAGTTTGAGTTTGGGCGAAGATCCGAACGACTAAATATCTATTGTAAGTTTTTTTTTTTCTGATTAATTGTTTAAATGAATATGTTTCATTTTCCGTGTTCATCAAAGAGATAACCTAAAAGATTTTTCGTGTGAAGTCATGAATTTCTGTCTAAACTACTATAACAATAATTAACTCGAGGGTTTTATGCTATAATATCGAGAAATGTTAGTGTTTTATGCGATTTTGTTCATGCAACGCCCGTGGGCCAAGCACTGTCGAGCAACCAGTGTTTGGTTCTGCATCCTGGTGCTTGGCCCGGACTCCCACCTTGGCCTGGCCAAGAAGCCGGGCCAAGCGGGAAGTGTGCTGTAGGGCTCAGGGTTCAGGGTTGTAAGTTGTTGCTCTGGATTCATGCAAATTGAGTGGACCAGGCACTGTCGAGCAACCAGTGTTTGGTTCTCCAGACTGGTGCTTGGCCCGGATTCCCATCATGGCCGGGCCAAGTTCCCTGGCCAAGCTGATTTTTTTTTTTTTTTTTTGTTATTTTGGGTGAAATGTTTAATTTTTTTTTTGGAACTGTGTTTGGTGCAGTTGCACTATTGCGCGAAAGTAATGTCCTCTTGGCTGTTTGGTTCGGGAGGGCTGTTTGGAGGGGACGGGAACACCGGAAATGACATTGAGCACAATGATAATCGTAAGTATTTATACGTGCTGTATATACCTACAAATATATATTCAAAATATTTTTTTTAGCTGCATAATGTTTTCAATTAAGCGAAATTTCAATCCTTGGATGCATGTTAGTTAGATATGTTAGACTTAATTCTTTAAGTTGTTATGCACATGGTTAATTTGTTAATTTTGTGGGGAGTTTGGCTATCCATTCTTATGGTGTTGTTGACTATGTGTAAGAGATTTAATAAGGCTTCATTACTTGTATTATTATTATTATTATTAGTATTATTATTATTATTATTATTATTATATAAGTATAAAATACAAAGAATTTTGTGGAAATATTTAAAAATTAAAGTAATATATAACAAATTATAATAAGGATTTTACATCGTTATTTATATTATAGAGATAAGATTAAGCGATGAAATGTTGGACTTTATCTGAAAAATAGAATATAAGACTGTACGAAAAAATGAGATTACAAGAAAATTGTGTTTACATTTACATTATTTTTATGTAGTATTATTATTTTATTACATTTTTCTTAGAGCAGAATAGTTGAAGAAATTGTATTATGAATTTAATAAATAAATTTTAAATAAAATAATGCAAATATGAAAATAATAAAAAAATTATTAATTAAAATAATGCAAATATAAAAATACTTAAAAAGAAACGAAGAGAATATTATTATTTTAATAATTGAAATAATGCAAATATAAAAATAAAAAATATAAAAATAATGCAAATTTAAAAATAATAAAAAAAATATTATTATTATAATAATTAAAATAATGCAAATATAAAAATAATTAAAAAAAATATTATTAATTAAAAGAATAATTAGTCTATTTTTGTATTACTATTCATTTTAATTATAATTATTTTGTAAGTATAAATGAAAAGAAATAGTTTAACAATGTTTTTTAAAAAAAAGATCAAGATTGTAAATTGAAAATTGTATTTTCATAGATCCGTGTGTACTATAATTATAATTATATAATTAAATTTTATACAATTTAAAAATAATGTATTTTATTAATTAAATTTTTCTTTTTAACTTGAATAGAATAAAAGTATAATTAACTAGTAAAGTTAAATTAAATAATTAAATGAAATAAAATAACATAAAATTGAATGAGAAATCAAATTCTATTTATTTTATTTTCGTTTACTTTAACAATTAATTTAAAAATTATTTTATATCATATTTACTTTATTATTTTATTTTATGTGACAATTTTTACTTCATTATTTCTAATTAATTATATTAATTATTTTATTTAAATTTATTCATTTTCGTTTGTATTTGTAAGACTATTTTTTTTTCTTAGTTTTATCTTATTTAAAAATTGCTCAGACAAAGATTATAGTTATCCAACTAGAAAAAATAGTTTATACTTGCAAAAAACATATATGGCCACAATGCCATACCACCACAAAATTTTATCATGAAATCTGACTATTTGTAGAGAAAGAAATGATCAAGAGATAGATGCTTATTAGAGATCATATTTAATGTATGGTTGTGTTCCCCGAAAAAGGAATGCATGAACCAGCAAATTATACTAGCGCAGCCCCGTATCCGGATGGTGGTGTTCGGGCAGGGAATTGGACAGAACGCATATTCGGTTTCCCATCGTCGCACAATCCATTTTTGTCCTCGAATGCAGATGCTACTAGCAGTGGCTATGCACCAGAACATCAGAATTACTACGGAAGGAGCACCCCCGGACAGTATGCGGGATTCCCGGACGGCGTGCCGGAGCAGGAGCTGGAGCAGGATCGCGAGCCCCATGCAATCATTGCGTTCGAGGAAGGGGAGGTGGGCGGGCAGGATAACAATGTGGAGGAGGACCCGAGTGATGAGAGTGAGGAAGAAGAATGGCAGGATGAATGGGGGGAGTCAGACGCGGACGTAGACTACGAAGAGTTGGTGGCGCATCGACTCATTCTCTCTTCTTTCAAGGTCTTTTGGAGAATTGTACGAAGCGGAGGTTCTATCGAGGGGTTAGAGCCCGGCGACGATCCGGATATTGGGGCGCCGCCAGTAGGGTTCACTGTACCTGAGATGAGCCAGGGGAATTGGAATTTGCCCCGCCCGGACTTTGGCCTACCTGAGGAGTTCGTGGACCCGTACGTGGACGAAACAGTGGATAGAGAACTGGCGCCCGGATCCGTTTTCGCGACGAAGAGGCGGTTGCAAGAGAAACTAGTGGAGTACTTGGTTGGAGAGAGGTGCGGGTATGTGACGTGCAAGTCTGACAAGAAGCGGTACTGGGTACGATGTTCCGTCGCGGAATGCGAATTCCGGATGCGTGCCCGAGGCACCGCATCGATATGGACTGTCTATAGATTGATACCTCACAGTTGCGTGATGGACCCGGACAACATTCCTGATACGAGACTTCCGTCGAGGCATTTGGGGGCATATTATGCCAATGAGGTTGCGATTGGGGCGGAAACGTTGGGCCCCGAAGCGCTGCAGGCCCGGTTGCTAAGGGACGGCGTTAGAATCTCTGTGGAAATGGCGAGGAAGATTCGGAACCATGCCATTTCACATATATTCGGCGGGCAGGACGTCTCGTTCAAGATGATTCCGTCATACCTATATATGCTGCGGCAGCAAAATCCTGGGTCCGTGACCGAGTATGTAGTCGATTCTGACAACAAATTCTTGTATTGTTTCTTCGCGCTAAGTGCCTCTATCTCTGGGTGGAAAGAGATGCGGCCCTTCATTGTCATTGACGGCACGCACCTCAAGGGTAAGTACAAGGGGATACTTTTTGCGGCGGTGACAAAGGATGGGAATAATCAGATATTCCCGTTGTGTTTCGGTGTTGGACCGAAGGAGTCGACACGGGCGTGGAGATGGTTTCTGATGCAAATGAGGGGTGCGTTGCTTCCACACAATAAGGTGTTGATAATCTCGGACGGTTCTCCCGCAATAAGAGCTGCAGTTGAACAAGCACTCCCCTCTTTTCCACATGTTTTGTGTTGCGTGCACTTGGGCAAGAATCTGGCCAAGTACGGGGGAAAGGGAGCCGTGGACGCGTTCATGGGAGCGGCATACGCGTACAAGAGGTCCGTCTATGAGCGGCATATGGCTACCCTCAGGGACATGTATCCGAATGCGTACAAGCATTTGGTGGAGGAAATAGGGCCCGAACGGTTTTCTCGCGTCCACTGTCCTGTGCGTCGGTACGACATGATGACGACGAACATCGTCGAAAGCATGAACCATGTCTTGTTGTGGGCACGCAGGTTACCCGTGTGCTCCATGTTGGAGGTGCTTCGTGCGACAATCGGTGATTGGTTCCGAAAAAGGCATCAAGCAGCATCTGCTAGCACAGAACGTTTAACTGACTGGGCAGTACGAGAGGTTTTTGATCGCAAAGCGTTGGGTCAGAAGATGAAGATAGAACAAACGCAGGCTGAGAATGTGTACCAAGTGAGACACAACAGTAAGTCGTACACAGTGAGCCTGACGGATGACCGAAAGTGTACTTGCCAGCGATTCCAGAATGACTTGATCCCGTGCGCCCACGCCATCCCCGTGATACAGTATGTATATGATAAAATTGTTTAATTATATCAGTAACGTGCCCCTTTAGTTCCGTGACAGAGCACTCGTAAATTATTTAATATGTGCAGTCTTCTGAGGCACGAAATAAGTCACTATGTTGGAGCGTGCTATTGGCGGTCTGGTTTGGTTGATGCATGGAGCGGGCCGGTGTATCCAATGGCACACCCGAATGATTGGATGATACCGGCTGAAATTGCGGACGCCCCATGCGAGACCCCTGAATGCCCCCGTCAAGCTGGAAGACCTAGAATGACCAGGCTTCAATCGGCAGTCGAACGAGCATCTCGTGCGGGGCGGCCCCAAAGATGTCGCAGGTGCGGACAAACCGGACACAACCGGAAGAACTGCAACGCCCCTGTCGACGATGTTCCCGAGACGTCTGGAAGGCGGGCCCGTGGTCCGAGAAAATGTTTATTGTGCGGGCGGGACGGTCACACGGCACAAGGGTGCCCGGCGAACATGCCTCGTACAGTCCCTGATTTGAACCGGCCCGTACCACACGTGTGGGAGACGTGGCCCAACTGAGTAACGTATGGTAGTGGTAGCGTACGTTATGCATTTATTCGGCTGTATGAAATAATGGTGGGGCACGAATTTGCGATTTTAAGTGTAATCGGAGTTAATGAAAAATACTAATCGGTAGTGGATTGTTATCCTTCTCTTCTATATTCTGATTCATGTATTTTGCTCCTGTCTACCTCTAAAACAAACTGTAGCTGATTTCGAAACTGTTACTCTCTGTATTCCATGAGTATAATTTTACCATTCGAATCGTGCCCTTGTTCCCTTGTATGCCCCCAGTTATAAGTTAATGATCCAGGCATTTCTCCTTGCCTGACAGTTCCATACTTTTGAGGTTATGGAAAGAGAAGTTAACTTTACATCTTCTGAACTCTTCTTCCCAAGTGAGAGGCATGGTGGCCGGGGCTATAATTGCAGGCCGACAGTTTGGAAACTTTTTTAAGTAGGTTTCAATGAATACAATGGTCAAACGGGTTTCCCCCGATTCTCTCTTATTTCCAACAGTAATTGAAACTCGTTTAAGCATTGTATTCATTGAAACCTACTGAAAAAAGTTTCCAAACTGTCGGCCTGCGACTATAGCCCCGGCCAACATGCCTCTCGCTTGGGAAGAAGAGTTCAGAAGATGGAAAGTTAATTTCTGTTTCCATAACCTAAAAAGTTTGGAACTGTCAGTCAAGGAGAACAGCCTGGATCACTAACTTATAACTGGGGGCGGACAAGGGAAAGAGGGCACGATTCGAATGGTGAAATTATACTCATGGAACACAGAGCGTAGCAGTTTTGTAATCATCTACAGCTTGTTTGAGAAGTATTCAAGGAGCTGAATCCATCAATGAGAATATAGAGGTTATATGCATGCCGTAAGAAACGTTGGAGTGGCAAGCGTGACTCGGCACGCTTTTTTTACGCGACTGGCGTGCAGCTTCGACATTTTCTAGACTCACATAATGATCAGACTCTTATCCCGCGACAGTATACTGTGACTGTGGGCGTTTTATTTTACTTGGTTGGAATGATAAGATCCGGCATGCTTTGCCTGAAGGAATTATGAAGTGCATGGTCGGAGATTGTCGAGAATGTTCAACCCGATTTCTGTCGTGGTATGTGTGCCCACAATGCCTGACGCACGAACATGGTGGACATTTCTACCATTGTTTGGCAAGTAGGGCATGCGTTCTTATTCTTTATCTAACACAGCGATGTCGCCTTACATGGTATTGGAGAAAGACATCCAGAATGACCAGCTCGCTGGACCTCTAATTACTCTAAGGATGCGTAAAGGTGGGTCTCCTGCCAGTTGATGACCACTGGGCATTAACACAATATTTGTAGGCATTTTAGAAGCAGATTATCAGAAGCATGGCACCAGTATTGGTTTATTGTAGTCGTGCTTCTAATAATCTGCTTTTAAAATTCCTACAAAGCTTGTTTTAATGCCCATTCGTCAACGAATGGGAGGATACACACCTTTACGCACATTAGGGTCATTCGAGGTGTTGCGAGATCGTCATTCTGGATGCTTTTCTCCACTACCATGTAAGGCTCGATCGCTGTATTAGATAAAAAAATATGAACCCTAAACCTCTTGCCATGCAGTGGGAGAATTTCCATCATGTTCGTGCGAAAGGCATTGTGGGCACACATGCCACGGCAGAAGCCGGGGTGAATATTCTCAACAATCTCCGACCATGCACTTCTTAATTTCTTCTGACAATAAATGTCGGATCAAATCATTCCCACTAGGTATAAACTAAAATGCACACGGGCACAATATCTTACCGCGGGCCAGGAGCGTTGATCATTATGCGTGGCAAGAATATGCCGTAGCAGCCCGCCAGCCAGCTTTGCACGAGGAGTTCCTGCATTTAGTAGATGCAGCATCATTTGAAGCAGCATCATTTGATGCAGTTTTCACGGGCATCCGTCATTTGCGGCGCGAGATCAATTGGCACGAGACCAAATAAACGGAAATATCTTCAGTCATTTTAGGCCTACCGGACTGGCGCGTTGCAACGATCGGCCGGCGAGTCGGATGAGGTTGCGGTGCGGGGTGAAATGCTTTGGCGTTCGGACGAGGGGACAAGAATAAGGATGTACTCCACTGATGGACAGTTAGTCCTGGGCTATTCGAAACATCTTCAGCATTCTTATGACGCGAATGCTCAAACTCTTTCCCAACTTCAGGTATGCAGGCGACAATGATCTTCGGCGAGGTTTTGGGTAACTGCTGCGCCCGCACGCTACTGGGCATGTTTTCTCGCGTCGACGTCCGTATGGAGGAATATTGCAGCCGTTCGTCCTTAGCCCACTTTTCCATTAATCTGCATGGCCCGGAAGTTCTGGATTGCCCGATATGTTTTGATGAAATCTAGACATACCAGCAACATAGATAGCACCATTAAGTTCGGTTGCATATGGTGCAGTCGGCTGAGAGAGGTTGAACATAGGGAGAAAAAATACAAGGGGTCGACATAATCGAGCTTGTAGCAGTCATCCCTTGTCTACCTCTTGGTATTTTTTCTCCCTATGTTCAACCTCTCTCAGCCGACTGCACCATATGCAACCGAACTTAATGGTGCTATCTATGTTGCTGGTATGTCTAGATTTCATCGAAACATATTGGGCAATCCAGAACTTCCGGGCCATGCAGATTAATGGAAAAGTGGGCTAAGGACGAGCGGGTGAAAAATTCCTCCATACGGACCTCGACGCGAGAAAACATGCCAAGTAGGGAACGGGCGCAGCAATTACCCAAAACCTCGCCGAACAGCATGGTCGCATGCATACCTGCAGTTGGCAGAGTTTGAGCATTTTCGACATCACAAATGCTGAAGGTTGTTCGGAAAGTCGAGGAGTAATTGTACATCAGTGGACGTCCCAATTCTCCATGCCCCTTAGTCGGAACGCCGAAGGACGTCGTCCCACACCGCATCCTCATCTTCCTCGGTGTCCGATTGTTAGCGGATTGCCTGAAGGCGTCCTTGGTGGACGGAAAGTCGGGATTGCTGGTTGTGATGTTGCGGCATCTCTAGATGCTGGAGGCTATGTTCGAAGCAGGCAACGTCGGCACATGCCTGTGCTGAGGCACAACATATAAACGGGCACCATCGGCATGTGGAAGCATGCTAGGTCGATGCTGATGCAATTGTTAATCGGGTTTACCCCGCACCGGGGGTATGGGTAATGATGCAGAGGGCGGACCAAAGGATTCAGGAACGAACACGGTGGACATTTCTACCACTACAGGGCAGGGCACGAGTGGGTTGATATATTTTGTACAGTGGTGCGACGGATCCTTCACGGTTGTGCATTAGTCGAATACATGATGGGGCAGAGCAAACTATCTCAATCAGCATGCATCATCTAGAAGTTCTGCAAGAAAAGATCGCTTAAACGAAATGATTGCTTTTCCAAAAGCTACACTCTGCCAAACCAGATGCAGGTGGATTTTTATGAAGGTAACTACGACGCTGAGTTGAAGTTGCGATCAATCCGCTGCAATTCCTTTCCTCTGCCACCTCCCATTGTCCACTGAAAGGCGTCACGTAACAGAACCACTCTGCGGGTGTCTTCCTGCTGACGATTCTGCTGCTCCATTGCATCAACTCTCTTCATTTGCCATCATTGCACCCACTCACGATCGAATAGAAGACTTCAGTTTACCATAAGTCAAACCTTGAAGTCGGACTTGGTTCATAACTAAATCACCCATATATTCCATGCTTCAATCCAGTAATGCTGGCTTGAAATCGTGGCAATCTTCCATGGGACGAATTTATGCCATCATTACTGGTTATGGAATTAGAAATTATATTTCTATTTATCTTAACTCAACGAATACCAAGTGAGGGGCGTGCTGTCTTGCACTCTAATTGCAGGCCGACAGTTTGATAATACATTTTCAGTAGGGATCATGCTGATGCAATGGTTAAACGGGTTTACCCCGCGCGCGGGGGTATGTGTAGTAATGCAGAGGGCGGCCCGAAGGATGTAGGCACGAACACGGTGGACATTTCTACCACTACAGGGCAGGTCACGGGTGGGTGGATATATTTTGTAAAGTGCAGCGACGGATTCGTACACGGTAGTGCATGAGTGGAATTCATGATGGGCAGTGCGAACTATGCCAATCAGCATGTATCATCTAGAAGTTCTGCAAGACAAGATGTCCTAAACGAAATGATAGCGTTTCCAAAAGCGACACTCTGCCAAACCAGATGCAGGCGAATCTTTATGAAGGTAACTACGACGCTGAGTTGATATTGCGATCAATCCGCTGCAATTCTTTTCCTCTGCCACCTCTCATTGGCCACTGAAAGGCGTTACGTAACAGCACCACTCTGCGGGTAACTTCCTGCTGGCGATGCTGCTGCTCAATTGCATCCACTCTCTTCATTTGCCATCATTGCAGCCACTCACGATCGGATAGAAGACTTCAGTTTACCATAAGTCAAACCTTGAAGGTGGACTTGGTTCATAACCGAATCATCCCTATCTCCCATGCTTCAGTCCAGTAATGATGGCATAAATTCGTCCCATGGAAGATGGGCACGAATTTAAGCCATCATTATTGGACTGAAGCATGGAATATAGGGATGATTCGGTTATGAACCAAGTCCACCTTCATTTTTTGACTTATGGTAAACTGAAGTCTTCTATCCGATCGTGAGTGGGTGCAATGATGGCAAATGGGAGTGTGGATGCAATTGAGCAGCAGCATCGTCATCAGTAACTTACCTGAAGGGTGGTGCTGTTACGTGACGCCTTTCAGTGGCCAATGAGATGTGGTAGAGATAAAGAATTGCAGTGGATTGATCGCAATATCAACTCAGCGCCGTAGTTACCTTCATAAAGATCCGCCTGCATCTGGTTTGGCAGAGTGTCTCTTTTTGGAAAAGCAATCATTTCGTTTAGGACATCTTGTCTTGCAGAAATTTTAGATGCTACATGCTGATTGGCATAGTTCTTCATTTGCCCATCATGTATTCCACTCATGCACTACCGTGTAAGGCTCCATCGCTGCACTATACAAAATATATCCACCCACCCGTGCCCTGCCCTGTAGTGGTAGAAATGTCCGCCGTGTTCGTGCCTACATCCTTTGGGCCGACCTCTGCATTACTACACATACCCCCGCGCGCGGGGTAAACCCGTTTAACCATTGCATCAGCATGAACCCTACTGAAAATGTATTATCAAACTGTCGGCCTGCAATTAGAGTGCAAGACAGCACGCCTCTCACGTGGTATTCGTTGGGTTAAGATAAACCGAAATATAATTTCTAATTCCATAACCAGTAATGATGGCATAAATTCGTCCCATGGAAGATGGCCACGATTTTAAGCCAGCATCATTGGACATGAAGGACGGAAGATATGCCTGATTCGGTTATGAACCAAGTCCACCTTCAAGGTTTGACTTATGGTAAACTGAAGTCTTCTATTCGATCGTGAGTGGGTGCAATGATGGCAAATGAAGAGAGTGGATGCAATTGAGCAGCAGCATCGCCAGCAGGAAGTTACCCGCAGAGTGGTTCTGTTACGTGACGCGTTTCAGTGGACAATGGGAGGTGGCAGAGGAAAAGAATTGCAGCGAATTGATCGCAATATCAACTCAGCGTCGTAGTTACCTTCATAAAGATTCACCTGCATCTGGTTTGGCACAGTGTCGCTTTTGGAAACGCTATCATTTGGTTTAGGAGATCTTTTCTTGCAGAACTTTTAGATGATACATGCTGATTGGCATAGTTCGCACTGCCCATCATGAATTCCACTCATGCACTACCGTGTACGGATACGTCGCTGCACTTTACAAAATATATCCACCCACCCGTGACCTGCCCTCTAGTGGTAGAAATGTCCACCGTTTTCGTGCCTAAACCCTTTCGGCCGCCCTCTGCATTACTACACATACCCCCGCGTGCGGGGTAAACCCGTTTAACCATTGCATCAGCATGAACCCTACTGAAAATGTATTATCAAACTGTCGGCCTGCAATTAGAGTGCAAGACAGCACGCCTCTCACGTGGTATTCGTTGGGTTAAGATAAACCGAAATATAATTTCTAATTCCATAACCAGTAATGATGGCATAAATTCTACCTCTGAAAGACGAAAGTTTTAATATAATTAATCAATTTAATTATACATATAATATTTATAACAGTAGGGGTGGTAATTAATATGGACTAATTTTTCTATTTATATTATATTTGCATAAAAAATTGAATGATACTTTGGTATATGTATTATGAAAAAAATTAAAAATTTATTTCGTATATCATTTTGAAAAAAAATAATAGAAATTATATTTTACTAAAAATATTTATTTTCATAAATATATTATAATAAAGTATTACTATCATTTTAAAATAATCGAGTTTTTAATCTAGTTTTTAATAAATTTAATAATTTTATATTTACTAAGCAATAGTGTTTATTAATTTATTTATAAAATTATAAAATAATTTTAATGTTTATTATAATTATAATTATATTAGCATAAATTAAAATACTCAACGTAAACAAAGAATTGAGAGAACAAAAAATAAATTGTTTACTCAGCAATTATACAATGTGGATATGTACAATCATGGCGAGCCCAAATCGGGGAACTTGACTACTTCGAACACTATAGGGGGGGCGGATCCGGCAATCGGAACAAGCCGGGCTCACGTACGTCCGCGCTGAAACGCCATACCTGATATGCTTGCAATTCTCGCACCCGTCTTGCGTTAAAGCGGAATCTTTGAATATCGGGGAATTTGTCCTCCACAACCCACTTGGCGTTCAACAGTGCAAGCGGTCCACACGAGGAGCCGTCGCTCTGCGACATGACGGTAACTTCTTCCGGAAGGGAGATGTCCCAGGTCGCGCGGTGTGGAAGATCGGGCCGAAGCTGGTAGTAGCCGGTATGCTGGAGCAGCGATGGAATGATGGTGCACAATGGCCCGAGGTCTTCGAACCGGGCTATCAACAACTCCGACTTCTCGGGTCGCCTAGCATCACTGGGCGTGCATATGCTGTCATGGAAGAATATCGTCCGGCTGTCCAATCGGATCCGGACTATGGCCCAGTGCTGCCTGATGCACCATGGGCATATGACCTGTTACGAACCCATTGTAACGGTAAGTATTGCACGGGAACATTCTGTTTCGCAATGAACAAAAAGTGTTTTTCACTAACCTCATCCAACTCCGCCCAGTGTGCGGTCGAACCCCACTGTGGTCTTCCCCCAACTATATACTGCGCCATCTCCTTCAATTTTAACTGATCAAAATGGGGCTTCTTGGTGGTCGCGTCCCAACAATCACGCAACAGCCCCGACTGCGTAAAAGCAAAAATCGAAATATAATAATAGATCGGAAAGGGCCTACCATTTTTTCCAACATTTGAGTAAATTCAACATGTTGAGATCAAATTTGAACAATACACACTTACCAGGAATGCGCAATCCATCAAGGCATACTTAGCCCCCGTCCGTCGCGGAATGCAGTTGATGAAGCGTGGCTTGTACTGCATAATACCTAGGTACGCGTCCATGTGCTGCAAATTATAGAGATCATTAATTTATTTTAAATGCACAATTAATATTAGTCCGGATATATTAAGATAATTTCCTACGTAGTACTTGATAATTTATTATATTATATTAAAGGGGAACTCACGGTGTCATCCAGAAAAAATGTATCGGTGCACCAATTCTGAAACCACCGGTGGTCTGCGGCCTCGGCAGTACCGACGTCGCAGCTTGCATAAATCATACGACGAAGCGTTAATGGTGAGTCATATGGAATCACTACCTTTACGAATGGAAAATTGCGTAAGCATACCTATACTTGCCATCCAAGCAATATAACTTGAATTCGTCGGTTCGCCTATTACGTCGTGGCCTGGTGAGACGCATGAATGGGCTGCGCAGACGATGGGCGAGCACGCCATTCCGCTTTGTCCGATAGGGAACCGGTGTTGGATCCTGGGCGCTCCTAACAAACTGCACAGGATCATCGTTGTCGGAATCGCCGCCTTCGTTCCCGGCATCCCGAGCTACGACCAAGCAGGGAAATAAATGGAACATATTTACAATCGATCATGACTTAATAACAACACGTGCAGGTTAAGTACATAAATTTCAACATACGCTGGACTGGTGTGCGCGCATCGTCTGAATGCACTGTGTCCTCTGCTCGGGTGACTCCGCCGTCTGCATGTGCCGTCCCAGGAACCGGGTCAGATGGCTGGCCCACCGCATCCGTCGAGGTCACTAGAAAATAACGTGAATTATTAGAAATTACTGCCAATACAAGAAATCGTCTAATACAAGAAATGGTACGGCTCACACCAACAAAAGAGCATTATTTGCCTTACCCGTCTCAACACGTGTAGCCTCTGAATCGACTGCGCCCACTACCCCATGTGCGGTGTCCGCGCGGACCATCTCCGTGCCTATCACGACAACAATCCAAGTACAGGTGTTACTGACGATATAATAATGGACGAAATAAAATGCTGGTTTATAAAATTCTTACCTGTGTCTGCGCCCGTACCATCGGGAGGCACTGCGGTAGAGTATGGGGACATGTTGTCCGCGCGCGAACTATGTGCGTGTGGCTCTGGAATATTCGGGGAGAATTTAAGAAAACAATTGAATCATCCAATTTACAATAAACAACTCTAGGTAAAAGCTAACAATACCTCCCATAGTCTGCGGCTGCGATCCATGACTGCCCGATGGCCCCTCGCTGTGTATGTCCTGCGAGTCCGAATCCGTATGCGCTACGTGGGCGTGGGTGGTGGCATACCGTGCCATGGACGCCAGCCGCTCATCCCGCTCTGCAGAGCAGCCCATCGCCGGAGCAGGCTGTACGCCCGGGATCGCACCGGCAGGTGGGTGCGACACGGTGCGCGGACTACGTGCCTGTGGCTCTGGAATATTCGGGGACAATTTAAGAAAACAACCGAATAATCCAATTTACCATACGCAACTCTAAGTAAACGGCAACAATACCTCCCATGGTCTGCGGAAGCTGGGATCCATGACTGTCCAGTGGCGCAGAGGGCTCCCGAACATGTGTCACTGGCCCCTCGCTGTGTATGTCATGCGACTCAGAGTCCGTCTGCACTACGTGGGCGTGGGTGGTGGCAAACCGTGCCATGGACGCCCTCCGCTCCACCTCCTCTGCAGAGCAGCCCGTCGCCGGAGCAGGCTGTACGACCGGGCTCGCACCGGCAGGTGGGTGCGCCACGTAGCGCAGAATGGCCCTAATCTCGGACGCCAGCACGTCGCGCACCATACCAGTCTGGCGCTCAATGTCTCTCCGCAACTGAAGTTGTGTCTGCGCCAAAATTTCCGCGAATGCAATCACGACGCGCTGCTCGACGGCCGCTGCGACCCTTTGCACCAGCTCCTCCATGTCCGGCATCGGATGCTGCGTCTGCTGGGGCGGCATAGTATCCGCAGTAGGCTGGGACGCGCTGGCTGGCGGGGCTGTTGGCGACGGTGTGTCAGGGAGAGGCACCTGCTCATCTCCGTCTCCATGTACCGGGGCCGCCGGCTGCCTAGAAGTCCGCATGCGTCGGCTCGGCGGAGCATCACTATCTCTCCCCGGCCTATCTGACTGTGGCTCGGTGCCTGGAGCACCGCCCACCCCGTCCTTCGGCTGCTCCGTGGATTTACGCTTCCGTCTTTTAGCCCGATGGTCAACAGGGGCCCGCACCCATCGCAGCCCAGTCGGCGTCGTCACATCTACCCCCATCATGTATGGCTCCAGCAGTTCATCGTCCGTGGGGGTTAGTGTGTCATGACACTGGCGCTGCAATACAGAAGACAAACGTATAGCCTACTATCCGATAAGAACGTGTGCATTCAAATTAAAAGGTATTACCGAACTAACCTCGATGGTATAGAATGTCGTCCATCCCAGACCAGACGTCCGCTTTCTATAAGAATACCGCAACATCCTCGGGCGCTGGAAATCGGGATGCTCAGAAGTGGACTGGGTATAGAAAGCCCCGACCTCCGGAATGGCCTCGCACATCCACACCTGTATGAGTACGAGCATAGAGAGATGGTTATGCAGTGCAGCAATTTATAGTACAACAGAGAATGCGTTTATGAAATCATAGATGTTATGCAAAGTACCTGCAATGAGAGGGAGTGGCCGTATAGGTGGACCCCTTTCCGGTCGCTCTTGCCGTCTACCGGGAAGTCCCTGATGTACTGTCTCAACACCTGCCAGCTCATCAAGCCCCAAGGAAATGCATTCCATGCAGCTCTATCCTCGACCAAGCGCCACATCCATGTCTCAGGAGTCCGACTGTGGCCGTCGTGCCCTAGTACCAGGTAAAAAGCTGTCATCACCATAGCGACCTTCAGTGTGTCCTCGGGTGATTGCCGGAAAGCCCCATTCATATAAGCATCTCGGATCTTGTCCATAGATCCGCTCCCAAGGACCCCAACGTTTCTAGCATAAACGCCTCCAGCTGGGGGCTCCTCATCAGCATACAGCTGGAAGTCAGAAGGTCCATAACGGAGCCCCGTCACGAGCGCGTGCTCCTCCCGTCCAAACCGAATAAAATGGCCGCACACGTGAAACCATACGGCATCGTCCTCGCCCCACGGCTCGTCCGTCCCGTAGTGGCGGAATGCCACCTCGTAGGACAACAATGCCGCCATGGCTTGTGCAGATAAGGTACTCTCTGACCATCTGGGCCGCCTGTCGCCCTCAGCGCCTCTGAATATATAACCGAGGCATGAATCCCTCAGCTCTGCAATCATACCGGGCGCATCCTGCTCTAACCGCGCCAAAATGTATCCGATAGTTTTATTGTATCGTAAGTAAAAGTTCAGCTTCGGGCTCTTGCCCTGGGCTGATGGTCTTCTATAGTAGAAGTCCCCCTGCGATTCACGCACAAATGTGTTCTAGTCATACTATTGGATTATTCACGGAGAAATAATAATTAACAATATTTTAGTATATTTATGAAGATAATATTTTTATTAAATTCTAAAATTAATAAACTCTCGCTCAATTAATTTATTTGAAATGATAAATGCTATTATTTTAGTAGAGCAATGAAATTAATATTTTCATAAATATATAAATATATATTATAATTATAATTAATAGTTAAAATATTATTCACTTGGATAATTAATAATTAAGTAGATTTTTCACTTTCGCTCCGCGCACGGGTATTATCTTTTT
Source organism: Hygrophila difformis (assembly GCA_030278955.1). Lineage (NCBI taxonomy): Eukaryota > Viridiplantae > Streptophyta > Magnoliopsida > Lamiales > Acanthaceae > Hygrophila > Hygrophila difformis. The sequence continues at coordinate 44,030,814 of JAOANR010000004.1, forward strand.
TTAAGTGACATAATTCATAAATTATTGTTTTCATAATATATATACCAAAGTATAATTCAATTTTATATGCAAATAAAATATGAATAGAAAAATTAAACTATGATTATTATCCCTACTAGTACACTACCAAACACTGTATTGTATTGTTTAAATGCAGGTGTTCAGTATTATGTCGTTTTATATTACTACTGTATTAAATTAATGATATACAGTATTTGGTAGTGTACTGTATTATAATTATACAATATTTTTGTATTGATATTGTATGGATTTTAATTTATTACATTTCTATTAAATTAATTTCTATTAAAAATAATTTCTTAGATTTAATATTTTAAATATAATAAATATATAAATAATATATGTCGATGTAGTATTGTGTGATTTATTATGTGATCTATTAAAGTGTCGATGTAGTATTGTGTGATTTATTATTTTAAATATACTAAATATTTTAATATTATAATAATTAATATATAAAAAACTAAAAAAATAAGTATATTTTAATATTATCATATTTATTATTATAATGCTATAATATTTATAATAAATTATTTTATCTATTATAATAATCATGACAAAATAAATATTAAATAAAATTATAAACAACAAAACTAACCCCTTATTAAAATAAACCCAACTCTCCACCATGTATTAAGTTATACACACAATCCCTCATTAAAATAATATTTTTATAAATATATTATAATTATAATTAATAGTTAATATATAATTATCTTAGATAATTAATAATTAATTAATAATAAATAGTTTTATTATAATTATCTCCCTCCCAGTATACTATTATTTTTCCATAATAATTAAATTATTATAATTTCTGTTCAAGTTATTATTTTTTCTTCGTTAGTATTATTATATTATTATTATTATTATCGTTTTATTATATTATTATTATGAAAATAATATTTTTAATAAAATCAAATTTGTAATATATTTTTTTAAGTGCCATAATATCTTAATGCCCATCATGTATTTTTCAGAATTCATATAATAAAGTATAATTCAACGATAACTGGAAAAATAACTCGTCCAGCACCCAATTCTACAATTAAAATCCTAGAACTTCAACAATGTATCATATGTACCATATACGATTTAACATGAACACTACTACAAATTCAACAGCTTGCAATTAAAAAATCGGAAAATTCAATCAAATGAGCGACCTAAGTCAGACATCAACATAATTTCAAAATTCAACAATCTCGCATAAAGAATCCAACAAGCACCACTATATAGATCATGCAAACCAATAATTATTAAATTATTCAATTCATATATTCCACAAACCGGAAATAATTCAACAACGTAAACTCGAAAATCCAACAAAAACTTCAACAGCACAAACTTCACAGACATTTAAAAATTCATGCGAGTAATCAACCAATACGTAATTTCCATAAACTTAATTAATTCTAACAAAAGTCATAGTTTGAATAACCGTAAAATTAGAAAAATGGAAGAATTACCCGGACTGGGTCATGGCCGGCCGGGGGCGGAATTTCTGGCGGCGGAGGCGACGGCGGTGGCGGAATGCTCATCTCCGGCAACCCTTCGAACAACGCATCATAAGTCACCATCTCCATTCCCGCGATTCCGGAATCCACATTCGCATCCTCCATTTTCAAAACTCCAAAATTCAAATTATTGTCGAACAAGGGAGACAAGGAAATAGTGGGAAGATGAAAGAGACGTCGGCGCCGGAAACTGAACTGCTTGGCCCGAGTATGGAAAGCTTGGCCCGGAGCTACGCTGCAATCGCCTGAGGAAGATGGGGGAAGAAGAAACGGGAACAGGGAAAGGGAAAGTGGAGAAGGGGGGGATCCGTACAGATCTTATCTGTCCGCTTGGCCCGGAATATCTTCGCTTGGCCAGGGCTTAAACTCCCTTGGCCAGTGTACATTAGTGTCCGGGCCAAGCGTTTCCCGCCCTTCGGCTTGGACGCTTCGCTTGGCCCGGCCTTAAACCCCTTGGCCAGGGTATATTTGTTCCCGGGCCAAGCGTTTCCCGCGCTTCCTGATATGACGCAACGCTTGGCCAGGGCTTAAACCCCTTGGCCAGGGTTTATTCCGGGTAGGACGCAACGCTTGGCGTTCCCGAAGCCCTAATTAATACTCCAATTATTATTAATAAATCATTATTAATTTAATAATAATTATAATTAATTATTAAATGTAGTGACCCGATTTAATTGTTTGGACTATTTTATATAATCATGTATTTGATTATCTTGCATTTCAGTCCGGATGGGGTCATTTGGTTGTACTTGAGAAGTTATGGGGAGCCTTTTATAATTATTAGCAAGTTAGGAGTATAATGGGGGGGTCTTTTACAATTTGAAGGAAGAAAGAAATGAAAGGGGAGAAAAGAGAGAGTGAAGGAGGAAGAGAAGACCGATCGGTCTCTTGGGAAGAAAAGGGAAGTGAAGACATCTTGCCCGATTCGACGGATCTTGGTGGCAAATCGTTGCAAACGATTTGGTAAGTGTTTCTCGCTTGTTTTCTCTTCGGATTGGTGGTATTTTGGTTGAGTTTTGATGAAATTCTTGATGTTAGGATTTTGGGTTGATTTGGTCGATTGAAGCTTGAAATCGACGAATCGGAGGTTGATTATTGTTGGAAGACATCAGGCAAGGGATTATATTGCTTAAATTACGTGTTTGGGGGGTATTTGGGGTCGGATTCCGGCGAAATCGCCGGAAAAACCGATTGGAAAATCGGAGAAGACGATGAACAGTAACTGCTACAGTAACTGCTACAGTACTGCTACAGTACTGCTACAGTAACTGTACAGTAGTTACCGCGGTAACTCGCGTAGTTACCGCAGTAATTCGCCACAGTATTTACCACGGTAATTTGAACAGTAATTACCACGGTAATTTGAACAGTAACTACCACAGTAACTTGTACAGTAGTTACCGCGGTAACTCGCGTAGTTACCGCAGTAATTCGCCACAGTATTTACCACGGTAATTTGAACAGTAATTACCACGGTAATTTGAACAGTAACTACTACAGTAACTGTACAGTAGTTACCGCGGTAACTCGCGTAGTTACCGCAGTAATTCGCCACAGTATTTACCACGGTAATTTGAACAGTAATTACCACGGTAATTTGAACAGTAACTACTACAGTAACTGTACAGTAGTTACCGCGGTAACTCGCGTAGTTACCGCAGTAATTCGCCACAGTATTTACCACGGTAATTTGAACAGTAATTACCACGGTAATTTGAACAGTAACTACTACAGTAACTGTACAGTAGTTACCGCGGTAACTCGCGTAGTTACCGCAGTAATTCGCCACAGTATTTACCACGGTAATTTGAACAGTAATTACCACGGTAATTTGAACAGTAACTACCACAGTAACTTGTACAGTAGTTACCGCAGTAACTCGCTACAGTAGTTACCGCAGTAACTCGCTACAGTAGTTACCGCAGTAACTTGCTACAGTAATTGCTGCAGTAATTGCTACAGTAATCGCTACAGTACTGGGCTGCGTATGTCACGCGTTTTACGCGCGCGGGCGCGCAGGAAGGCCCTGTTTGGCCCATTTTTGTGCAATTTTGATTCTATATTAATGTTTTCTTTGCACCAATTATCGTTATGACTTCCCCAAATGTTATTGGTAAACCGTGGGTTAATCAATTGGCCCGTGGGGGTTGTTGAATTGCTTAGGGGAAACTGTTGAATTATTATATCATTAATGCTTTAGCCTAGAGGGCTATATATTGAATTTCTTATATGTTGAGAAGCATGCGAACCTAGTGTGTAGGTGCTTGAATATCACTGTATTTTCATATGCATGTTATTGCAGTGGAATTGACGATTATTAACCCGATGGGTTGTTATAATGTTTATGATTGATCGGGCAGCCTTCACATGTGTTGTTGAGTCCCGATGACCCTGCGGGGTGGATTATTGGTTGTTATTCCTGTTGGCCCTTTTGGGCTGGTTATTATAATGCATGGTATTGCATTATGAATGAATGGGCATATTGGAAATGTCCGATCGGGCAGCCTTTACCGGTGTTGTTGAGTCCCGATGACCCTGCGGGGTGGATTATTGGTTGTTATTCCTGTTGGCCCTTTTGGGCTGGTTATTATAATGCATGGTATTGCATTATGAATGAATGGGCATATTGGAAATGTCCGATCGGGCAGCCTTTACCGGTGTTGTTGAGTCCCGATGACCCTGCGGGGTGGATTATTGGTTGTTATTCCTGTTGGCCCTTTTGGGCTGGTTATTATAATGCATGGTATTGCATTATGGATGGATGGACATATTGGAAATGTCTGATCGGGCAGCCTTTACCGGTGTTGTTGAGTCCCGATGGCCCTGCGGGGTGATTATTAGGCTGTGATGCCTGTGATTGGGCTGTGATGCCTGTGGTCCCTGCGGGGATGGTGTATGTTACCCTGTAACGGGTTGGAGTTGATGATATCCTCACCCGTGGGTTCATACCGCCCGGGTTTAGGTTGCCGGCTAGGCATATTCATTTGCAATTGCATATAAGGTAGATAGGTGTATGTTAGGCCATGCATCACGTGCATAAATTGTATGTCTGTGGTTGAAGCACCGGTATGGGACGGTGTGATGATTTATTTATGTCAATTGTATGATCGTGGTTGAAGCACCGGTATGGGACGGTGTGGTGTTTAACTGCTTTATTTATATTCTGCCGTTATTAATATGTTTATTTATTACCTATATTTACTATCTTGAGATGTGGTTTTGTTTTCCCTTACTCCCCGGCACGTAGCCTTGCTCAGTACGTTGTACTGACCCCCTTTGCTTTTGTCTGTTTTATAGATCCTGCTGGAGGCGCTGGAGCATGATTTGGGTTTGGGGTATTGAGAGATCACATAGATAGGAGTATATAGGACGCATTCATTATGCTAATGTGATATTATGTGACTATCTGTGGTTGGTATTTGGACTACTGCTGGTTGAGGCCTGTGAGCCTGGGATTTACATACTGTCGGCCGGTGGCCTTATGTGATTTACAGCTTTGGGCTGGTAGCCCTGTTTGAGATATTGGTATGCTGTTGGGAGGCTTGTAGCCTGGATGGGTTGCTGGGACCGTTATTTGATTATTATTGGGTGATATTTTTATGTGCCTATATGTTTTTAATTTATTTATAGCTTCTGCATTAAACTGGATTAATCAGATGATCACTTTAGGTTTACCCAGTGTTGTATTAGCTGTTTTAAATTAGCTGGCCACTAGTTTAGAATAGTTACTACAACGGTAATGCTTGCGAAAATCAGGTTTGAATTTTCGGGGCGTTACAGAGTGGTATCAGAGCCTGTGTGCTCTTTTATCTTATTAAAATTTGTGTAGACATAGGCGGTGAGATGTGTGTGGGATACATATAGTGTAGATTTGCATTCTTATTCTTATTTTTGTTGAGATTTGCGCATACCAGGTTGAGCCACAGTTGGGGAACTGTGGAAAGACAATTGTACTCCAGTCAGGATCCTTGTGACTTCACAGTCATTGAGGTCTATGAATGACTTTTGATCGGTTATTTAATTTTGTCGTTTATATATACTGCTTTGTATATGATTGGTGATTTCTGCTAACACTGTTTGTTGATGTTGTAATCTAAGTTGACTGAATAGTTTGGAAAGGCCTCATGAAAGCCTGGGCTATTCGAATGGCGATCCAAGCGGGATCAATCTGTTGAATGGTGTTCAGATGGGTTTGACGTACCCTCGAGAGTGAGATAGGGTACGGAGAAAGTCTCCATAGTGTGATAACCCATTGGGGTGATATAGATAATTGTAGTCCGCCTGCATTCGAAGGATGGTGGAAACCATTTCTTAGTTATGCCAGTAAGGGTATAGTCGGATTTGGTTAGAAAGAATAATGATTTGAAGTGGCATAGAATTGACACTGGCGTTGAATGCTTGTCGAGTAAGACGAGGCAAGGTGACTGTTCTGCATGGAAAGATCGGTAACGTGAAGGGGGCCGATATCACTAGGGCGAATCCGAACTAGGGGACTTCCTAGTATGTTGTCTTTATGTGATGGAAAAGTTACGTTGATGGAATAACGTTTTGGCATGTGTGTCATTCATGTATCATATGTGTTTCTTCTTGACTCTCTGGTTGAGAGATAAACCCGTTTCCCTGATATGGGAATTATTTATGTCGCATTTTGTGTTGCTGTTATTGTGTTTGATTCTGGAGTCTTATGTTCATGTGAGACTCTAAATTTCATTCGTAAGCATGGAGTAAATGCTACTACTGCTGCGAATCCTTCTGCCTTAGTACTGTGCAATTCGGAAGCCTCGTGTTCTTTAGTGGCTTTGCGATTTGTGCGAGAGCATGGAGTAGGACCGTTGGCGCCCTACCAGATGCTTGTTTCTTTACCTTCGGGTGATAATATTCGAAGTGATCATTTGATGCAAGATGCTGTGTTGAGCATCGAGAGTCGTGAATTCAGGGCTGACCTGGTGGTCTTTAGCCCGGCTGGTTTTGACGTACTATTGGGCATGGATTGGCTGTTTGCCATCGTGCTGTGATTGATTGTGGTGTTCCACGAATATCCTTTTTGGATTCTTTGGGTAACTGTGTTTCTTATCGACATCCGTTGATTCCACCTGTTATTGGTGTGGTTTCTGTTGCTTTGTTGTGTGACCTGATGCGCAGGGGTTGTTCTCTTTCCCTGTGGCAGATGAGGGATCTTCGAGCAGAATTTTCTGCTTCTTCGAATGTCCCTATTGTATCTGAGTTCGGGGATGTCTATCCCGGTCAAATTCCTGGTCTCCCACCTGTTCGGGAGATTGATTTTACTATTGAGCTGATGTCTGATGCAGCTCCTATTTCTTGGGCTTCTTATCGTATGGCTTCTTCTGAATTGAAGGAGTTGAGGGATCAGTGATTGAGCTTACTAATAAGGGATATATCTAGCCGAATAGCTCGCATTGGGGAACTCCTGTTTTGTTTATTAATAAGAAGAGGGATCGATGGGGATGTTATCGATTCCAGAGGTTTGAACCGAATCACGGGAAAAACAAGTATCATTTACCTCGGATTGGGGATCTATTTGATTAGTTGAGAGGGGCCAGTATTTTTTTAGTAATATTGATTTGAGATTGGGCTACCACCAGATAAGGGTGGCGGAGGCTGATAGGCCTAAGATAGCGTTCAGGACTTGTTGAGGACATTTGAATTCCCGGTCATGTCTTTTGGTTTGACTAACGCACTAGCGATCTTCATGGATCTCATGTATAGGGCATTACATCCCCTGCTGGCCGTGTGCGTGGTTGTGTTCATAGATGATATTATGGTTTAGTCGCCGACGCGTGAGGCACACGCGGGTCACTTGAGAACAGTTTTGAATACATTATGAGAGCATAAGCTGTATGCTAAACTCTCCAAATGTGAATTTTGGTTGGAGAGTGTGTCTTTTCGGGGGCACATTATTTCCGGTAATGGTATGTCTGTTGATCCTGCTAAGGTAAAAGCTGTATTTAAATGGCAAGTCCCGAAGAATGTGGGGAAGATCCGAAGTTTCTTGGATCATGTTGGTTACTACAGTAGGTTTATTGAGGGATTTTCTAGCATTGCTAGACCTCGGATGAGATTGTTCTGTAACGATGATAAATTCCAGTGGGATGATGATTGTAAGCAGGCGTTCGAACATTTGAAGAATGTAATGACAAAGGCATTTTGATTGACTCTACCTCATGAGTCAGGTGAGTACGAAGTTTTGACCAACACCTCACTTAAAGGTTTGGGTGGTGTGTTGGCGCAGAACGAGAAGGTGATCAGCAGAACTACCCAACACATGATTTGGAGACGACAGCGGTAGTTCATGTTTTGGAAATTTAGTGGCTCCCTTCGAGGCATTGTATGGGAGAAAGTGTAGGAGTCCATTATGTTGGAATGATCCAACAGATAAAGTGAATGTGGGTCCTGAGATGATTGAGCAGACAATCGAGTTGGTGAAGATCATCAGGGATCGAATGAAAGAGGTTCAGGACAGACAGTGGAGCTATGCTGATTTAGCTCGTCGAGATGTGGAGTTGAGGTTGGTGATAGCGTATTTTTTTGCGGGTATCGCCTCTGAAAGGGGTACGCCGGTTTAGTAAGAAGCCAAGCTGATTCCGAGATATATATTGGATCCTATGAGATTGTGGAGAGAGTTGGTAAAGTGGCTTATAGGGTGGTTTTGCCAGCTGAAGTGGGTCGAGCCCATGATATGTTCTATACTTCACAACTCAGGAAATTTTTGATCCAGCTAAGATCATTCAGCTTGATAAAGTTGAATTGGATGCTAGTCTTAAGTTCGAGGAGTTCCAGATCGGGTGATTGATACAAATGATGATGTTCCGATGAATAAAACCATGTTGATGGTTAAGGTGTTGTGGTCTAGACACGGAGCTGAAGATGCTACTTGGGAAAACGATGAGCATATGAAGCTGAAGTACCCATACTTGGACTTGACTCTGTTGCCTTGAAGTAACATTTTCCCCTTAATTTTGATTTTGATCATGTTATTGAATGTGCATTTCGGGGACGAAATGATCGTAAGGGGGGAGGAATGTAGTGACCCGATTTAATTGTTTGGACTATTTTATATAATCATGTATTTGATTATCTTGCATTTCAGTCCGGATGGGGTCATTTGGTTGTACTTGAGAAGTTATGGGGAGCCTTTTATAATTATTAGCAAGTTAGGAGTATAATGGGGGGGTCTTTTACAATTTGAAGGAAGAAAGAAATGAAAGGGGAGAAAAGAGAGAGTGAAGGAGGAAGAGAAGACCGATCGGTCTCTTGGGAAGAAAAGGGAAGTGAAGACATCTTGCCCGATTCGACGGATCTTGGTGGCAAATCGTTGCAAACGATTTGGTAAGTGTTTCTCGCTTGTTTTCTCTTCGGATTGGTGGTATTTTGGTTGAGTTTTGATGAAATTCTTGATGTTAGGATTTTGGGTTGATTTGGTCGATTGAAGCTTGAAATCGACGAATCGGAGGTTGATTATTGTTGGAAGACATCAGGCAAGGGATTATATTGCTTAAATTACGTGTTTGGGGGGTATTTGGGGTCGGATTCCGGCGAAATCGCCGGAAAAACCGATTGGAAAATCGGAGAAGACGATGAACAGTAACTGCTACAGTAACTGCTACAGTACTGCTACAGTACTGCTACAGTAACTGTACAGTAGTTACCGCGGTAACTCGCGTAGTTACCGCAGTAATTCGCCACAGTATTTACCACGGTAATTTGAACAGTAATTACCACGGTAATTTGAACAGTAACTACCACAGTAACTTGTACAGTAGTTACCGCGGTAACTCGCGTAGTTACCGCAGTAATTCGCCACAGTATTTACCACGGTAATTTGAACAGTAATTACCACGGTAATTTGAACAGTAACTACTACAGTAACTGTACAGTAGTTACCGCGGTAACTCGCGTAGTTACCGCAGTAATTCGCCACAGTATTTACCACGGTAATTTGAACAGTAATTACCACGGTAATTTGAACAGTAACTACTACAGTAACTGTACAGTAGTTACCGCGGTAACTCGCGTAGTTACCGCAGTAATTCGCCACAGTATTTACCACGGTAATTTGAACAGTAATTACCACGGTAATTTGAACAGTAACTACTACAGTAACTGTACAGTAGTTACCGCGGTAACTCGCGTAGTTACCGCAGTAATTCGCCACAGTATTTACCACGGTAATTTGAACAGTAATTACCACGGTAATTTGAACAGTAACTACCACAGTAACTTGTACAGTAGTTACCGCAGTAACTCGCTACAGTAGTTACCGCAGTAACTCGCTACAGTAGTTACCGCAGTAACTTGCTACAGTAATTGCTGCAGTAATTGCTACAGTAATCGCTACAGTACTGGGCTGCGTATGTCACGCGTTTTACGCGCGCGGGCGCGCAGGAAGGCCCTGTTTGGCCCATTTTTGTGCAATTTTGATTCTATATTAATGTTTTCTTTGCACCAATTATCGTTATGACTTCCCCAAATGTTATTGGTAAACCGTGGGTTAATCAATTGGCCCGTGGGGGTTGTTGAATTGCTTAGGGGAAACTGTTGAATTATTATATCATTAATGCTTTAGCCTAGAGGGCTATATATTGAATTTCTTATATGTTGAGAAGCATGCGAACCTAGTGTGTAGGTGCTTGAATATCACTGTATTTTCATATGCATGTTATTGCAGTGGAATTGACGATTATTAACCCGATGGGTTGTTATAATGTTTATGATTGATCGGGCAGCCTTCACATGTGTTGTTGAGTCCCGATGACCCTGCGGGGTGGATTATTGGTTGTTATTCCTGTTGGCCCTTTTGGGCTGGTTATTATAATGCATGGTATTGCATTATGAATGAATGGGCATATTGGAAATGTCCGATCGGGCAGCCTTTACCGGTGTTGTTGAGTCCCGATGACCCTGCGGGGTGGATTATTGGTTGTTATTCCTGTTGGCCCTTTTGGGCTGGTTATTATAATGCATGGTATTGCATTATGAATGAATGGGCATATTGGAAATGTCCGATCGGGCAGCCTTTACCGGTGTTGTTGAGTCCCGATGACCCTGCGGGGTGGATTATTGGTTGTTATTCCTGTTGGCCCTTTTGGGCTGGTTATTATAATGCATGGTATTGCATTATGGATGGATGGACATATTGGAAATGTCTGATCGGGCAGCCTTTACCGGTGTTGTTGAGTCCCGATGGCCCTGCGGGGTGATTATTAGGCTGTGATGCCTGTGATTGGGCTGTGATGCCTGTGGTCCCTGCGGGGATGGTGTATGTTACCCTGTAACGGGTTGGAGTTGATGATATCCTCACCCGTGGGTTCATACCGCCCGGGTTTAGGTTGCCGGCTAGGCATATTCATTTGCAATTGCATATAAGGTAGATAGGTGTATGTTAGGCCATGCATCACGTGCATAAATTGTATGTCTGTGGTTGAAGCACCGGTATGGGACGGTGTGATGATTTATTTATGTCAATTGTATGATCGTGGTTGAAGCACCGGTATGGGACGGTGTGGTGTTTAACTGCTTTATTTATATTCTGCCGTTATTAATATGTTTATTTATTACCTATATTTACTATCTTGAGATGTGGTTTTGTTTTCCCTTACTCCCCGGCACGTAGCCTTGCTCAGTACGTTGTACTGACCCCCTTTGCTTTTGTCTGTTTTATAGATCCTGCTGGAGGCGCTGGAGCATGATTTGGGTTTGGGGTATTGAGAGATCACATAGATAGGAGTATATAGGACGCATTCATTATGCTAATGTGATATTATGTGACTATCTGTGGTTGGTATTTGGACTACTGCTGGTTGAGGCCTGTGAGCCTGGGATTTACATACTGTCGGCCGGTGGCCTTATGTGATTTACAGCTTTGGGCTGGTAGCCCTGTTTGAGATATTGGTATGCTGTTGGGAGGCTTGTAGCCTGGATGGGTTGCTGGGACCGTTATTTGATTATTATTGGGTGATATTTTTATGTGCCTATATGTTTTTAATTTATTTATAGCTTCTGCATTAAACTGGATTAATCAGATGATCACTTTAGGTTTACCCAGTGTTGTATTAGCTGTTTTAAATTAGCTGGCCACTAGTTTAGAATAGTTACTACAACGGTAATGCTTGCGAAAATCAGGTTTGAATTTTCGGGGCGTTACATTAATACTTAATAATTATATTTAATTATTAATAGTTATAATATATTTTAATTAATATTAATATATAATAACTATAATTATAAATAAATAATTAATAATAAATAATTTTTATTATTAATTTTTATAAATAAATAATTAATAATAAATAATTTTTATTAATAATTATAATTATAATTAATAATTTTTATTATAAATATTTTTAATAATTTTTAGTATTATTAATAATTTTTACTATAATAATTAATAATTTTAATTAATAATTATTATTTACTCCCATTATTATTAATAAATCATTATTAATTAATAATAATTATAATGAATTGTTAATAATTATTAATTATATTTAATTGTTAGTATTTAATAATAGATTAATAGTTATAATTAATAGTTATAATATATTTTACTTAATATATAATAACTATAATTATACATAATTAATTCATAATAAATAATTTTTATTATTAATTTTGGAGTTAATATATTTATAATTAATAATTTTTCTTATTAATAATTATAATTAATAATTACAATTATATTTAATAATTTTTATTAGAAATATTTTTAATAATTTTAACTATAATAATTATTAATTATAATTAATAATTATTATTATTGTTATATTATTATTATGCGCACTTATCCTTATACTAATAATATTATATAAATTATTATAAGTATCACACTTACTATTAATATTAATAATATTTGTATTATTATAAATGTAACTGTAATGCAACTACAATTACTAATATTACTTTTATAATTAATGTTCTCCCTACAGGGTTACGAAAGTAATTATACTGGCGAGGAATGAAAGGAATCGGCAATTACCATATCTCTGCTCCACCACTAATCCCAGCAAGTTGCGCGACGTCGGGAGCATTTTGGCATCGGTCGGCCCTCGCGAAGCTTGAAAGGGGGGATATTAAGAAATATTACCCCCAAAAAAGGAATCACTCAGCTCTAATTCGGCAAATATCACCGCGTACAGCTAGTGCGGTAACGGAAGCTAATACTCACTGTCGGGCAATTTTCCCACTATATTCGACCAATCTCTCCTGCACAAGACATGGAGGGAAGATTGCAGGCGGCAGGTAGTTTCTTAACTGCGGCTTATTATTATTATTATTATTATTATTATTATTATTATTATTATTATTATTATTATTATTATTATTATTATTATTATTATTATGCACACTTATCCTTTTAATATATACTTAATAGAACTGCAATTACTAATATTACTTGTAAAATTATTTTGTGCAGTATAGGCTTACAACAGTAATTATACTGCTGAGGAATGAGAGGACTCGGCAATTACCTTATATCTGTTCCACCACACTGACGCCCAAGTTTTCAATCTCAGCGGCATTTGGCATCGGCCAATTGGTAATGACAACATTGGCCTTGGCGGCATTCGTCGAAACGACAGTTCGAACCACCTCCCCTATCATAAGGGTCAAAATGGGAGCGGGTGCACCAGGACCGTAGAACGTTCGGCATGCATGAAGGCTTTCAGGGCTGTGAAGCCTATGCTGAAATGGAGAAGTGGCTCGGTGGAAAACAGATCAATATATAGATACATATGTGGATAGGACTTCACTGAAAACGGGAATCCCCTACATAAACCATATCGTGAGTTGGTGCAATGATGGCAAATGAAGAAAGTTGGTGCAACATCGACGGCAGGAAGTTACTGTAGTGGATAGCACCCAATACCTTCGTGGATCTGACTTGTATGTTTTGAACCTAGCCTTCACATCTATCAAGTATTCAACCAATCTCTCCTGCATTTCTGATTTACTGTAGAAGACTGATCCGATCGCCAGCCTGCAGAATGGTAAATTATGAGTATTAATTTACCATTATCAATAATGGTAATAAGTTACCATTACTGATAATAATGGTTAATTTTTTTTAATAATTATTGATAATTATTGATAATATTGATAATAATATTATCAATAATTTATTGTGACTGATTTCGTATTATTACTATTCATATTATTAGCATTAATATTAATTAAATTTTTTAGATCGCCATTATTAATAATATTTTGTAATGTTTACCTGTAGGTATTGTCCAAATACAACAATTGGACATGAGCGGCATTCGAAAAGACAACATTGGCCTGGGCGGCATTGGTAATGGCTACACTTCGACTCACACGCGTCACACTTGGTCTGGGCGGCATTGGTAATGTCCGTTCAGAAAGTTATTGTATTGGTAGATTTGGCAACACGGTACCGGGAACCGTAGAAACACATGAAACCGTTGGGAATAGGGAGATGGAGGAAAGAGAGCAGTCGGCTGAGAGAGGTTGAGCAGAGGGAGAAGAAACACTACGAGCCGACATGTTGAGAGAGGTTGAACATAGGGAGAAGAAATGCAATGGGTACAACAGTAATTACTATTCTAATAGTAATTACTCCTTTCGTGTCGTAGTTACCTTCATAAAGATCCACCTGCATCTGGGGGCAAATCATCTGGAAACGGAATGATAAACAAAGACGAGGTTGTCGTGACAGGGGATGGTGATAGTTAATCTGATGATGAATCATAAGAGAGCCTAGTTCAATTACGTATTGTCTTTATATTATTATTATTGTTATTATTATTATAATAATAATTATTATTATTATTATTATTATTATTATTGTTATTATTATTATTATTATTATTAATATAAAAAAATAAGATTAAGAAGAGACAAAAAAAAGAACTTAAAAATTTAAGAAATAAAATACAATATAAAATTAGAAAAATGAAACAAACAAAATGAGAACAATAAGAAATTAACCAAAAATAAATATGAGAAAAAATAAGGGAAAAAAGAGAAAAAATTAAAAAGAGAGAAAGAAAAAATGAAACAAAGCAAAAAAAATAAGACAAATTGAGAAAAAAGCGAGAAAAAATAGAAAATGACCAAAAATGAGAAAGAAGAAGAAAAAATAAGAAAAAAGAGAGAAAGAAAAGGAAAAAATAATAAAAAAGAGAGAAAAAAAGAGAAAAAAATAAGAGAAAAGAGAAAGAAAAGGAAAAAATAAGAAAAAAAGAGAAAGAAAAGAAAAATGAGAAAAAATAAAAGAAAAACAAGAAAAAAAGAGGAAAAAAAATAGAAAATAACCAAAAATGAGAAAGAAGAAGAAAAAAGAAAGAAAAAAGAGAGAAAGAAAAGGAAAAAATAAGAAAAAAGAGAGAAAGAAAGGGAAAAAATAAGAGAAAAGAGAGAAAAGGAAAAAATAAGGAAAAAGGGAAAGGAAAAAAATGAGAAAAAATAAAAGAAAAACAAGAAAAAAAAGAGGGGAAAAAAATAGAGCAAGAAAATAAGAAAAAAAAAATTGAAAAAATTGTGGGTAAAAAAAAGAGAAATAATTTTATAAAATTACTACTATTTATAATAAAAATTATTTTATTTATAAAATCTTTATAGAAAATAATATTTTTAAAGAATAAAAAAATTAAAATTATACTAATTTTAATAATAATAATAATAATAATAATAATAATAATAATAATAATAATAATAATAATAATAATAACAGAAACAATTAATATATATTTATGTGTATTGAATAACCCTAACTTGGCCCGGAAAACCCTAAAACCTAGCTTGGCCCGGGCATGTTTATGCTCCGGGCCAAGTGGATAGGACCGGGCCAAGTGCATACTAATTACGTTTTATTAATTAAAGCTTTGGCCAGGGCATTACATTTGGCCCGGTCCGGGCCAAGTGTCCGGGCCAAAGGCTTTTCAGTCTTTTCGGGTAAAAAACTAACTTGCGTAAGGCGGCGGGTAATAAAGTTACTGGCGAATTCTGACAGGTCAACAGAGACCATTATCTGTATGCAATATGCCAAAAAAAATGGTGATTGAATCAGTCAACACCACTCTCCTTCCAATTTCCACATATTTTCATTTCGATTTCACCTAATTTTGCAGATTATTACGCGAGCTATATTTATTGTCAATTACTCCATCCGTCCCACTACACTTGTCCTGTTTGACTTTTTAACATTGTTCATTGTTCAGCTTTGACTCAATTTAATTGCAAGTATATATTTAGCAAAAAATAGTCGCGATGGGTCTTGTTAGAATCGTATGATCACGTAGTTTTATAATATATATTTTGTATAATTTTTCATTATGTATATTTTGAGATATTAATCGATAAAAAAGTGCATTGGATTGTGTGCAAAAATGAAACATGACAAGTTAAATGGGATGGAGGGAGTACTATTTTCTTTCATAATGGACCTAACGGCTAACATTTCCAAATTAAAATGCACATCATCACACGTCCTCATCTTACCTCACAACTAATCACCCACAATTTCAATCAAAATATATAAATAGAATAAATTGTTACTTAGGATCCAAAATTCAAAATTTAAACAATTGCTAGATCTGCCTTTGGAACCGTTGGGATTTAATTTAATACTATAATAATAGTATATATGAACACAATGTGAAGAAAAAAAAAAGGGAAATTAAATATCTTGACTTTCTTGAATTGCCTATTATCCGTCTAACTTACCAAGTTGCCTATAAATAAATTGCTTATATGCTTCATTTTATGTATATTTATTTTTGGAAGATAAGGTCGTATTGTGACATTACATTAATTATAATACGCCATGGGACTAGAATCTAAAAGCATGTGACTTCAAGGGCCAAAGTGCAATTATTTTTATCCAAATTATTTAGAAATTCTAATATCTCATATTCTCAATATTTATGGTTTGTTTGTTTACCAAAAAATATTTATGGTTTGTTTGATTTTAAATTTAAAATAATTTTTGTTTAATATATAAAAAATAAGTAATTAACTAAAATTTTATTAAAATGATTCAATATATAGCATAATTTTATAACGTACTTCCTCCATTTTTTTCAATTTTACATGGTAAATACCTCAATTTTTTTCAATTTTACATGGTAAATACTTCCTCCGTTTTTTAAAGTTTACTATATTTGTAAATGTAGTATTGTTCACACAAACACTTTCACTTAATGTTTTATCATAGTTATACAAATTAAAATATAGTCAAGTGAGATCTTGTTAGATTCGTCTCGTCTTGTAGCTTTTAAATATCGAACTTTTATAGTTTTTACTTGCGTCGACTTGAGTTATTAATGATTTAAAATGTGCATTGGACTGTATGATGGGTGGGTCCGTAGCAAATTTTAAAAAACAGGAGAAGTACTATTTATTGAGTAATTCTAATTTAATTTTTTAATAAAATTATATAAGATAAAACATAATCCAATGGGATATTGTCTGATTCGTCTAATTGCATACCAAATTTTCACTATTTTTACTTTTATATAATTTAAAAATTAAACTTTAAAAATGGGTTTGAAATAATAAAAAAAAAGGAGTATGTATATATTTTTTTTAAAGTATATCGGATATACTCAGATTATATTTTTTTGGCGAAACAGCCAATACATATACTCAGATTATATTGAGTAAGCACTAAGCAGTATATGTGTATTAGTATAATTTTTATGTATTTATTTATATTTTAAAATGCATTGTAGTGCGGGCCAAAGTGGTTAGTACTAATAATAATGTGACGGGAGGGAGTAATTAAAGTAGTTCGTTTCTGTACAGTGTAAGGTATGGTACATAATAATAGGATCTCTACTGACTTTTTTTTCTCTATAAATATCCCCACCCTCTGTTACCATTGCTGCCCCTTTTTTTAGGTTATTTGGTTATTCCGTCTAGGTTTCGCTTGGCGTTTTTCCGTTGTAGGGAGGGAGGGAGACGTTGCTGCTTGGTCTTCTTTTGCGCTGTGTAAGTTACGTTTCTCTTGTAATTTTTTGTGGTTTTTTATATGAATTTTTAAATTTATTTAGGTTAATACACGCCTCTATTATGTGAAAACTGTTTGTTTATGTGTTGCATGGACGATTATAGCGTTTAATTTGTTTTTAATGTTCGAATTTTGTCTGGATCTGTGTTCTTTTGTTGCTATCACCGTCCCCTGTTAGTGGATAGATGTACAATTATAGAATTTGAGCGTTGTGGATGCGAGGAATTGAGGAGGAACGGTCGAAGGGAGCACAGGGTTTTTTTTTTGTTTGCGTCTTTATTCTGGTTGCGGTCTAAAAGATGAATTAAAAACGAGTTTTTAACAGATTTTTAATTTTTAATTATTAGTTCTTTCATCATGTTTCTGCCTTCAAACTGAATGATTCTCTTGTTGTTTTGGGCGTACAGAACATCTTGTGGTGTCGTGGGGTCAGGAGTGAGGGATTCTTGTTCAGTTAACATTTTTCAGAAAGAAGCAATGGAGGTATTTGGAAATTCCATGGTAGCTGTTCCTAGCAATGTTATTTATTTGTCTAGTATTCTTGGCCAAGATGGGCCTAACCCTATTCACAAGTGTGATTGGAAATGTGAGAATGAACTTGTGTTTGGGAACATGTATCGTTGCAAGCTAACTGGGCTGATGCACATTTGTGACAAAAATTGCAACCAGAGAATTTTGTATGATAACCATAGCTCCCTCTGCAGAGTGAGCAAACAGGTTTTTCCTTTAACACCGGTTGAGCAACAGGCTGTGAAAGGCATCCGGAGGAAGTTTGATGCTGAGAGCTGCCCCACTGAGAGTTGTGCTTTTAAGCGCAGAAGGGATGCCCAGTATCAGCCCTCACCCTTTGAGCGTGCATTTACTGCTGTTGGTCCCATCTGCAGTCCAATTGGCGAGGGCATGGACATGAGCTAGATGTTTACTTGCTAATTTCACTTCGGACTCTGTCCGTTTCCTTGAGATATTACGTTCTACTAGTATGAGTTAGGGATTAAAGAACTTATTGAGTACCTACAATGGCAGACCTCTAGTTGTCTTGCCTTTTTTTTTTTTTTTTTCTTCTTTATCTTCCTTTATTTGAGTTTTAACTCTAGCGCAATGTCTTAAAACTTCGAACTCCCGGGAAGTGTATGTTGCTATATCCTGTTTAACTTGCTATGAAAGCTCAAGTGCATCTGATTGCATTTAGCAGCTTGAAGTACCATCTGACTTGGTTATATTAGAATTAGTCTTTAATTCTATTTTATGGTGTGTGCTTTTCATTGCATTGCTTCTTAACTATTTTATTCCATGTGGTTAATGTGTTAATGGCTTAGATGCTAGTTACAGAGTTTTAATATTGTTCTAATTCATTGGGCAGGAGTTTAATATTTTGCACTTACAGAGTTTTGGTTTTGGGTTTGACATTATATGTTGTAACAGGTGCCAGATGTTCTCTATAGCCTAACACTTTTCCTTTTTGTGTGAAGGATTTTTAGTCAATCAAGTCTGGAGGAACATTAAAACACTGTTATTACACAAATGACTAGTACTGATTCAATTTTGTTTTATTTTATTTCTTGCTGCAGGTCAAGGCAGAAGACTTTTAACTGATTATGTATTTATGTTGTTTCATTCTTGTTAGTCTTTACTTCTTTCTGATATTTTGTATACGTTTGTTTCTAAAGTTTGTTTGTTCTACAGGAGCAGCAGCACTTGACATTCAGGAGAGTTTCAATATAATTATTAATATTGATGAATGTTTTATGACATTTTGTTTTAGATCTTCTTAAGGTTTTTAATAATCATTGCTGTGCCCTGCAGGTTAAAATGGCTCAGTTGCAGTTGAGTAATGTGAGGCTGCTTATAATGCCATCTTCTTCCAATGATTAAGTTGATGGACTGATGCGATTGCTAGCTGAAAGGGAAGCATTAGAAGAAACTGATTGGATTTCAGTCACTTGCAAATGGCAATGAAGGGAAGCATTAGAAGAAATTGATTTTCAGTCACTTGCAAATGACATCTTCTGTGTTGCTGCTGGTGCAAGTGATGAAATATGAAGGGAAGCATTAGAAGAAATTTTAATTTCAGTCACTTGCAAATGATGTCTAATGCGTCGCTGGTGCAAGTGGTTAAAGATGTGATGTATTATGGCTTGCGTTCTTATCTTGCATCTACTTGTGCTTCTCAATGAAGCTGCCATTTGTTTTCAATACTCAGTGGCGGAAGAACTCTTGAGAGGCTGAAATATTCTTGTGTGGGGAGAAGGTTGTTGCGATACACTATTGTTCAAGTGGGAATGACATGTAATAATCATGAGCTATTCCACCGAGGGTAGTGAGTGATTGCAATTGTGTCGCACAGTTTATTAACACATGCTTTTATTAGTGGTAGGGATGCAATTTGTTGCCGACTTGTGAATTGTGTGGTTTTCCAGTGATTTTGTGTGCATGAATATGATCTATACTTTTATCGATGAAATATTTTCTATCAAGTGGTGTGAAATGTGAATGAAACTCTTGAGTAGTTCTTGTGTGTTCATTGAGGAGAATGGATTATGACTGGAGTTAGCCCAGCTCTGTTTTTAATGTTAATTTTGTACTACAATCTTAAAAATTAATTGTAGTAATTTATAATAAGTAATAGTAATAATATTATTATAAGTGAATATTGGGTTAGGTAAAAAGGAAGAGTATGAAATATGAATATTTATTTGAAAGAAAGAGTAGGACAATAAAATGAAAAGGGGCATCAGAGTAGACAATAGAGTAGAGTATTCATGTTCTAGACTAGATTTAGGTCACCTACCAGCCCCCACACCAAGCTTTTTATCACGATTCGATGCTTGGCGTATGGACATTGGATTATCGCAAAGGTTGTAATATAAAATACTCCCTCAATTTTTATATAAATGTAACATTTGCATAGTTATTACTAGGGGTGTAAACGAGCCGAGCCGAGCCCGAATAGTGGTAAGCTTGGCTTGAGCTCATAGGAATTCGAGCCGAGCTTTGACCGAGCCGAACGTTGACCGAGCTATTTCGAGCCGAGTGTTGACCGAGCTTTGACCAAGTCGAGCCGAGCTCGAACTAGTATCATTTTCATTTTCACATAATTTATAAAAGAAATTATATTTAATATATTGTATATATTTAATTATATTTAATTTAATCTACATATTTAAGTAATTTTAAAAATATATATTTAATTAATAATATATTTTTAATTTAAAAATTAAAAGATATAAACAATAATAATACTATACGTTGAATATTTTATATAATTTATATATTTAATAATAAATAAATATATGTATAAAAATAAATCGAGCCTATTATCGAGCTTTCGAGCCGAATAGTGGTTGGCTCGGCTTGAGATCGGGTGTGTTACGAGCCGAGCTCGAACTCGAACCGAGCCGTTTCGAGTCGAACTTGAACCGAATTTTGACCGAGCGAGCTCGAACAATTCACGAGCCTATCAGTCTCATTTACACCCCTAGTTATTACTTGAAATAATTTGAGTAACTTTTATATAAAGTACTATTTTTAATATAAAGTACTATTCATTGAGTAACTTTGAAATAATTTTTTAATATAATTATATAAGAAAAAACATTCGTAGGTCATTTGTGGCACGCGGGAAGGGCTCGTGCAGCTGCAGCAGGATTTGAAAAAGGAATTGATCGCGATTTTGAACCTGTTCTTTCTATGACCCCTCTTAATTGATAATTGAGATGAGACAGGAGATCCAATGGTTGTGCTTGAATTGAAGTGGAAATCGCTATTGGTGGTTAAACCCTACTGCGGTGACGATATTGTAGGAGAGGTCATGCGGAAAAATAGCTCAAAGGAAGCAGAAAGCGAGTAGGCAAGAAGATTGAGAATATAGAGCATATGTACAGCTGAGTTCTGTTCCAGCTTTTATTTTAGGAGTGGTAGTGCCCTTTTCTTGCAGTCTTTGATACCAACCTTTCTAAATAAAGCTGGCGATAGCTTCATGCCAAAGAAGGAGCTCTAATAAAGGGTTCCAAACCTTTGAACCAGCGTTTGGCAATGTAGACCTAAGTGGTCATATTGAATCCTTGGGAACCATCACAAGTACGCCCAATTAAAACCATGTTTTTTCCCATGCTATAGTCAACAACCAAGCAACGTTCTCTTTACTCTAACTTAATGCTCTCTCTTTTCTATCTATTAATTAGGGAAAGGGCGAGCGGAGCCGGAGCATGAACGATCTAAAATAGACACCGGGATGAAACGGAAACTTTCAATATATCAATATGGCTCCGAATTATTTCAGACCACTCCCACTCCTTATTCACCCAGCGATTGGCTGGAGATATCCATTTCGGAATCTTCTCCGTATCCAATCAAGCGAGCTCAAGATGATTTGAAAATAACTATTTTATCAATATAGAACACTCATTTCGATAAAATGATTTGAACCGCTTATTCTAAAAAGGGCATTTTCCCTCTTTTATCCAACGCTGAATTGACAACCTGTGCCTTCTATATAAGTATATATAATTTCTAAGAATTTTGAAGAATTTTTTGGAGTTGAACTGAAAAAAAAAGAAACAACTTCGCTGACGATTACAGATTTTTTATTTTGTCAGAAGAGTCCTCCAAGTATTTTAGTTTTGCATTAGATTCGTTTTTTTCGTTTTTCTATTATGAATTAAAGAAGAAAATCATCCAAAGGGAGAAAAGAATTCTCGAAAGAGAGATTTGGAATAATTCTACCGGTGCCCTAAAGAACTGCACTCTTAGCCGCTTGTGCCTAACCCTAGACTCACTTCGCTTGCCTCCTTATCTAAGAATTAGGAGATCTTGTTGAATTCTTCTAATCGTGTAGTTTTAGAATATCAAATTTTTATAATTTTTATTTGTACACAATTTGAGATATAAGACTTAAAAACATGTATTGAATTACATGAAATGCTGGAATGTTACATTTTTAAAAAAACGGAGGATAATAATAAACTCAAATACTCAATTATGTGATCACACTAGTGACTAGACACAGTGTACAAATTATATGCATTGCCCTCCGGGGATGTATTTTTGGATGTAAAAATATAGCACTCAACTTTCGAGTTCTACATCTTTCGCAAATAGAACCATATGATGTTTTGAAATAATATTATAATTATATACTCCCTCCATTTTTGAAAGAATGGAACATTGCTAAATTAGGTACTGTTCACACAAACATTTTAATTTAAAGTTTTATCATAGTTATACACGTTAAAACATAGTCAAGTGAGATCTTGTTGGATTCGTTTCGTCGAGTAGTTTTTAAATATAGAACTTTTAGAATTTTTACTTGTACCGAACTTGAGTTATTAATGTTTTAAAATATGCATTGAACTGCGCGCACTGTGGGTCAGTTACAATTTTTGGAGAACGGAGGGAGTATATCTAATGATGTGGCCGTATATGTAATGTTTAAGTATGTGATATGCATAGGGTTGGGACTTACCCTAGTGGTCAAGTCCCCTTCTCTCAATCATAGGTTGGGAGTTCGATCCCCACCCGGCCCCCTATCCCCTCCCCTTTCCCCCCTTTGTAATTTGTAACACCCATTACAAAGGAAATAGGGGAGATAGTGACATTACTTTCTCTGTTCTCGTATAAGTGCTAAACTTCTGCGTTTTATACGGTCCAAAATATATTTTTAAATATTTATAACTCAAATTGTATATAAGTAAAAATTATAAAAATTTAATATTATAAAAATACGTGAGTAGACGAATCTAACAAGATCTCACATAATTATATATTTTTCTTATATAACTATGTTAAAAAATAATCAAAGTTACCAAATGAATAGTTACTACTATGTAAATGGCTCACTTATAGAAGAACAGAGGAAGTAAATCCAAGCATCAATTTGTTTATGCACGAGGGAGTACAATTTATCAATTCACACACATGTACATATTACAGTTTATGATACTAATAATTAACAATTGTTAAATTTTAACTTAATTTTATTATGAATATATAATAAAAATATAAGATTAATACTCCCTCCGTCCCAGCCATCTTGTCCTGTTTAACTTTTTTACACTGTTCATTGTTTAACTTTTACTCAATGTTATTGTAATTATATATTTGAAAAAAATAATCAATTTTGGGTCTTGTTAGAATCGTATGATCATTTAGTTTTAGAACATATATTTTATATATTTTTTATTATACATATTTTGAGATATTAACGGTTGAAAAAGTACATTGGATTGTATGCAGAAATGAAACAAGACAAGTTAAATGGGACAGATGAAGTACTATGTTTTATTAGAATCATCTAATTATATAATTTTAAACTATATATAATTTTTATTTATAAATTTTAAGGTATTAATACTCCACCCGTTCCTAAATAGTTGTCTCTTTCAGCTCAATTTCAATAAAGATTTGCATTAATTAACTCATAAATTTATATTTTTACCCTTCAACTAAATTCATTCTTAATAAATGACAATAAATAGCATTTATGTAAAGTGAAGGGTAGTGGCGGACACACTTAGGGGCTTGGGGGGGGGGGGGGGGGACGCCGCCCCCCGAGTTCAAAGTTTGCCATTAATTTTTTATATAGCTATGTGTATTTTAGTTATGAGAGAATATTTTTATGTAATTCCACCCCCTCGAGCTCAAACTTCGCCATTAATTTTTTATATGGTTGAGTGAATTTTAGCTATAGTAGAATGCATTTTCGTGTAATTTAAGCAATGGAGAAAATGAATGGGAAAAAGAAGGTAATATATTTCTTTGTTGGTGGATTTTTTTTAACAGGCTCATATGTTCTACAATCTTAATAAATAAAATAATAAACTTCGCCTACTATATAAAGTTGTAACTAGACTACGGAGAGCATCCTAATAAAAAAAATTCATAGCTCGCCCCCCCAGTTTTCACACTCTGCGTCCGCCACTGGAAGGGTAATATAATAAATACATAGCATAACTATCTATGACTACCTAAAAATGACAACTATTGTGGAAGACTTTTTAATCTCAAAAAAGACAATTAAAAATGAATGGAGCTAGTATGTTGGTTGAAGTACACTGAAAAGAATAGTTCCTAAAATGAGAACTGGAGTAATCTTTACTTAGAGATGGCAATAGGTCGGGCCTGGGTCGGGTCCAGCCGGACCCGAGACCTGAACCGAGGGAAATTTTCAGACCCAAGACCCGAGATACACTCCCCTAGACCCGAACAGAACCGACCCGAGAAGACCCGGACCTGTGGACCCGAATGAATTTAACAAAATACTCTAGACCACACCCAAAATTCAAATTTACATAATAACACTACTCAAATTCACATAGTAATCCAATAATTTTCAAAAAAGCAAGAAGCTAAAAACATCATAATATCACATTACTCAAATTTTTACAAATTATACAAATTTACAGATAATATACGAGTAGTTACGTGCTAGTTATCTTCCAAAGACTTAAATAAACATACAACAATTAAGAATATTTTATAATTGTGCACACTTAAAAATACTCGGGTCGGGTCTTTGGGTCGGGTTCACTGTTGGACCCAAGACCCGACCCGACCCGAGAAAGAGCAACATGGACCCGACCAGAACCGACTCAAGACCCGAAAATAAAGACGCGAACCGAGCTAAACCAGTTGGGTCCGGGTCGGTTCTCGGGTCTACTGGGTTGAATTGCCATCCCTTCTTACTTTCCAAAAATATATTGAAGTTTGACATTTTCATTGTTAAATACTTCTACTTGTACTTATGGCCATTTGAATTGGCTTTTGAAAAAAGATACAGCGAAAAGTAAAAGCAGAAGTGAAAGTCAAAAGCAGAAGCATATAACTTTTGTGTTTGGATGAAATGTTTGAAGAGTAGTTTTTTTTCTCAAAAAATGTGTTTGGATGTTTAAAGATGAAAAATGCTTTTGGAATATTATAATTACCAAAAAGTAAATGCTAGTTAGGAGAATAGTACAATATTTATAGTGTAATTTAAATATATTCGTGGGCATTTAAGACTTTGCATACATTATTAGTTGCTTTTGTCTTCTGCTTTTCGGAGAAGCACTCCCTGGACTGCTTTTCCCAAAAACACTTTTGCAGCTTTTCGAAGTGTTTTTGTTTTTTTCTAAAAAACCAAACCAAACACCATTTTTCCATCAAAAATGCTTTTGGCAGAAGTAAAAACCAAAGTTACCTTTGCAAAAACCATTCCGAACTAGGGGTGATATCGAGTCGAGTCGAGCCCGAGTAGTTAACTACTTGAGCTTGACTTGACGGGGAAATATCACTACTCGAGCTCGAGCTCGAGTATCATCGAGTTCGAGCTCGAGCTCGAGTAGCTTGATTTTTTTATATTTTTTTTTATTTTTTTTAATTTTTTTAATTTTTTTTTTCTGGATTAGGCCTCTTTATCTTATAATTCTTCTGTTTTTTATAAGTGCTACGGACTCACCCAGCACGCAGTCCAATACATATTTTAAACCATTAATAACTCAAATTTGGTACAGTAAAAATTCTAAAAGTTTGATATTAAAAAACTACACGACGAGACGAATCTAACAATATCTCACTTGGCTATATTTTAACTTGTATAACTATGATAAAACTTTAAGTCAAAGTGTGTGTGGATAGTGTCATATTTCAACATGTATTTATTCAAGAACGAAGGAAGTATTATGAGTTTTTGAGTTGTTTGACCTTTTCTATTTTGTGTTTGATTCATTAGTTTTATTCATTATCAATAGAAGCCAATCAAAATATCAGATTCATTTAAATAAATTTACAATTGTTACTAATTTGAAACAAACATTTTACACACAAGCACAATTTTTTTGTTTATTCCAAACATTTTTTTACACAGTAGCCAAAAAGACATCAATCATTTGTGACGAGTATGACTTTAATTGGTTTAAAAAATTGAATTGCGACAAAAAGGCATATTAAAAAGCCCATGTCAATAGAAACATACTGCACTAAATAAAAAATTATTCTATCAATTTAAATTTGTGAGTAAAATAATTTATTCCGTCAATTACTTAGAATATTCCAATTATAATTACTGATATGGAATATCAAATGCCAATAAAAAATTCACTGGGATGATAGGGTGGTATATGAGGAAATTGATTTTTTTTTAAAGCATATGAAAAAATTGATGAATCCATAAATGGATAGAGAAAATAAAATGTTTAAATATTGATATGGGCTTGTGAGAATAGGTAATGGGCTTAGAATATTTTGATTATAATTATTGATATGAGATGGTGGGAATTTTTAAATATAAAATAAAATAAAGTAAAATTAATTAATAAACGAGTACTCGACTCGACTACTCAACTCGACTCGACTCGACTACTCGACGAGTACTTGATACTCGACGAATATCATATTCTTCTACTCGAGCTTGAGCTCGATACTCGATTAGAATACTCGATACTCGACTCGACTCGAATTTTTCGATTACGAGTCGAGCTTTTTCCGAGTCAAGTGCCGAGTCGAGTTCGAGTAGCACTACTCGTTAATCACCCCTATTCCGAACAGGGGCTTAAATCCATTTTAAACAGTGGATGAATTTATCAAATGGGCCGAAGAGTTAAATTTCACTATTTACAGGGATGAAAATGGAAATATGGTAAAATACAACACAGCAGATTGGCAGGAGGATTTATCCAAACCCTCTGTTGTTCCATCCGCCATCATCCCTAAGGCCTAAACCCCCCTAAATCTCTATCTCTGCCTCCCCTATTTCATTTTACTTTTTGGAGGTGTTCCGCTCCAATTCAATCGGGAAAATATGGGCCAAACCAAGCAAGGAGTGTTGGCAGTTGAAATTCCGAACAAGACCGCCGGCGGATTGATGGGATTGGACAATCAGAACCCCATTGAGTTCGTGCAGAGCAAATTTAAGGAGCTGGAGGTCAACTTCAAAGCTTGGTTGGCCAAGCAGTCTTTGCCAGTGGAGGCTGCCGTCGTTACCACCACCAGTGCCGCCCAGGGAGCTGCTATTGGCGCTTTCATGGGTACGCTCACGGGTGATGCTTCGTCCTTGATTACGCCACCGCCCAATGCGTCAGGGCTTAACGCGGAAGCTATGGCGTCGCTCAAACAAGCTCAGGTC
Organism: Hygrophila difformis; assembly: GCA_030278955.1. Classification (NCBI taxonomy): domain Eukaryota; kingdom Viridiplantae; phylum Streptophyta; class Magnoliopsida; order Lamiales; family Acanthaceae; genus Hygrophila; species Hygrophila difformis. The sequence goes on from JAOANR010000004.1 coordinate 44,058,436, forward strand.
TAATTCTTATCCCTAAATTGGGGTGTTCATGTGTATTTCTTTATTTTATGTACTATTGTATATGTGCTTTCTTTAGCTGGATTGCATTATATTTTCATTTCTATGTGTGGCTCTAGTAATTAATGATTGCTCAACGCTAGTATACTTATGGTATTTAAGCTGATTGTAGTATTTACTAAGCTGATTTTGGGGTGTCGAGTTATGTATGCATGTTCTCGAACATCCCCGTCTACCCAACGGGTTTATCTTTTGGTTTTAGTTACCTGCAATTTATGTCCTCTCGTAAATTTTTTAGTTAAACTTCTAATGATTGGTTAATTTGCTAGTTTTGCTTTCCAACCAATTAGGTAGCTGAAGCGGTTAGACTAGTTGTGGCCAACAATTCATAGTTTAGAGAATTCAAATGGATGGAAATCCTAAAATTTGATGTGTGGCTGTGTCATAGTATTTGATGGAGATCTTAAAGCTAATGAAGGCAAATGGACATCTTTGTACTGCAGGCCTTGGCAGGAGGTCCTTTGGTACAAGCACGGAATTTCGCTGTTATGACAGGTGTGAATGCGGGTATTTCTTGTGTGATGAAGAGATTGAGAGGGAAGGAGGATGTTCAAACAAGGTATGGTTTTCCAAAACATGCTTTGCCCATCTTTACACTTCTCGTGTAAATTATGCAACAGGAACATGATTCAAAATCATATAGAGAATTTTGGTTCATGCATTCATTTATTATTGTCAAATGAAACCTGAAATCACTGGTTCTAGATAGCAGTCTGTTATTTTGAGTATTTATTAGATGCTTATGCACATTTCTGACTATGAATGCTGGATGGTGCTTCATTACAGTCTCTCCTGATGATGAAACTTAAGTAAAATTGTAATTTTTAGTATAATGAGTTGACTGCAATGCTTAGAAAATTTTACATGTTTAAAGCATGAGTCTTACCTGAAAAATTTACACTGCAAGGCTGATAATTTGTTTGGCTGCCAAACATTAACTTTGCTCGCTTCCGTTGCTATGTTGGCAAGAAGTGCCAAAAAAAAAAACCCCTTTTTGATCTAGACCTAAGTATTCCATGAGTTGGTATTCCTAGAGCTTTTCTCTAGTTCAAAATTTGTGTGTAAGGTTTACCAAAGGCCTCGTAACTTTTTAAATAGTACTAACTGCCTGGTTTTTGTGATTACAGTATGGTTGCTGCATTTGGTTCTGGAGCAATGTTTTCACTAGTAAGTGGTATGGGTGGGCCTAATCTGGCAATGAATGCTGTTACGTCTGGTCTTTTCTTTGCACTTGTACAAGGAGGACTCTTCCAGGTGACGTGACTTACACTTGATGAAATTTCTGTTGCAAACATATAACTATTGAATTCTTCATACAGTTACAAAGGTTTCAAACTGTGCAGTCTAATTTACTTTAAGCAATAAAACTCTGTTGTGTTTCTGGTGCTTTAATTTAGAGCAGCACAAATTTGTTTCCCATGGTACTCAACTAGCCTGTTGACTCAGAGGTTGGAGACATGATATTTTCCTCATAATAGTGAAACTATGTTTTGTATGCTGCCTGCTGGTGATATATGTAGTTTGTGTCTCGGTGACGTTGTGGGGGTTAAATTCAAAGTATGTTCTATCCTCAGTACATTTTTCTGTCGGTTGATATAGATGGGACAAAAGTTTTCACAACCACCAGTGGAAGATCAGTTCTATGCGAAGACGAGATCAATGTTAAGCAACCTTGGCTTGCAGAGATATGAGAAGAATTTTAAGAGAGGTTTGCTGACGGACAACACTTTACCTCTCCTAAATAATAGGTAAGCTTGTGATGCCCTGATGTATCTCTGTACTTTTGTGAATATTCTGAGTTTGAATCAGTTTGCGACTCTCCTTTATCCGTTGATGAATAAATATTGCATATCTGCAGTGCCCTTAGGGATGTGAAGATTCCTCCAGGACCAAGGTTGCTGATTCTGGATCACATAGACAGGTATATCCCAGCATTGATCTGAAGAAACCACATAGGTTCTTTGTTTCAAAATCGGCATTCACTCATAACAAATGATTTGCAGGGATGCAGAGCTGAAAGGAAGGCGTAGAGGGGCCCGTTGAAGCACTGCAACTGCAAAATCAGTATGCACCAAATATCTTCTTCAGCAATTGCTAGGCATAAGCAGACAGTTTACAATTTTGTTTCCATTGTTTTGTTGCCTGGTTGAATGTTATTTTTCATTCCATTAGACAAGCAATTGACACGAGAGTATGATGTGCCCCTGTCCTTTAGTATGTTTCCGTGGTCATTTATAATAGTATTATATTTATATTTTCTGTAGTTTTTGCAATTATGAAATAAACATGTTTCTGTTTTTGGAATTAAGATGGACAAATATAAAATTCATAGGTACGTCATACAAATATAAAAGAAGTGGAATCCCAACTCCCAAGGTTGGAACAAAAATGTAAAAATAGAGTAGCTCTTTCAAGAAATGTGACAACTATCCATTCCAAGACATGGAAATATCACAATACTAAGCACATTCATCTTCGCCAAAGTTTCACAGTAAATAATTTCTTATGCCCTCTTGGAAAGAGCTTATTCCCTTTACTCTATACCTCTTGAGGCAGAGATTGGGAAATCATTGTGCAACTGCCAACCTGATGTCTGATACCGAGCACCCTGTGGCCTGTGTAGCTTCTGTAAACTTGCTCTCAAATGCAAGGTAGAAGCTGTACAGCCCCTCCTGGAGATTCGGGAATGGTCCTTTGACATGGAGTTGGAGCTCTGGGGTTTTGGATTTCCATACACACTCAAAACATGGTTCTCACCGTCTAAGCTGTTTGAACCTGAGAAACTGATCGTGACCGTTCTTCCTGTGATTTGATTTGTCCATTTGAAATCAATTCGTCATTTTTAGTTTATTTTGAGTACTTGTCCCTGGTTTATTCCTCTTGCAAGAATGCTTCTTGGTTTTGGTCACATTCAAAATCAACCACTATAATTCCCATGCCGAAACGCCTTATATTACAACATTTCTATTGAGCTTGTTTGGGAGTTAGCAGATGACAGAAAGCAACGGACATGAGCAACATATTTGACCAGCAGATAGTGCAACATATTTGACCAGTAGATAGCAATAGCAGATTTCATTAAAAGTGTGTGGTAGATCAGCATACAACAATCAGTAGAAAACATATTGTATATGAAATGACATATAAGGAGAAAAAAAAAATTGGATTAAATAATATTGTAGTTTTATAAATAATAAATAAAATTTAGGTTTCTCTTAACTCTACGATACTCATTATTGTATTTATAGTTATAAAAAATCATTATTTTAAAAATATGAATTATTTGTGTTATTGGTATATATTATGCTAGCATGAGTAGCATTTTGTTATAGAAAATATTAGTATTAAAATACTAGCATCCAACTAAACTAAGTTATAAGTTCCCCAAATCACCAAAACAAACTCTCACAAGGAGGAAATGAAAGCCCTAAATTCAATCAATAGAAGTTTTAACGATACCCTATTGGATCACAAAGTCCTTAAAGATAATTTAACTTAGCATCCAAAATTTAAGGTCAAATTGAGTCATTTAGTAGGGAAACTAAGAATCCACACCAGGTTATATATCAATAGTTTTTCACTAGAAATCAAATCAAAGAAACTTGATGCATGTCTGAGGGGTCATCACTGAATATATGATGATGCATGCCAGATGATATCAAGCCTTGAACAGACAGCCACTGCAAAATCTTTGGAAGAAAAAGAGAGTGAATTTACAAGTTCAAATCCATATTCCATACAGAGTACGTATTAGAAGTATGGTAGAGTTTTTATTTCAGAAGATACTGAATCCATAATGAACACATGCAGATCCAACAATACATGATTTGAAATGCAAAAAAAAAAAAAAAAATGTATTGGAATCCAGAACATTGACACTAAGGATGGATGGTGTACTCCTATGACTTAATGAGGCAGTATTATACAAAGAAATAAAAAAGAAAGTGATTGAAAGAATCTAAGTAGTAAAGCAACCAGATCATTTGTCATCAGGTACTGGAAACTGTGCATTGCCTTTGTTGTTAAACAACACATCAACATTACAAAAGTGAGCAACATTTGAAAGGACAGTTATAAAGTTTACCAGGACAAATTATTTCAGCACAATAGAACAACATTTATCCATCTCTGTAGCCAAACAATAAGATCCATATATACTTATCGCCAGTACAATAACAAGCCAATTAGGATTCTTGAGAAATCAATGGAAACACCCAAAAAAGAAAAAGAAAAAGAAAAGAAAAGAAGTAATGGTCCAAACATAACAGATAGTCGATAATTAATTTATTTATCCTGGGGCTGCTTCTCCGCTTCATTCTTAGTATCTTTGTCATAAAAGTACCGAACATACGAAGCTATTGCATCTGTAGGCAAATTTAGTATAGCTATCCTCTTGTACTCATTTTCTATCAATTCGCAAGCAAAGTTGAAAATGTGACTAGCAGGTTTCAACTCTGGGGTGGACACCAATTTCGCTAAAGCTTCAGCATAAGTAGACGCAATACTGTTCCTACTTCTTGTAGAGTTCCTCTCGATAATTGCTTGTTTCATAGAATCAAGATTCTCAAGTATTTGGTTTACTACTCGTCTCTTTTTAGTTTGTCCAGTTTGTGGAGCATCACCATCTATGACCCTTTTTCTTTTTCCAACACTGTCTTCAACTTCTACACTAGTAGGTACTCTATGAATTGGATATTGACTGGAACAATCATCTCCCCAACATTCTTGCCATGCACGGCTAGTTTCGTCTAATCCTTGAGTATCATGCATGCCATGACTGGAATTGTTGAAGTGTATATCAAAGTTATCACAAGGATATCCGTTATGATCAGGTGGAGATGGGATATAGCTAAATTCATGTTTAGTTTGTTGTAATGATGATCTTGAGCTCAAGCTAGGAATCCTCTTATCTTGACCAGTGGCTGTTGAAACTCCAAATGGTTGATCCATCTTACACTCTAGCTCTGCTCCTATTATTTCAATTTTCACCATCAAGCTTTGAACATAAGGCTATGGATGGAACACATGGACCATGGTTAGTAAAGATTGATTGCAAATAGACCACAACGCATCAAGAAACACATAACTAAAATGAGTGCAGATTGAGTGACTAAGATTGGGTGCATATTGAGGTAAACGCAAAGATTGAATGCAGATTGAGTTCAATTTATAGTGCATTATTTCACCATCGTACATAGACCATTTGTAATAATTTTGGGTAGTCAAAGATTGAGTGCAAATAAATTTGAAAACCACTCCATTTTATTTATGTTGCAAAGCTATGAACTATGCATATCATTCCCAAGAAACCTCTTAGAGAAGTTGAGAAGTGGCTAGGCTGTTCATGTTCATAAAGATTGTTGCCTTTTGGAACAACTATCATGCTGTCACCTTGTTTATCTACCACCACCTTCTCTCTCTCACTTGTATATCTTGAAGTTGCTCGCATTATGTCACATGTGCAAAATAATGATGGAACAAACAAATACTACTATGTTGGATCTGAACATTAGTATTTCAAATGTCCTAAAGCACCACATTAAAAAAAATAAATAAATAAAGCAGCGTTTAAGCATCAAAGCAAAATTAGGAGAAGCCACTTTCAAATAATAAAACAGCGCTTAAATTGACATGCCAGAGTAGATGAAAAACCAAAATCAGAACACGACAATAGATTGATGAAACTGATACCGACGAACCTTTTTCTTGCAGACGAATTGAGAACATACAAGGCCGAGAATTTTCTTGCAGACGAATTGAGAACTGCGTAACGGGAATTCTTGAGTAAGGGGTTTCGGTGTTGAAGAGTAAGAAAGAGGGGAAAAGACGGGAATGTGAATGGGTATTATATGGAAATATGAATCTGCTGCCAAATCTGCTTCAAATGGTTGCAGATATACTTATTCAAAAAAAATGGTTGCAGATTTGGGTAGATATTCTTCTGTTTTATGCTCATTACCAAACAACATAAACATAAAAGAGCATATCCAATGGTCAAATCTGCTAAAAAGCCCATTTGACTGCCAGTAGATGTCATCCAAACAGAACCAATTGTCCTAATTTTAGGAAGGAATTTTTCACCAGAGAGAAAAAAGTAGACCCTTAGTACATGTTAGGCTGTTAGCTGAGCCCTCTCCTTCCCCCCCCCTCTGGAAAACGTGATTTATGAATGACAATTGTCTACCCCTTCGCTTCGTTAATGACTCGCTACATTTTTTCAAGTTGGGCTTGCTGCTTTTAACTAATCGGTAATTATACATGTAGGTGAAAGATGGGGATTGGATTATTCACTGTAGCCATTAATATGTAGTTCTGTGTCTCCTGCTGGTAAAAATCAAAGTAATAAAAACCAGGGCAGCAGTGCAGTACACTTGCCACTTACGCTTTGCTGGTCGCAGACTTTCAGTGGAGGAGCCTGCAGGAGGCAATAATAATAATAATAATGCCCAATGCTCAATGAGGTGCTGGCAGCCTGGCACTGGTACCGTAGACGACGGTGCATAAATTCATCTATCTCCAGACTCTTACATTTACCTACCTTTATTTTTTGTGTTTAAATTTAAAATCAGTAAGATACGGTAGAAAAAGCAAATTTACTATGTATGCTTTAAGTAGCTAGGCATTGCACTATTGCATTGCGTGGTGGTGTAATGTCTTACTACATGTAATGTAATGCATAGTGTCAGCTATATATTCTGTAAATATATCTATAGCCTATTGGGACAAGCTAGACGACAACCAACTTCTCTCGCATTCAATTTTACTAGTTACTACTCCTTACTACACAAACTATTGCAAATAATAGTACATGGAGATGGCTGGTGGCTGGCTGGCTCACGGGCTACTACTAATAATAACAGAAGCTAGGATAGAGATATTGCATGAAACAACAAACATGAGTTGAAATTTAATTTAAATCCAATTGAATGATCTGTAGCAGTACTATAATTATCCAAATAAATGAATAAATTATGATCGCCATGGTTTTCTGCTATTGGCCTAGTGCAATGCTAGTATTGTCACCATGGAATGATGTTTGCTTGACACACAGACACACCTTCATTAATTTTGTCCACAGTTCAATTCTGCTTCCCCCTCGCCTTCATTAATGAAGCTACGTTACATTTCTGTTTCAATTAATATATCTCCCTGCGTTTCCTTTTTCTTGGTCGCTGTGTGTGTGTGTGTGTGTGGGAAGCTGGAATTATGGAAAAAATGGCACTAGATCAGAATTGGGAGCTACTTGTTCCAGCACAACCTGGGGAGGAAGAGAACAGCCTTTTTCTTGTACGAAAATCAAGAAATGGCCCGCAGATGGAACTGCAAGACGACACTGAAACCCCTGACCCTCAAATTGCCGCTCTTGGTTACGACGACGTTGTCGGGAACAATCAGGTTTCCAAGGGCAGAAATGGACATCAAATTGTGGCTCCTCAAAATGATGATGTTCATGAGCAGGAACAGGAAGAACTTGTTTACCATGACAAAGTTGAAGGTAATTAAGACACTAGTACTATAAATCTTATAATCCAGTTTGTTTGGTATACGGTAGCCTAGGATTGATTTTTACCGTGTCTCAATTCTGTAAAACCATATTACATCAATCATGACAAAAAGAAAAGAATCGTCACAGTCCACTCCCTCTCGTATGTTTTGTCTTTCTTTCAATCCTTCTTGAGAGGATGCATTCTAGTTTCTCAAATTTATGGCATTCAGTCACTTTAGTTCTTTTCTGGCTGAAGGAGCATGGAAGTGCCGAATGTGCCCTTGGACATATCAAATTGGAAGTGTGCATGTTGATCATATTCCCAACCACACTGAACATTCACATAACCTCGTGAATGTCGAAACTCTAAATTTTGAATGTGAAGGTCAGTCCCTGCTCAAAATCGATGCCAACCAGTTTATTTTTATTTTGATATTTTCAAATGGAGTATTAGGTACATGGTAGACTTCAACTTGTTACATATGTAGTGCCATACTGCCATTTCACCAATAAATTGTTTCACATTGGCACATAATTTGAGCTTGCGGGTTTGTGTTCGCTGTCTTCAACTTTAAATATGGCTGCAGGCATTGAATCTGCTGCAGCGCTAAAAGATGCATACAAGGGAGGTGTTTCAAATGGAGTTTTATCTAGTTCGAGTTCAGTGGCCTCTCAACTTTCATTTCAAGAGAACAATGCCAGGTCTTCCAAAGAGATGGGACGTGCAGAGGGAGGCTTGATGGTTGGAGATGATCTGGAAGTAACCCAATTCGATGTAGAGAGGGTGATACAGAAACAGGAGACGCACGACTTTTACTGCCCTAATTGCAATTCTTGCATAACGAAGAGGGTTATTCTTCGCAAAAGAAAACGTGTGATTCAAATTTCTGATGAAGAAGTTAAGAAGGTAAAGGAAGCCGCAGTAGCTTACAGTCTAGGGAGTGAATCCATTGAATCAGGAGGTGATAATGATGCTCAACTAAAACCGGAAACTGAGAATGAGAGGGACGATGGGCCTGCTATCTTCAGATGTTTGTCTTGCTTCAGATTTTTCATTCCAACTGGTAAGAATAGTCCTACTTGTGGGAAGGAATCCCTAATGTTGCTATCCGGAGATTAATGAGTTCCGGCATTGTCATCTTGTTAATATCCTTTACAGTTCACACTTCCAGCTTTTGTAGTGAATTTTTTGAAGCACAATTGCATATATAGCTGACAGACTGACCTCTCTAGTTCAAAAAATCAGGGAGTCGGAGAGTATTTGGAACCAAGAACGAAAGAGAGAATCTCCAGAATGAACAAGCTCCAAGTATAAAAAGAAACTGGTTTAATTCCATGTTTACCCCAAATAAGCAGGAACTGGCAGTTCAGCAAGGTATTACTTCCCTTTTCTGTCTTTTATCCCTAATAACAGGAGTCTTGTAACCGTGCGTATGTGCATAATTCTTGTGAAGGAACTGTGGCGACAGATGTGAACAACGGTCTTTTGGAAGGTGCAGGTGAGATTCTACATGGGCCTTCACTAAATTCTTCCAGTGATGATGATATTCATGTCAAAGCAAAGGAGAGATTAGGTTTGTGTTTTTCATTTTTCGTCCTCATGTACCCCATGCCATTGTCATGTGGTTCGTCTTTTTCTTGATCACGTGTGTATAACTTGAACTGCAGAAGAAGTTTGCCCTTGTGAAGTGCCTCAGCAGTTATTCCCACAGACAAAAGATGAAATCAGCTCTTGCAAGCCAGGGAAAATCGACAGCGTTGCATTTGAATCAATCGCACCAGGTAGATTATTTAAAAACTGGAACTATAAGCATGTGGCTGCAGCAAAGACCATTATTTGTTAGCCAAAGATTTCAATAGATCTCTTGAAGCTCAGGTGTTATGAATTTTATGCAGGAAAGGATACTGTGATAATTGTAGATGATGCACAGCCTGGTGAATCCTCTCAGATTGTCGAAGAAGATCAAATAAACCCGGTAGATACAGCAGGTGCATTACACGAAAAAGTAAGGCAAACAGAAGAGAGAGCTGAATTCAATATTGAAGTGGTCAAAAGCATTGTATACGGTGGCCTGGCTGAGTCGATTACCAGCCTAAGTGTAGTGTCTTCTGCAGCAGGAGGCGGTGCTGCAACATGTAAGTATCCATCCCGTATATGTTCCACAGCGTTTTACACATTTCTGCATAGGGTGCTTCCACACGATTCGAACATGTACAATGATTATTCTTGGCTGCGCTGATTTTCCTCTTTGGTGGTTCAAATCTGCAGTGAATGTTTTTGCTCTTGGAATGGCCAATCTGATTGGGGGACTCTTCGTCCTTTGCAACAACGTAAGTTGGATTCCTAATACTTCACTTAATGATGGATTCAAACTCATATGTAGCTGACTAGACTACTCAGATTTGGGAGCTAAGGCGCGATGAGTGCCCAGAGCAAGTGGCTGATCAAACAACTTCCAATGAAGTAGGTGGCATTCAAAGAGATCGCTACAGAGAGCTCCTTGGCCGTAGACAGAACTTCATACTTCATGCTGTTGTCACCATAGTATCCTACCTAGCATTCGGCCTAGTACCGCCACTTGTGTATGGTTTTTCATTCCGTAAAACTGATGATAAGCAGATGAAGCTGGTGGCAGTCGCAGCAACTTCCCTGGTCTGCATTGTTGTCCTAGCAGTCGGGAAGACATACGTGCAGAGGCCTCCAAACTCCAAGCCTTACTTGAAATCAGTCACGTCATATGTGGCATTAGGGGTGATGGCGTCGGGTGTCTCATATGCAGCAGGTGAGCTGGTCGAAAGGCTGCTGCAGAAACTTGGCTTGTTCCAGTCGCCCGTTTCTCCCAATTTCCAAGCATGGCTTGAGACCGAAGGATTAGGGATCGCGACAGAATCATCAGCACGGACTTCTTACTGAGCATAGACGCATTCAGGCTGCAGCTTGTTCCTTGTTCTAAGACCGAATCTTTAGTAGCTTCCTTGTTTTAATTTGGTCTCGGCTGTCGTTTTTCTTCTGAGATTGAACTTGAGAGTACCAAACTGTTTTAAGTATTTGTGATTCTGTTCTTTCTTAAGCATTACAAACCACACCTGAAACAAGAACTTTTTGCCCATATGCTAAAAGTTCTGGGGTTTTATTACAAAAAATATGTATAATGAACAATGAAAACCAAAGTTAGTTTCAAGAAGGATAAAAAATCAATCCTTGCAGCAGCAAATGCAATATTTGAGCAGCTTCCTGCCCCATGAGCCACCACCAGTTTCAGCTGCTGAATGATTTACAGCCTCCTTAAATTTAGCTCTCCTGCTGAGTTCTTGAAACGACTCCACCAGATTCTGAAGTCGGGCGACAAATTCTATCAACAAAGACGTGAAAGTCGCAAGAGACAGTGCGCTCGCACTCTCATAAGTTTGAGCTTCACGCTCGTTGGGAATGGCTTCCCCGATAAGTGAAATCCGTGAGGGCCACATTGTCTGCTGTCGGAAAAGTTCTGGTCCGTAACTCGACGACATGTTGATGCTTGTGTTCGGGTTCTGGGGGTCGTAGCTCCATACTGTCTGATTTGATCTCAGAATAGCTGCTTCTGCCAGGGAATTAATCATGACTGGCTTGTTTTCGTTGTCCTTGAGTTCCTCCAGTCGCTCGGGGTCTCTGAATCTTTCTGGTCGTTTTTCGCTCTCCCAACTCTGTGCCTTCACCAAAAGAAAGGACTTCTGGTCGATCAAGAGTTGCAAATCCTCAGCTGCTTGGTGAACCGCCAGGAGCACATCTCCCTCGGGCAACTTCTCCATCTTTTGTACTTTTTCACCAAGCATCCGCAGCACTTTAGATCCTTCTGTACCAACTTTCTGAATCGCCTCCTTGAAAACTTGCCTTAATTCAGATGGTGCCTGCAAACCAACCAAAGGGAGTTCATACGACAAAAAAACTCACCCAACATAGACAGCAACAGTCCAATTATTGTCCAGGAAGCAGCACAGATCATCATGATACAGGGAAGGTATCGAAATGTTAATCGAATTGGACAAATATTCGACTTTTTTCATCATGTTACTTATAGCAAAAGTTGTCTTCATAACAAATTGCACCATTCATCTATGAAAGTCCATCAAAAATATGATCTTAGAAGAGAACATATGTTTAGAACCAGACCTTAAATTGCAGTAAAACATACCCTCTCAAATATCATTCCAAAATAACCCATCAGACAAATACTAGTATATATCTCAAGCAGCAGTACTGTATATGAATGAAAAAGCTAGACGACGTGATGAAAAGAGCTTATTTCAGGAAACAGCCCAAGCGTTCTCAAAAAAATAAAAAGTGAAATCCCAAGTACCTGTATTTCTGAGAGTATACATCCGTGCATTGCCATCACCATGAATGCACAATGCCTTAAAGCACCACTGACGTTCACATATGCATTCCATGGATAACCAAACATTCTATAACGACCGTGAGGAGGTTCCCAAACAGCAAAACTTAACTGCAGAAGGGAAAAGTGCATAGCTGAACATGGTTTCTATTCAGTGCCATAGAAATATGAAGGCATACCAGAGATTCCTCTTGGCTTGTCGACTCCACTGCAGCTCTATAACCCTTGTACAGAGGATCATCTGATGCCTGGTATATCAAGATTTTGGAAGGGATTCTGGTGTATTCAACGCTTTGCAAGTACATATTAACACAGCCTATGCAACAAACAGAAAGATCATGTAAGCAGAGATCTTGTCTCATGGAAGTAATAGACATTAAGACACAAAGAAAAGTAGCTAACTCCAAGTAAACCCTCACCATCTAGAGATGTAGCCACTCCCATGAAATTTTTAACGACGAGTTTATGTAGGTCCTCTCCGGACCAAATGGGGAAAATACAAGCATTCACAACTAAACACACAGCAGCCCCAACAGCAATTAACAGCAACCTAGAAGAAGCAGTTTCGAAAAAATTTGATCTTCCAGATACCAGGACAATACAAAATGTCAGCAAGAACACCCGGAACCCATATTCATACTGCTTCAGGGGCGGATACAACTTCAAATAACTAGCAAAAAAGCCTGAAACCCAAAGAAAGGAATGTAACTAAAGCCTATCATCATAACACTTATCATGTCTCAATGCAATAAAATCTCATGATTTGATTAGAACATTAATCTGACCGGCAATAAATATGTTGATCACAACAACAACTTCTTGAAGTGGACCAGCCATCACAGACAATTCTGCAATCCCTAGAGCAAGAGCCCCAGCAGACAAGGTTCCCAGTGCACGGTTAAACCCTTTACTTAAGGTAGCCCCTTCACAACAAACAGCCTTAATCATACACTAAACACAATCAGACAGCACAAAAAACAAAACCCACAAAGAAAATTGTAATTAAGCCAAACTGAATTGCACACTATTTCAAACCCTAAGCTAAAACCAAGCGCAGCAGGATAAAGATTAAGTATGTGTCAACTAATTAGGGTAAGTATGTAAGACACCGAATTGCCTCAGTTACAAAGAATTGAATCAAAGCCCGCGGCAAAGGAGACAGAAAAGAATGTTCTTTTATCATCCTCACTTACCGATGCTGAACTCAAAGACAACAACAACAGTGAGTATAGCCCAAATGGAATGCTGGCTGATGTAACTCAAGGGCTCCTTGAAGAAAATCAGAATCGAAACAAGAGAAAGAGCAAAACCCATTTTGGCGGCAAACACGACTTTCCTGGGGTCGGATCTTCCCATTTCATAGGCACTAATCGCGGCCCCTTTGGCGTCACTCCACCACCAGGAGAGCCTCTGAGAAATTTGTTGGAACCAGCCGTCGTGGCCGTGGGAGACGAAGGAGTCATCAAATCCAGAATAGTATTTTCTTGAAAGCAATCTTTCCTTGCCCCTTTCTACAAAGCTTTGCCTCAAAGACCCCAAATTTGAAGCCATGACGGCGGGGGCAGGGAAGGGAAGGGAAAGAAGGGGTAGACAGAAATGGAAAGTGAAAGAAGACTCTCCCTTTGAGATATGTAATGGGCAGAGTGGGTTCTTCAGTTGTTTTTTTTTTTTTTTGGTAAGTTCAGTTCTTGTTGTTGATATAGAAAGCAAAGTCGAAGTGATATTATAATTAATTACTAGAGATTTCCATCTACTGTCGAGGTAGTATTGGTTTTCCCATTTTATTTGAGATTTTGATTTTGATAGTATTAGTTCTGTTCTGGAGTTTGGACAGATTATGACAGGGGTACTTGAAAATGCCTGTGAGAGGTTTGTGTGTCTCTCAAATAACGTGCCGACCCCATTCTCTGATTCACTTCCTTCGGAGTTCAGTATACTCCTCCGTCCCATATTCATCTTCTTCGACACTGTAGATACGGAGTTTAAAAAAGTTGTACTATTTTATTATTCATGTGTACTTTTTGAGGGGTAAATTTGTTTCTTTTTGTCTTGTAGTGCATTGTTAGTAAAATTAGGATTGATTTTTCTGTAAATATATGGACATGTAGGAACATTTTAGTAAAAAAAATTCCCTTTTTAGGGTAGGAAGATAAATGTGGGACGTCCAAAAATGGAAAGTAAGAAGATAAATATGAGACGGAGGGAGTATCTATTATCAAAATCAGATTCCAAACTTTCTTGATCTTACATTATTACTTAGATTATTGCTGTGTTCGTACATAGAACAATTATTTTAATTGTCCAGATACTGGATTACTTAAATTTGCTCTCGAAAAGTGAAATATTATTTCAAGCTAAAGAATTACTAAAAGTTATGTAGCTTTTGCCCTATTTGATAATTATTTTTGTTATTTGTTAGATGATTATATTAATTATATTAAATATTAGTTGTTAACGAATTAAGTATGGTAATTTGACCAATGATTTTTGATAATGTATTTATTTATTAAAAAGTAGTAATTGATAACCAACAGCAGTTGGCTTGAGTGGATGAAGCTCTAGTCGCTTAAGCAAGGTCTCGGGTTCGAGCCTTGTGTATGCAAAAAACTGCTTTAGGATAGACGCACTTAATTGCCCTTACAGATCCCGAGTAATTAGTCTTGGGTCCAATGTGACCCGGGGATACCCTAGTATTCACAAAAAAAAAAAGGAGTACTTGATAAAAATTAGTTGATAAAAATTGAACAACTAAAGCCAATGCTGGGAAAAGCAACATTTTGAGAACTAGCTGTTTATCCTTTGTTCCAAAAACTCTATTAACCAAACACCTTGACTGTTCAAACAGCTAAAAGATGCAAAATCAACTAAAAATTACTAACATGGCCTTTATTTTTTGAAAATAGGCTAATGTTTGACTAATACTGGAATTTGTGGTGCAACCACTACCCCTGGGCACCTCTATTTTGTTTTCGAAGTCTCTGTCTATGTAGTAGTAGTATTATTACTAAAACAAAAATCATAAGTTGACACTAGGCAAGAAGCTATAACGCTACTTGACAACTTGCTGTCTTTCTTTGATAATGCAATTATTGCTTCCATTCTTGGTAAATATTGACAAGGCTGGCTGCAGACTACAGCAACATGTCTCGTTTCAACAACATTATTGTGCTTCTCGATCTGCCAACTAAACCACTAAGTTCAAATAAAAAGCAGATACACGTATTGCGTCAAAGATTCTTTACACATGAGAACAAGGGTTATTAAAATCCATTTTTATAGTATGCTCTTCAAACTAGAATTTGTTTGTTGTTTCTCGATTGATTCACATGTTCCAAACCCTAACCACTTTCCATTTCAATAAAACAATATTTCTTCATAACTTGGTGAAGATAAACAAAGCAATAACCAAATAATCGATGTTAAGGATCGATTTTGCAAAATAAAACAACCCGGCATGCTGTAATCCCTTAGAATCGGCCAGGCATTTCCATGTCTACCCTCATCAGCTATTCCACATGTTCCACACTGAATCTTTCCAAATCCTACATACGACAGGATTATCACTGCACCCCCTAAAATATCAAAGACTTTAAACAAATCCATCCAATATCAAAATTTCGCAGTGATTCTATCAGAGAAAGTTTGAGCAATCAACAGAAAAAACATTCCAATAGTTCAAATAAAAAATATAGATTCTTGATTAAGATCCAAAGAGATGACAAAAAAGCAGATCCACCACTCACTACTTCTTATCTTCCTTCTCAGCTTCAGCTGCCCTCTTGGCCCTGACACCAACATGGCGCTCATTCATCCTCTCCAGGCGCAATTTGTCATATGCCCTAAAGGATTTCATATCCTCTGTGACCTTAACAAGCTCAACAGTTGGTTTCTCGCTTACAATTGGCAAGTATGGACCAGATACTTGTGTGGCTGTTGCCAACTCCTCTGGATTTGAATCACCGGCCTGTGAAGAGGAAGATTGTGTTTTTGAGAACATTTTAATAAAAAATGACAAGTTCTCAAAAGCAAATTTTTTATAGACCATCATTACCTTGAATTTTCTAGCCCGCCTTGGGAAGACAACTAACTTGGCTTTGTATGTTTTCAACCTCTGAACATTAGTCTGAAAGCCTTCCAGAGAACGGTTCCTCCTCCGATGATCAACAGAAATACCTATGGTTGGGGCAAGCTTCTTTGGGATGCCAGCTGCCTTTATTCATAAAAAGCACATAGATATCAGATCATACAAAAAGAAGGAACAAGGACATCATCACGTACATTGTTCATAATGTGTGAAAGGAAATGGTTAATCAAATCTTTTTGTAAGAAATTCACACAATGAAAATAGCGGACAAGGAAAAAAAAAAACTTCACTGATGACTGGTACCAAGATACTATGAAATTGAAAATATACACTTCTGACGAAAGTTTGAAGAAAGATATCCTCATTCCCCAAAACAAATTTTGCTCAAAGTACAACGCACACAATGTCAACATATGTTCCAATTCCAATTGAACAAACAAAATAAATTAAATCGGCAGTAAAAGTGATTGGGGTGTAACAACCAAGCAACTTACCTTTAGCTCCTCCAGAGAAAATCCCCTACCAGCTCTGATCTTCATGTTGTACTTCAAGGTTTGGCCATGTACAATTGGACGTAGGGGTCCAGCTGTGGGCCTGGGGAAAATCTTCACAGCTTTCTTCTGCCTTGCTGTAGAAGAACATAGAAAAGGGTAAGCACAAGCTGAAATATATATCACAAAATTGCTAGTAGTACAGAAATCATGATTATTACCAATTCTCCTCCTGGTCTTGCGGGCAGGCTGGTTAAACCATGTCTTCACATAATTTTGCCAATGTTTTTTAAAATGGCCGTTGGGCACCACATTGTTATGTTTAACCATGATTCACCTAAATCACACAAGATAAAACTTAAAACATATTCAGCTCCACACAAAGCCAAAACCAGGACATTATTTAACCACTGTAATAAAAGAATCGTGCAATTCATTTCTCCGGATTATTAGAATCCTAAACCCCATGACAGATAAACCATGCGTACATATGCAAGTCAAGTGCTAATATTTGTTCCTTGTGCTAAAAATATGTCTATTGTACATTCATTCAAAAGTAAAAAGTACAAATATTATTGGATTTAAATTGAGCATTGCCGGTCTGCATAATTACTAGCAAACATAAAAAAACCTTCAATTTCCAGCATTGCCTCCAAATTCAACAGAAATTTCAATATCCAAGACGGCATATTTACATAAATAAACGAAACAAACCATAAGAAGATAGATGTGGAAGTTAGAATTAATTCCCATTTTTCTACTTGCATCTATGTGGGGAGGAAAAAAAACGTCTGTATTCGGCTACAAAATTTATTTTGTACACAGCAGGAGGTTCTGTCTGTATATTAAGAATACAGAAAATACGCAGGCAAGCAGAATACGCTAAGTAACTAATAGAGTTAAAATTCACAACATTAACACAAACTGAACGGAAACTTTCTCAGCGAAGAGCAAATAGAATCACCAGCCCAATTCTACTATCTTCAAATGGGTAGGCACGTAGCCAATATCTGTTCAAACAATATTGACAAATACAGTAAAATGAAAACTATCAAAATCAACAGCAAAACGGATTAGCATCTCCAACCAAGATTTACACATACGTCAGCGGGCGCAGCAGCGGCAGCGTTCAATAGGACGGATGGTCTTCTCCGGCTCAGCTGCTACTTTGTCGAGGGAGCATTTTGCTTTACATTTATAAGAAAACCCTAGCGGGCCTAGGGCTTAAATGGGCCCAACAAATTAAGAATTAAGGACCTACAAGCCTCTCCGGTTTAGTATGAATTAAGGACGTATTCTATAGTGAGTTTGGGCCGGCCTAGCCCAATATACAACTTGACTCTAGGATTGGAACTCAACGGTGGTCGGTGAAGGACAAGCAGCTGGTAAATGAGCAAATCATCCCCGCACAGCCAATTCATTATTCATAGATAGATACATTACATACGTATTAACATTATTTTTATCATCATTCCAGTATGCTGTATGCATATGTGATATGTCCGATAATTTATATAGTGAGATCAATTCTGCAGTGTTGGGTAATTCAACTGATATGTTAATTATTCCATACTGGATTTTTAAAATCTATGGAATGATTCGTTATTAAATGCTTAAAGTATACAATAATGGAAGCATATGGAAATATAGAGAAATATTGATAATGGCCAAAATTGTTCATTATTTCCAATCCATTTCTGTGTCTGAGACCGACATTTTGATCGTAATCCCATCTTATTTTAATGAGAAAGCAGTTGAATTCGACAGATTGATGCAAGTGTGTAAAAATATTGAGCTGGTAATGAAAGACACAAAAACATGCAATTTTTAATTGCATTTGTGTTAGAAAAATCCAAAAACATGAAAAAATGAAAAAGAAAAGAAAAAGGAATGAAAAGATGGGCAAAAGAATAAGATAGCCCACAAAAATCAAAAAGATGGGAAAAAGAATGAAATCCCACAATCTGAAATTTTGGCTAAGTGTTGAAGACCAATTCGGTCTATAAGCAATTCGACCTAAATCGAATTGTTCATTAGACCGAATTGCTGAAGAGAAGAAGAAAAAGAGGTGTTGAGTAAGAGGAGCAACCAATTCGGTCTATGCAATTCGGTCTAAACCGAATTGACCCCTAGACCGAATTGCACCATGAAGAAAGAAGACTTTGAGCAAAAACAGAAAAGAAGAGGTTCGATCTATGCAATTCGGTCTAGGCCGAATTGATTGCATAGATCGAATTGCCCTAAAGCAGAGAAGCCGGGCAGGAACCATCTTCAATTCGACAAGGCCAATTCGGTCTACCCATATAGACCGAATTGATGGATGAATATCACATTCCAGCTCAAGATCAAGAAAGAAGACCTCATGCAATTCGAATTGCATCAATTCGATCTAAACCGAATTGCATAAGGAGACCGAATCACATTCAAAAGTACAGCTGAGCACGTGAGAAATGCATGATGGGCCTAGGGTTTCGAAAAGAAGTATAAAAGCTGACCTTCCTCAACACAAGAAATATCCTTAGACACACAGAAACTCTTGGACAGTGCTGGGAGACAAAAAGAAGCAGAAGGTTCTTCATCCCTTAAGGGTTAGGTAGGTAGTGTAGTTTAGTTAGTTTATTTTTCATGCTTGTAATGTAGTTTTATTGCTTTTGAGTTTAGTTTTTGTCTCATAGAAGCTGGTTACCACCCTTAGTGTAGCCATTTCCATAAACCTTAAATGCTTTGTAGTTAGAATGAACCCTACCTTCAAGCTAATGAATGGTTTTAGGGTTGTTTACTTCTTTCCAGTGTCAATACAAGAAAGAATCCAGAAATGAGTTTTCATTTCAAGTGTTTGGCATCTATTTAATGCTTTCTTTAGCAATAATGGTAGAATGTTTGTTTGTTTCAACTAGGTTATATTTATTATGCCCTAGTTAACTTGCATTCTCAATAAATGTGTGCTAAGTGGTTTGTGGCTTGACCTTACACCTCAGGGACTCAAATAAGTGCTCTTAGATTTTAGACAATCTTAGGCTTGTTAGAATTAATTTTCTCGCTTTTTAGTTGCTGCTTTAGTCACTTTCTTCAGCTTAGTGTTTCCTTAGATTATGTAGGTGTTCTTGTTTTTGAGCATGTGTTCTTATTTTGTTCAGTTTATGCTTGAGTCTTTAATCTTTGATTGCTTGTTTGTAGTTTTGAGGTTTAGTTCAAGCCAATGCCTGTTAGCCACATAACCTAGGTCTATTTTCTTTAAAAAATTCATTAGTGTGGCTGTGAAGTGACACTGATGTGAAATGAAGGATTAGGTAAAACTTATCCATCATAAACCACACAATGTATACCAAACCCACACTTATGAGAGAAGGACATGCAAATTCGGTTTGAGGTAATTCGGTCTAGGCCGAATCACTCATGAGAATGGAATTGCATGGTAAAAATAGTTGTTAAATGCTTTACTTGAAAAATTTATATGCAATTCGATCTAGGCAATTCGGTCTATACCGAATTGCCCATGAAATCGAATTGCATAGCAAAAAGTGTTGTCTTCATGTGATCTCCATGCAATTCGGTCTATGCAATTCGGTTTAGACCGAATTGTCCATATAGACCGAATTGACTTAGGAGACCACATTGTATCCATGCCATCCACTCATGCCTTAGTTTATTTTTCTCTGTTTCACCAATTCGAATTGTCCAAGTTCGGTCTACACCGAATTCAATTGGCAGTTCGAATTACCCTCATTTTGGGGTAAATGCCTTAACCAATTTGAGTGAAGGAATGACTTCATCAATTCGAATTGTCCAATTCGGCTTAGACCGAATTGCTTGACAATTCGAATTAGAGGATGCTTCATGACTTTACAAGGATAAATTGGGTATGGTGTTACTTCATACCTCATGCATCCTCAATTCGGTCTCTTTTGCATTTTGCCCAATAAGACCGAATTGCTTTCTTCCTTCTATTTTAAAACTCCAAAAATATTTTATTTCTTGAGTTGTGTAAGTTGCATGGGTGTAGTGGGCTTAGGCCCATCACATCTAATTTATACATCTCAACCCATTAGTGTCTAATTATTGTGTGATTAACACTCACACAATACCAAAAATATTTTCTTAATTTTGTTTATTTTCCCTTTCATTGTGTGTATGAACAACTAGTAAGAAATACATCAGACTAATGTTGGCGGGTATTCCCACACGGATAACTAGCTCGTATTCTGAGTATTAATTACTAGTTGTTATTTTGCATGGTTCGGATAGTGGTCGGTGGAAGCCTTGGCGGTTCGTCCATCCGGGATTATAATAGCTGCTCAGCTGATTCCTATTCGGATACAGTTTTCTTCTCTTTATCTTAATTTCAAACCTGAATCTAGAGTTGTAGTAATGATAGATAATATATGCCAATGTTATCTAATAATTATTACATTAATAGAACATGTGGGTTTTCATCCAAATTCATAGATAGTGAAGTCTAAGATGACGGAGGCAACTGCCATTTAAGGCATTCTACTGTCTAAACAGTCATTCCATCTGGAATACTTGGGACCCGGATAGCAGATGTTTGCCGTCCGGATAACCCCAATTATTTCTGGCACTCTCTTTAGCCAAATTCTTCTTATCTCAGGCTAATTCATCTTTGTGTATCGAATTCTGTCTAACCCCACCATATATTTTGGGGTAGTTTATTTTACTTCTCATATACATGTATGCATGATACTATTATGTAGATATTGTGGTCATTACTATTTTGGGGATCCTTTCCCTTGGACATAGAAGTCGTGATTTAAATCAGATGTTGCATAATAAATTTCCAACAAAAATCCCTTTATAAAATCCGGATCTGAGTAAGAGATAAATTCAATAGTTATGACTAATTCATCTTCTACTGGGGGTTGATTTTGAGAACCTTAGAAGCAGAGTCAGCGATTAGGTCTCTCCTAAACTGAAAGGATCTGTGTTTTAATTGAGAGTTTAGTACCTGTTTAGGGAATGATTTTCAAATATATATTTACTTCTCAAAATTGTTGTGTGTTGGAAATCTTGTATTAAGTATTGCATCGGATCAGTGTCCACTTGGATTCGGATAAGATGTGATAATTAATACTAGAGGAACAACACATAAGCCTTGGTTAATTTCTAAGGTAAGGTTGAGTATTCTTTCAACTACTATCTTCTCTCACCAAAGCCTAAAATTGAGTCTTGAATGAGTACATTCAGAATACACCTTCATATGTCTGTTCCACTCATGTTTGTATCTCATAACTAACCGAATGTTATAAGCCCTGTGGCTTACTGATATTTGAAAAGTTCTAAATCTGCATCTGGTCACCAAGACCAGGGGCTCTTTTATGCTAACGGATTGTGACGATCTTTTAAGACTTTCGAGCGATAGGATTTTAAATGCTTTCCTTACTGCTTTCTTTACCGCTTTCTTTAAAATGCTTTCATAGAGGTCACTCGGAAGCAGAGATGTATCTGCCGGTTATAAGGTTTAAGAGTTATGGATTAGTTCGGGGTTAGATTTGGACTTTGGGTGTGACAAGGGGGACGATAGGAGTACTTGGCATATCAACTAATGATATGTTAGGTGTTGCTTGTCCACCACATATGACTAACATACTCTTGCAAGGCATTGCAAGGGGAGTTATTAATCTGTGGTATCTTAGAAGTTGAGGTCTTAAGAGCATGTAAACTCTTACCATAAGTACCTGTCTGCTAAAGGGAACATGGTATAGAGAGCATGAGAGTTAGCTAACTGATGGATTATCCCAAGCAAAAATCTGTGTATTAAAATGGAAATCTAATTGTGTTTAATCTGAATCTTGTCCAATCTTCATTATTTCCTCCCTGTCCCTTCTGTCAAATCTTAATTCGCTTTCGTAGAATAATATTATCTGCTTTCCTAGCATAATGTGTATCGCTTTCTAGATATAATTTATCATGCTTTGTAGAATAATTTTATTGCTTTCATAATCTATTTTAAATTATTGTCAAGTAGTTGTTAGAAATCATTGCAAAGCTTGAATCGATTAACCGAGTGGAAAATCTTAGTAAACGACGTGGGCCCTGCTTCTATCGCACATCCTCCAGTGAACGATCCGGTCTTACTATAAATTACTGCAATTTTTGACACCGTGCGCTTTCGGGGGCACAGTTTCTTAACACGAGTAATAAAAACGTGACAATCTATAATATATCCCTAATCCCAACTCCATCTTCATAAATTGGTTTCACTAAATAAAATTGGAAACGAGGATTATTATGTTTCAGAAAATGCTCATATAGTGGGAATGTGTCAAAAGTTTCATGGCGAGGATCTTCATGACCTGAAACTATGATAAGTTTCATGATGCAAATTACTGGGGACCTTCAGTGTGACAGACTGAAGGCCAAGATTGAACTATCTATCCCGGCTGCACCGTGAAAGTTGTCAAAAGTTTCATGCCGTGGAGGATCACAGCAACGTGAAATTGGAGATTGTATTTAGAGGTTCTTCACCCCCCAGCAGCGTAATGAAACCGTCAAAAGTTTCATGGCGCCAATGCTGGAAAGGATGCAGCGCCGTTTGAATTCAGAATACCCCACATGAGAAATAAAAAGTGAAATATATCCTTAAACCCCTTCCCCATGAATCATAACTCTTTTCTTTTAATAAATTTAACTTGGGATATTTTAGAAAATACTCGTGTAGGAAATTGTCAAAAGTTTCAAATATTCATAACACAAAATGTATGGATATATAGCATATACTTCTACAAAAACATTATCCCATGATAATAGAGTTTGATGTATATGGAACTGTTAGAAAAACAATTTAAAGAGATGAGATAAGTATTTGGATTATAAGTAGTGATCTATATATTGCATTATTGCTTCTGTTTTTGGCCATTGGACATTTGTTAATTTTTCATAAATCTAATAAAAAAATTTGTCTCATAGGGACCAAATTTCACATTGCAACCCTAGTCCATATCCGAACGATCAAGTTCAGGTTTTTTAACCTTAGGGTTGGGGTTTGATTCTCCACTCAGTCAATATCCATTTTTTTAAATTTCTTTTATAGTTTATATGGCATGTGCTCGACTCCTAATAAAATAATTTATATTTCACATTGCAGAAAATATATACTCCAAAATATTCTCCATTGACTTTAAAAACCCCTGAGATAATTTTTTGCACTCATTAATTTATAGCATATCAAGATTATCTTGTTTTCCTATTATCAAATACAATCAATTTATTCCAAATGATCAAGTGGAAACCTCACACATCGTGCCTTATAGAAATTTGAGTTAGGGTTTCATGGAACCGGAATTCTCTTCGCCTGCGCCCCCACAGGAACCGCCGCCTGCTCCTCCGGATCCAGGCGTGCCCTCACCGCCGGTAAAACTCTCCTTCCGGGATATTGCTATCCCTCGGCCACCCTCTGACTCCCCAGTGCCGTCGTCTCAGCCCCCCCTAGGGGACCTGGTTACTTTCGATCTCGTAGATGGCAATCCCATGCTCCCCAGTATTGAATTCGATGATGCTACTATTGCCCGTCTGAGCGCCCCCTTCGCGGATGCCTTGGTGGTGCAATTTCTTGGCAAACGTGTTAGTTTAACGACCATGCAAACGGGACTAACGAGAACTTGGAAACCTAAAGGCCACTTTAAGGTGGTGGACAGTGATAAAGGTTACTTCTTGGTGAAGTTTGGTGCGGATGAAGATCGCCGGAAGGCATTATTCGATGGTCCTTGGTCCTTGTTTGATCACCACCTCGCGGTGGCCCCCTGGACGAGAGATACACATGCTACTGCAGGGAAGATAACTCGTACTTCGGTATGGGTTCGATTTCCGGGGCTGGATCCAATGTTTATTGAGGAGGAAGCGCTCCTTCTTATTGGCAAGCTTGTAGGTAAACCGCTGAGAGTTGATGCTAATTCGAAAGAATTAAATCGAGGACGGTTTGCGCGGGTTTGCGTTGAGATCGACCTGGCCAAACCAGTCATTGGTAAAGTCCGTATTGCAAAGTGTTGGCAGCCGGTTGCATACGAGGGGCTTCACCATATTTGCACTACGTGTGGACGGTTCCGCTTTAACCTTGAGGAGTGTGTGCATCATGTGCAGGTACCTGCGGATAAGCCTCCGGTTTCCCCATCACGTCAAGCGGAGATCCATCAGGCTGTTGGAGCCGCGGATGGCCCCTTGCCGAGTGATGTTGCGGGGGCAGCGAGTACTCCTGGAGAGGGCAACCAGGCCACGTTACAAGCGGCCTCACCTAGGGTGGTGCTGCAGGATCAGTCCGACGGGGGCTTTACTTCAGAGTCTCAGGATATTGCTACACATGGGGAGTGGCTCCGGGTTACACGCCCTCCGCGGCCGGCTCGACGTGAGGGTCGCCAGGGTAACATTGGAGTCCCATTCCAGGATCGAACAAATACTATGGGTACTGGAGGGAAGACTGGTGTTGGGAGATCCTATTTCCCAAAAGGAATGGTTGAGACTGGCAAAGTTACTGCAGGGACAATGCCTGAGTATATAGAGAAGGAAGGGGGCGACAGCCCTGATGAGTTTAAACGAGCAAAAGGGAAGCGGCAGCGCCGATCTATAAGCTCTGATAAGCCATCTACCACTACTTCTGGGACTAAGGAAAATCTCAATCCATCTCAGAACTCATTTAGTGTGCTTGCCACCGAGGAAGGTGCGATGGAAACTGAGTCTCCAGATGCGCGGGTGCGTGATCAACCTGATGACGTTGCCCATGGTTGAGTTTCATGATTTCACCATCCTTGCATGGAATATACGTGGCGCCATGCACATGACTACACATCGCCACCTATTGGATATACTTCGTATGTATTCTCCATCACTACTTATCGTTATGGAGCCGCGAGGGCTGTTTCAACGGCTCCATGTTCTCCTGTACAGGAATAATTATGAGGCCGTATGCATCAATGAATGTGTCGGTCAAGCTGGGGGCTTGTGGATACTCAAGAGAATTGGCCTTCCGGTCACCCTCTCGGTGGTATCTACTTATCCCCGTATCATCACTATCAAGCTGGCGAGCGGGCACGTCTCTTGGTATCTATCAGCAGTATATGCTAATCCTTGCGCTAGGGATCGGGAACAGAATTGGATCCAGATGCGCCAGGTCAGTGGTGTGGTTGATGGGCCTTGGTTAGCCCTGGGGGATTGGAATGAGGTGCTCTATCCGTCCGAAGTTGATGGCATGGCTTTTGATCCGCGGAGAGGGCAGCTATTTCGGGATATGTTTGATGACTGTGGGTTGCGGACCCTCCACTCAACTGGCGACTCCTATACTTGGCAACGGAATAATTCGTGCGGACCTCTAGCCCGGAAAATGTTGGATAGGGCTGCCGCAAATCTTGCATGGACGAATATGTTCCCTGAAGGTTTTGTTTAAATTCTTCCACGACGATCCTCCGATCATAGTGTACTCTTACTGAGATGCTATCGGCGAATTGGTACTCAAGGGCAGAGGCCGTTTCGATGGGAGCAGGCATGGTCGTCACATCCCGACTATGTGCATATTGTGGACCTGGCATGGAATGAGGGTGGTCCAAATATTCGGCAAAAGTGTCAGCAAGTCAAGGATTCTTCCTTGCATTTTAATGCTTACACCTTTGGTCACATAAGGAAGAGAAAGAACCGCCTACTGCGTCGCCTAGCAGGTATTCGACGGGCCATGGTCCGTGTTGATTCTGCCCTCCTGACCATCTTGGAAACAAAGCTCTCCCTTGATCTGGAGACTGTTCTAAGGCAATAGGAGATGCTATGGGCTCAGAAAGCAAGAGATAAGTGGATCAAGCAAGGAGATGGTAACACGCGTTATTTTCACAATCAAACGCTTATCCGTCGGAGGAAGAATGCGATCGTCGGCCTTGAGATAAATGGACAGTGGGTTTCGGATGACATGGCCTTACGTGTGCATGCTACATCCTACTTTAGTTCTATCTTTGCACCATCACAGCAGGCGTCAAGGGCCCATAGTCGGCTGGGGCGGCTGGCCCTTGTTGAGAATGGTGAGGGCCTGGCAACGGACGTCGGGAGGGAGGAAGTGATCACGGCAGTAAAGGGAATTAGCAGTCTGTCTGCCCCTGGTCCGGATGGGCTGTCGGCGCTCTTTTACAAGACTTATTGGGCGGTTGTTGGTGAAGCCATAATCAAGTATGTCCAGGAGGCTATTCGGGATGGATACTTTGATCACACCCTTGCTGAAACATATATTTGCTTGATTCCCAAGATGGACGCCCCACGGGAAATATGACATTTTCGGCCTATCAGCCTCTGTAATGTGAGTTATAAGATATTGACCAAGGTTTTGGTTAATCGATTACGGCCGATACTTCAGTCTTATATTGGACCATACCAGTCCGCCTTCTTGCCAGGTCGGGGCACGGCGGGCAACGCAATTATCTTACAAGAGGTCCTATCTTCTTTCAAGAATAAACAGCGTCGAGCTCAATCCATCCTTCTCAAGATTGATCTCGAAAAGGCATATGATAACATTCAATGGGATTTCCTGGAAGAATGTCTCATGGACATGGCGCTGCCACCATCTATTATACGGATTATTATGTTCTGCGTTCGCTCGCCGAGTTATTCTATTATTTGGAATGGGAATATCCTGCCATCTTTCATCCCGGGGAAGGGTATTCGCAAAGGGGATCCTTTATCCCCGTATTTGTTCATCGTAGTAATGGAGAGGCTATCACGCACTATCTGTGGCTGTGTGGAGGGGGGCACTTGGCGTCCTGTATCTCTCGGTCGCGGGGTCAGGCCAGTCTCCCACTTAATGTTTGCCGACGACCTACTATTATTTTCTGAAGCATCCCTGGAGAGTGTTCGTTGCTTGGATAATGTTCTTAATGACTTTGCAGGGCAGTCAGGCCTCAAGGTGAATTCTCGCAAATCTGTTGGCCTTGCGTCGGCACAGGTCCCCTTGGCAACTATTCAACAGATATCGGCTATATTGAATATTGAGTTTGCTTCGGATATTGGTAGCTACCTGGGGTTCCCTACCATCTCGGGCGCAGCTCGGTCCAACCACTTTGAATTTCTTGTTGAGAAGATGCATAAGAAGATGGCCGTATGGAAGAGAGGCCTCCTGAACAAAGCAGGGAGACTGACTCTGGCCCGAGCGGTTCTTGCCGCAGTACCAACATATGTCATGCAATGCACGTGGCTGCCTTCGACAACTTGTGAACACATAGATCAGATTGTTCGCAGGTTTTTATGGAAGGACAGTCAGGGCCATGGTATCCACTTGGTTAAATGGGATAAGATTGCTAAGCCTCGCTCTATGGGGGGGTCTTGGGTTGAGGAAGAGTAGAGACATGAACATAGCCTTGTTGGGGAAATTGTACATGGATGTGGTTTTCAATTCCAGGAAGGCTTGGGTGGAGTTGGTTGTCGCCAAGTATGGGTGTGGAAATGGACAGTTCACTCAACGGCCGGCTGCGTCCGTCACCTATAAGGCCCTCCAGCGGACTGCACCATTTTTCAGAGAGGTCTTGGTCTTCGCCTAGGGAACGGAGCGTGCAGCTTCTGGTATTCGGAGTGGCTACCAGGAGGTTCACTTGGCCCTCGAGTGCCCTATGTACATTACTCGGACGTCCATCTTAAAGTGCACGACATGTTCAGTGGGGATAGATGGTGTTGGGAAAAGCTGTCCGTCATCCTCCCGGCTGAGCTTGCTGCTGAAATCCTTCAATTTGGACCGCCATCACTTCATCCTACAGCTATGGATAGGTTGTGCTGGCTTGGGGATCCCACGGGAAGATATACTGTTGCGTCGGGCTTTAAGTGGTTAATGCTGGAACGAGGGTTTCTCAAGGACAAGTTCCAAGCGTAGATTTGGAAGCTGCACTGTCCTCTTAAAATTCGATTCCTTGTCTGGCTTCTTGCTAATAACGCATTACCATCGAATGATTTGAGGTGTCGTCGAGGCATGGCAGCGGCGGCCAGCTGCTCCATCTGTGGTGCGATGGCCGAGACTTCTTGGCACATATTCTTTAATTGCCCGTGGGCGGTCCAGGCATGGAACTTACTGGGATGGCCTCCACTGTTGCAAACTCATGTGGATAGCTGTGACATTCCCATGGTGCTTCACTCTTGCCGGAAATGGCCTGGGAAGTATTGGGCGTTACTTTGGTGTCTATGGCAAGGGAGGAATTCATTCTGCATGCAGGGCGAGGCTGTCAACAGTCAGGAAGCAGCAAGGAGAGCCTTCTCGCTCGGCCTTGCGTTTGATAGAGCTTTTGCTACAGCGGCAAGAGTGAGACAGTTGAAATTGGTTACTTGGAATCCGGATCATCACATGGGAGTATTATTGCATGTTGATGGGAGTTCCATGGGCAATCCCGGCCCTGCGGGCTTCGGAGGTGTGATCCGTATGGGCGATGGGCAATGGGTTGAGGGCTTCTCGGGATCGATTGGCCTTGCATCTAATTTGGTCGCTGAGCTCTATGGCATATGGCGAGGTAGTCAATTGCTCTTTCAGAAAGGTATTCTACAGGCGGTCTGCTTCTCCGACTCCAAGGAGGCTCTTCGGATTATTCAAGATGGCGTGGAGGATAGTCACATGTTATTCTCACTTGTTAGCAACATTGTGGATATCCTCCAACTTCGGCCCCAGTACAAGTTCATATTCTTAGAGAAGGCAACTCTGTTGCTGATCAGCTGGCGAAAAAAGGTGCCAAGTCACTTGAGTTCTTCACAACTTGGGCGTTCCCTCCGCACTATGTTCGCGCCAACTTGGCGGCTGATCGGATGGGGACTTGGTTCCCGCGCTTTTAGTTGTTTGATTCTTTTTTTGTTTTTTGTTCTTGTTGCTCTTTCCTTTGCCCCCCTGCTGTAGATTTTTCTTTCTTCTTTGCCGACGTGTTCACGTCACCGTTATCCAAAAAAAACCCCTGAGATAATAAAGTATTGTTTATAATTTTTTTTTTCCGAAAAGGTGGGACGAAGCCAAATTTTATACCAATATTGTTTATAATTTTACTTGAATACATTCATATCTTAAAAATATACTTCATATATTTGAAATCCATATTTAAATACACACTGACTTTAAGAGCATCTCCAATGGTACCCTATAACTTAAAATGGGTTGGCATCTTCTCTCCAACAATACCCTAAAACTAAACCTATTTTAAGTTTTTTGAGTTTTATAAATAGTAAATACTCAAATTTGAGTTTTTACTATTCACAAACCTATCTCACTTTTTACAATTAAAATAATTACAATCTCATCCCTCCAATTGTTGCAAATTGAATATTGATCTAATTTTGTATTATGGTTAATAATTTATACTTTATACATTTTTTATTAAATTTATTTTATATTTATTTAGATTAAAAATTTTAAGGTTTCTTTATAAAATAAATTTTAAACATAAAAATAATTAAATTTTTAAAGTTTTGATACAATCTTCGTAATCATTTAAAAAATTACATTAGCATACGAAAATATAATTAAAAATAACACATCTCAAAATCTTAAAAAAAACGTACAATATTAAACAACCAAATAACTACGCAAATGGAAAATTAAGTTAATAGTCATCTAAATCATCTTTTTTTTGGTAAACAGTGACACTCATGTGTCTGAAAATGTGTGTAGGAGCCCAAACCACACAAATTACAAAGGGGGATAAAGGGGAGGGATAGAGGGTCGGGTGGGGATCGAACCCCCAACCTATGGTTGGGAGAAGGGTGACTTGACCGCTAGGGTAAGTCCCCAACCGCATCTAAATCAACATCTGATCCTCCAACACTATTGAAATACGGAGATGTTCCAGTTGCATATAAGGATCCTGTTGACCTTGTTCTTTGGCTTTTTTTTGGAAAATACGCACTTGCTCAGCTTGAGCATATGCACGAACATGAGAAGTAGAGATGCACATTTTGAACTTCTTACGTAATGCATTAGTTGAACACTTGTGGGAAAAACACACAAATTCCAATTCTTGATGTTGGATAAAAATCATTTGCTTTTAAATAAATATATATGTCCCGTCATTTAGTGTAATTCGTATTCTAATTATGTAATTCTTTCTTAATTAATGAGAATTAAATTTATGTGGGGTTAATTTATAGTTTATAAGAAATGATGGGTATGAATGAAAAAATAAATAAGTTTGTATGGGAAAGAATATATAGAGAATATTCTTTTGAGTTTGAGTTTAGTGTAAATTGTTGTAGATGAGTTACTGTTTGATGTGACATTTACTGTAAAATAGGTTTGAGTTTGGTCTTGGCTATTGGAGATGGTTTAAGAATTTTAAAAAATCTAATAAAATATCAGTGGATGGAATCTAATCTATAATAGAATTAACAGTGGAAGGAATTTTATTTCACTATCAGCTTAGTTTTTTAATTGATTTATTTTATAAATAATCCTCAAGAACTTATGACAGTTGGGTACATATACTTCATAGTTCATAGGAGTGTAGGATCCGCACATCTTGGAGGTTTGGAATCAGGTTGGAGAATCATTTTTGGAATTAGGATCCATAACCATAAGTGCAGATGGTGAGGTAGTCTCCACCGGCATCTCCACCATTATCCAAAACGCAAAGGAATAATGGAGGCTTAATTATTTAAATAATATACATAATTAAATTCCGGTCTTCCCAAAATAGAAATCGCCATCTCGACAATAATATTTTAAGAGCTCAATAATATTACTCGGATGGCAATGTACGAAAAAATAAATAAAATATTCACAGGGACAATACAAGTCACTTGGGATGGTGATATGTGAAAAAAAATTTAATTAATTAAAAAATATAAATCCCATCTCAACTGGCGATTTCTGTAAAAATATAAATATGTACTTCATATTTTTTTTTTTTTTGCATTACAGCCTTGGAAGGCTAGGGAACTTCATATTAATAGCTAGTGTAGTGGCCATGGTAGTTGGCAAATAAAAAAATAAAAAAGCGAAGTCGCCATTTCTCCATTGTAGTTGGTGATTCCATTAAATAATAATAATAATAATAATAATAATAATAATAATAATAATAATAATAATAATAATAATAATAATAATAAATTAGACATATTCTATGTTAAGTAATATAGCTTTTTTTTTTTCTTTTTTTTTTTGGCTTATATAACTTGCTAGTATTTGTTTGCATAGTGTGGGCTTTTATTTTTGTATACCAAACATATACATTTATTTATATAGGAATAAGTATCCATCTAGTCATGAGCAATTAGTATATCTATTGGGTTGAGAACTTATTATAGTGGTCAAGTCCCCGACTCTCAACTTATATGATGGGGTTCGAATTCCCACTGGCCCCCTATCTCTCCTCTTTGTTTCATTTGTAATTTGTGTGACATGTGCTCCCACTATTTCATTCTCAGGCCGTTAATGGCTCCTAAAAAAATTAACATATTTATTATGAGGCTAATTATACTATTAAGAGATTGATCAAATGATCAAATTAGTTGAATTAAAATATATGAAAGATGAATTCATGAATTATTTAAATTAATTAATGAATTAAATTAACAATTAATAAACCATAACTAACTCTCATTTTGTAAGTAATGAATTAAATAACTAACTCTCACAAGCTAATGAATTAAATAACTAACTCTCACAAGCTAGCTTTTCATTATGGTTTATTAATTGTTAATTTAATTCATTAATTAATTTAAATAATTCATGAATTCATCTTTCATATATTTTAATTCAACTAATTTGCTCATTTAATCTCTTAATAGTATAATTAGGCTCATAATAAATATGCTAATTGCTCATGACTAAATGGATACTTATATATTCCTATATAAATAAATGTCATGCACGGACTTGCCCTTGTGAGTGCTCTTGGTTACACTGAAGTTTGTTGTTTCTGTGATTCACGAGAGGCGCTGAGATTGATTAAGCCTGAGCCCAATCCTTCACATTGGCTGGCGTCGATCTTGCTAAAGATTAGGGACCTCCATCAAGAATTTATTACTTGTGGGTTTGAACACGTTTTGAGAGAAGGTAATGTAGTAGCGGATTGTCTCGCAAAGATTGGAGCGGATGGCAAGTTGTTCTATACTACTTGGGCTTTCCCCCGAATAATGTGAAGCCTCTTCTTGCACCGGATGCTATGGGCGCGAGGTTCCCTCGTTGCTAGTGTTACTTTTAATTAGAGTCTATTTTTTCTATTTCTTTTTATATTCATTTCCTAGCCTTGATTGATTGTATCGAAAAAATAATAATACATGTATATTTAGGTATACTAGCAAGCTATATAAGCAAAAAAAAAAAAAAAAAAAAACTAGCAAGCTATATTACTTAACATAGAATATGTATATTTTTTTAAATGGAATCGCCAACTACAATGGTGATTCCTTTTTTTTTTTTTTCTAAATGCAGCTATAATGGCGACTTTGTTTTTTTATTTTTATTTTTATGTCACCAACTATAATGGCGACTAGCTATTAATATATTTTTTATTACAAAAATCGCCACTTGAGATGGCGATTTATATTTTTAAATTTATTTTTATTTTTATGTCGCCAACGTACATCGCCAATTCAAATGACGATTTATACTGTTGAGAGCTTAAAATATTATTTATCCGAAATTCATGTTATTTTGGGAAGACCGGAATTGATGTGTATTATTTAAATAATTAAGCCGAATAATGGAATATAAAATACTCCCTCCATTTTATATATTCTATCTATTTGTTAACCAAGAATTTTTATTGATTGATAATGTGGAAGACGATTACAAGGATTGAGGAAAGGAATTTTCTCAAAAGAACTACACTGGAAAAATAACAACTGGGAATGAAAGAAAAGACTGTAAAGTGCAGAAAACTTAAAGAATATAAAAATGCAGACTTCTGGTGTAGAGTTGAGATTCTTTTGATGATGCCTCCACCTAGTATTTATAAGGAGGCGCATTAGGTCTATCGGTTTAAGAGTGGAGTTGTAACGCCTCAATCTTTCCTCCGTAGATGACGCCTCAATCTCCAAAGTGCAGCCATGATCATCTCTTGTCGTGAATGCTCTCGATCTCTTATGCCTTAATGACGGATCCTTCCATATCTGCTTGCATGAGCCGCCAGCTTCTCACCACCACTAGGTATTATCCCGATAACACTCAAACTGGGCCGGGCCTCTTGAAAATAGATTGGGCCTCTCGAAAACGGATTGGGCTTAGCTTAATGGGCATCTGAATTGGATTGGGCTTCTCGAAAAAGAATTGGGTTAAATTCATTGGGCCTAAAATATTGGGTTAACAGATGCCCCCCTCGCGCAATTTGTCTGATTAGCACTTTAAGACAGATTTGCGCGTTTGAATTACAAGTCTGGCCCATTAGGCCCATTCCAAAACCCTAGCCCTATTTGGCTTCTATAAAAAGTCACCACTTGTCAAGGGTTAAAATTTTTTAGGCATTTTTGAAATTTTCCTCTTTTTTCTCCCCTCTTCTTCTTCTTCTTTTGAAACCGCCGGCCACCCTTCTTCCTTATCGTCGTTACCCTCAGTCATTAGTCGTCGAGGAAACCGCATCGTGACTGCTAAGTTTGCCCGTCGTCTCGGGAAGCCTGTCATCCCTTCCGGACCGCCAGCCCTGAGGAACGCGTCGCCAGCCAGCGCCGCCAGGTCTCCCAAGCGCCGCCATCGATCGTGCGTCGCCAGCGTTCCTTTAACGCGCCGCCAGCCGAAGTCCCCGGCCGCCAACTCCAGTCCAGCCGCCAGCCCTTGTGCGTAAGTCCCCGGCCGCCAGTCCTCGTGCGTAAGTCTCCGGCCGCCCACTCCAGTTCAGCCGCCAGCCCTCGTGCGTCCGGCCGCCAGCCCTCGTGTTCAGCCGCCAGCCTCTCCAGCCGCCAGCCCTCTCCGGCCGCCAGCCTCTCCGGCCGCCAGCCTCTCCAGCCGCCAGCCGCCAGACAACGAGCCGCCAGCCTTGGTCTTCCGGCCGCCAGCCTCGGTCTTCCGGCGGCCAGCCTCGGTCTTCCGGCCGCCAGCTTTTCTAGCCCGGGCCGCCACTCGTGTTCATGGATCAGGTTAGTCCGTTATCCCTTTAGTTATCTTGTTCTAATGCCTTGCTGGTTCAGAATTCTAAATGCGTAGAGCATGCTAGGATTAGAAACTAGGGATTGGAAGTGTACGAGATGTTATGTGAATCTTGCTTGTATCTTGATCCTTGATTCCTTGAATTGCATCGAGATTTTGAATTGTATGCTGGATGTCTTGTTTCTCATCATGGCCGTATGATTACTCATGGTAGATGTTGACTGAATCTTGAATTCATGTTAGGATTGCTTGTCATCTTGAATTGCATCCAACTCTCATGAATGGTCATGAATTGTATCCATGTCTGTTTGATGCACATAGGAGCTAATTCATCCCAAGCTTGATTCTTGATGAGCATGCTTCAATCTCTTACATAGGATTTTAAAACATCATGCCATGCTAGCTCCTTGTCTTTTACTAGATGATTGACCGATTGAGTTTCTCTCAAACACATTGCATTTTAACATACAATTTAGCCGACGAAACGCCAGTTGCCAGCCCTAGGCCGCCGCCAGCTGCTCCGGCCGCCAGCTTGAGCTCCGGGCCGATAGCTGCTCCGGCCGCCAGTCCCAGGCCGCCAGCTTCTGCCCCTCAGGCCGCCAGGTCACAGCCAATCTCGGTCGCCACCCTGAGCTCCGGGCCGCCAGCTGCGTCCCAGCCGCCAACACGAGCTCGGGCCGCCAGGTCCAAGTTTTCTCCGGCCGCCAGACCCACTCCGGCCGCCAGCGTTGGGCCGCCAGCCTCTTCTGCTGGGGACGCTGGCCGCCAGCCACCACCTTCACAGGGACAGTCTGCCATCACCTTGCCAGGCTTTGCCGCCTTGTCGTCTGGTGCTATGGCCTTTCAGGTTTGTTCTAATCTCTATGCCTGCTTGCATGTCCATCTCTTTGCCTGCTTGTGTGTTCACTCGATTTGTTCAAATTTGTAATAGGACATTGTCGCGAGGACTCCTCAGGCCACCATTCTGGGTACCCAGGCCGCCACTCCTATGCAGGCCGCCACTCATGCCGTGTCTCAGCCGCCATCCTCATCAGCTCGGGCTGCCGGGTCTTCTACTCAGGTTTGCTCAACTTACTTGGTGATATGTTAATTCGTCCTTCCTCGACTTTGCTTGATATGTGTATCATAATAATGCAGATTGCTGAGGGACTACTCATTCCGGAGTCTGATGATGAGGCTTATGATTTTGACCGCCGGGAGTCCGAGCCTTTTTTACGTCCATTTCATCGCACGACTGCCTATGCAGATGGAGATGAGACCCGGGAGTTTCTATCTTGTATATGTCCGATTACTCAGGCTGCATTTACTGGAGCCTTTGTTTCGCAGACGAGGTCTATCCGGTCTCATCAGTCTGGTACCACTGCTCCTAGATCTAAGAAGGCTAAGGCTTCCCAAATCGAAGAGAATGAGGATCAGAGTATTTTGGAAAAATATGTTTCATGGGTTCGCCGGATGCAGAGGGGAGGACGCACAGCTGATTGGCGTAACTGGGGTATTGAGGATGCCATTATTCTTTCTACTAGGCCAGTAGTGATAGATCACCGTCTCATCTATTATATCTTGGGCTTCTGGAACTCCAGTGTTAACGCCTTTCAGTTTCCTTGTGGTTTCGTGGGTCCCACGCTTCTTGATGTGATCATGATCACCGGACTCCGAGTGGATGGTTCAGAGTTGACACAGTCGGCTTCTGATGATCGAGCTCTTGGTGACTCTATTTGTCCTTCGGGCAAAGAGACTAAGCAGTACGCGGCATTCATTGATAATAATATGACGTCCGAGAGTTCTCCTTGCACCTTGGATGAGCATGTGGCCTTTCTGTTGCTGTGGTTTAGCCGGTTTATTATTTGTTCGAGGGCTCGGACCGTCTTGCGTTCCGCTCTTCCTCTGGTACGGGCTATTATGAGTGATCCTTCTCCGGCCACTGGTTCTTATTTTCTTGGCACCCTATTCAGTGGTATGGCCAAGATTTCTGGTATGTTGGCTAGTGGGCGAGATCCCACTAATTCGGCATGTGGGCCGTTATGGTTTCTGCAGCTCTGGATCCAGCTGTACTTTCCTCGGCTTTTTACTGGCGTGCCTCGTCCTGGTCCGCAGGATGTTGTTGATGGTGACCCGTTAGGCTTGATACTAGCTGCTGCTTCGGTGAAGATTGGCAGGGATGGTCTCTTGCAGCGGGACAGTCTGGATATTATTCGATTTTTTCTTCACCACAGGCCCTCTTATCAGGACTTATACGTGTATGCCTCTATAGGATGGTTGCTGTCCCAGCTTGTGTGCAAGCCTGATCAGCCACGAGGTCTACATGGAGAGTCCACCTGGAATGTGAGTATGAAGCCTCATATGCTTCTGAGTGGGCTAAAGAGGAAGGATCAGTATAATCCGATCGTGGCTGAGCCGTACTGCCCTCATTTGCTCGCTCGTCAGTTCGGTTGCCACCTCGGACTTCCTCGCAGTGTGAAGTGGCCGGTATCTTTTAGGAGTAAGAGGATGACGGTCGCTGACATCCGGGCAGTAGTTGATTTCTCGTCCCGTCTGACGTTATCTAGCTATCTTCCATTCACTCCGACGGGGACGCTTGCTGCTGGCTTTATGGCATGGTGGACGCCCTACATCACCTCCATCTTGCCATCCTATG
Organism: Hygrophila difformis; assembly: GCA_030278955.1. NCBI lineage: Eukaryota > Viridiplantae > Streptophyta > Magnoliopsida > Lamiales > Acanthaceae > Hygrophila > Hygrophila difformis. The sequence goes on from JAOANR010000004.1 coordinate 44,095,584, forward strand.
CGCAGATTACAGCTCGTTTTGGGGACGTGCGGCGAGTTAAGCAGCCTAGCGTTCATAGTGCCGCTGTTCAGTCGGCAGCTACTCTTGTTTCTAGTCGCACCCCGAAGTCAAAAGCTGTTGCGGCTTCCTCATCTCGCAAACGCCGAAGAGGTATGTCTCATTTGTTAACATGTCTCTCATACACTGTCTCTTGGTCTTTTAATATTTCTCTTTTCTTCAGCTGCTGACCATGACAGTGAGGATGATGAGGGCGATGCCTCAGATGACCAGCCTGAGGAGGAGCCTGCGAGCTCTGGGGAGTCTACTGATGAGGATTACACTGCTCATTCTGATGAGGATGAGACTTCTGGTTCTAGTGAGGAGGAGTCGAGTTCAGGTGATGGCGATGAGGATCCTGTAGATGACGATGGTGATCTCATGGTGGCGGATCACGCTGAGGATAGTGTCGCCGGGGATGACAGCTATATGGCGGACCTTCACGAGGCGACGACTATCGTTGATCAGCATATGAGCAGTGTCACTGCTAGGAGTGAGTCATACGATGACATGTTGGCTCGCGCTGACTATATCATCCTCCATGGGGATGATCCCAAGTACGAGACCAAGGCCATAGTGACGGATGCTACTCACCATGCTTCCATTGATCAGGTACCTTTCACCACTTTTGACTCTTTGTTCAATTCTTTTTTTAGCTAAGCCTCAACATCTTTCCTTCCTGCTTAGGATCCATCCTCTTCTCATGCTGGCGACCATGTCTCTACGGTTGGCTCCGTTACTCCCGAGTTGACTTCTCAGGTACACTTTTAATTACGTCATTATTTTCTTTTGCTCTTACTATTATGCAAAATGATTCTGAGGACATCTACCCTCTAGACCCCTGGAGACCGGATAGGCTCTTCTCTCACCACTCAGGCGGCAGATTGCGCCTCCATGATTAGCACTGCTGATCCTTTGGCGACATCTCAGGTATCCCTTTAGTTGTTTTCTCGTGCTTTTATCCTTCAGGATACGTTCTAAGCGTTGCTTTCCTCTAGACTCCTATGGATCAGGCGGGTACTGATGCTTCAGTCGATTTGACTATACCGCCTACTCAGACAGACCGCTCTGTGACTGACATTTCAGCTCTCTCAGCTGATTTGACTGCACCACCTCCTCAGGTATACTTCTTTTCATCTCTTGTCGTAATAAAACTTTGGTAGTATTCTAACATAGTTTGCCTCCAGGTACCTAAGGACCCTCCTCCAGGCCTTGTGGCCTCTCTTCCAGACTCGGGCACTCGTGCTGCCATAGCCCCATCATGTGAGGCGTTTGACCGTCTTTTTTCTACCCAGACCGGTCCACTATCAGCCGAGGTGGTTTCAGGACTCTATGACATTCTTGACGATGTTAGCTCAGTCCCTGCCTTCATTGAGGACGCCGGCTTCTCGGATTTTTCGGAGCTCATTTCTGACTTGTCCCTTGCTTATCCTCTCTATAGCAGTACAGCAGATCAGTCTGCTCAGGACTTGACATTTATTGATGATCTCGAGGCGCGGCACCGCGAGATTCGTTCCCAGCTAGAGGTTGTACTTCCCCAGCACGATCAGGCTTCCATGGTCCTTAGGAGTGAGGCGAGTAGACAGTCACAGTTAGAGAGTACTGTTGCCCAGGCGAAGCGCGAGATAGAGAAACAGAGAGAAGTTATTGCGGAGGCGGAGCGTATTATCAGAGAGCAGAGCTGCATCGCAGATGGAGCTACCGTTGAGCTTGTTATACTTGAGGCTGAGCTGCTCAAGTTGTCTGATCGAGTTACCGCTTTGCGCGCTGATCGTGATCGTTTAGCTGCAGATGATCGTGACTTATCAGTTGAGTTATCGAGAGTCCGTCGACCTCTTCTATCAGCTCGTGCCCGAGCTTCTGCTGCAGCACTTCGTCGCCTTACAGACACCTTTGGGCGTGCCCGTGATCAGTGGGCCGTCATGCGTCGTCGCCTACTAGGTGATGAGACGCCTCCTTCCTCGAGTAGTTAGCACTGCTTTTGCTTTTGTGATTTTTATTCAGTACTCTATTTAGTGTCAGTTCATCGACCTTGTGATGAGCATTTCATTACTCACGTTTGCTGTTTTTGCTACTTCTTTGGCCAACTATGTGACAGGCCACTCATGATGCACTTATGGTGCTTATTCTGACTCCCAGACTGATGGATAGAACATTTTGAGATATTTTGCATTTATATTCTGTTTGTGTTCTTGACCATCGATGTCCATCAACTTGTATGCACCATTGAGTAGTCTTTGAGTTACAATGAATGGTCCTTCCCAAGTTGGGGACCACTTCCCTGTTTCATTAGCATGCACTCCTAACGGTAGGATCACTTTCCACACTAAATCTCCTTCGCTGAAGGTCTTGTTTCGAACCTTCTTATCATAGTGCTTTGCCATTTTAGTTTTTTGACGACGGATATTTTCTAAGGCCATGAGCTTGTCACCATCAGCTGTCTCTAACTCCTGCAACATGGCTTCTTCATACTTAGATAAGTCTAAGTGATGCTGCTGAGCCACCCTTAGAGAAGGAACTGTTATTTCCAATGGTAAAACAACGTCATGACCATATGTCAAGTAGTACGGCGTGAACCCTGTAGCTGTGGACTTAGAGTTTCTATAAGCCCATAGGACCTCTGATAAGGTCTCATGCCATTTTCTAGGTTTTTCACCTACCGCCTTTTTTTATCATACTTATTAGGATCTTGTTGGTGGCTTCAGCCTGACCGTTTGCTTGAGGATAGTATGGAGTAGAATGATAGATGCGGATCCCAAACTGTTTGGCGAAAGCTATAAACTTTTCACCAGTGAACACTGTACCTTGATCGGCAGTGATTGTTTGAGGGATTCCAAACCGATGTATCAACTCAGTCACAAATCTAATTACATCGCCCTGATCGATTTTCTTCATTGGCCATGCTTCCACCCATTTAGTAAAGTAATCAGTGGCCACAAGTATAAATGAATGATTCTTAGATGATGGCGGATGAATTTTCCCAATAATGTCCATCCCCCAACCACGGAATGGCCAAGGCTTAATGACTGTGTGTAATTCTTCCGCCGGTACCCTTTGAATTGGGCCGTGCTTTTGGCAAGCCTCACAACCGCGAGCATACGTGATACAGTCCTCCATGATGGTTGGCCAGAAGTATCCATGACGGTGGATGCTCCACCTCATGCTCGGCCCTGCCCGATGAGAGCCGCATATCCCCTCATGGACTTCTCCCATTACCAACTTAGCGTCCTCGGGGCCTATACACTTGAGCAACAATCCATCTATCGCCCTTCGGAATAGTTCACCATTGATCAGCACGTACCGCAAAGCTTTTACCTTAAGCGAGTTATCTCCTCCAGATGACGGGTTCTCGAGGTACTGTATGATCTCAGTCCTCCAATCACCACTCTCTTGTTGGTCCTCATCACTGATGGTTGCAATGTGTGGTGCCCCCCTAGGGCGACAAGACTGCCAGCCTGAAGCAAGTTGAGCAGCCTCGTTGGCCTCTTGATTTTGGCTTCTAGGCACATGTGTGATGGTAACGTCCGAAAATTTGCCCAACAGCTCTAGTGCCGTCTCATAGCACTTGATCAATCTGGGACTCTTGCATTCGTACTCTCCTGTTAACTGCTTCAGGATGACTTGGGAGTCTCCAAAGATTGTAATGGATTTTGCACCCTTCAGCAATGCAGTTTCGAGGCCAAATATCAAAGCTTCGTATTCCGCTTGATTGTTGGTGGTGCCAGGTTCTAACTCCCGAGCAAGCTTCCAATGTTCCCCAAGAGGAATAGTGATTGTAATGCCGGCCTCCGAGCCGCTGCTTGCACAAGATCCATCAAAGGTTAGTTCCCAAGGTTCGAATCCCATAAAGGACGCTTCTTTGGGATCCTCTGGCAAAACCAACGAAGGGTGTTGAGCTAAGAAGTCCGCTAAAGCTTGTCCCTTGACTGCCTTTTGGGGAACGTGTACAAGGGTAAACGGACTGATCTTCATAGCCCACTTAGCTTGTCTTCCTTTCAATGCTGGCTTGTGCAAAAGTGTCTTTACCAAGTCAAAGGGAGCTACTACCTGGACTGTTCTTGGCAGCATGTAGTGTTCCAACTTGCTGCAGGAGTATACTAGGGCGTAGCACAGCTTTTCTAATGCGGTGTATCTTACTTCTGGCCCTTGCAACGTCTTGCTAAGGTAATAGATAGCCCTCTCCTTGCCTCCTTCATCATCTTGTGCAAGCAAGCAACCGATAGACTCCTCGGCAGCCGATACATACAGTTTCAGAGGTACTCCAAGTCTTGGAGGCACTAATACTGGAGGATTGACCAATGCTCTTTTAATTTCTTCAAATGCTGCTTGATGCTCAGTCGTCCATACGAACTTCTCGTTCTTTCTTCCTTTAAGTAAGGTAGTGAACGCTTTCATCTTGCCTGCAGCATTGGCAATGAATCTCCTTAAGAAATTGATTTTACCCATCAATGATTGCAGTTCTTTGAGATTGGTTGGTGCACGAGCCTCCAAGATGGCTTTAGCTTTATTTTGGTCTACCTCAATGCCCCTCTCATGCACCAGGAAACCTAAGAAGTTTCCTGCCGCCACTCCAAAGGCACACTTAGCTGGATTAATTTTCAATCCATGCTGCCTCATTCGGATGAAGGCATCTTCGAGGTGAGTCAAGTGTTGGCCAAATTCACATGATTTTACAACTATGTCATCAATGTACACTTCAAGTGTATGACCGATTAAATCATGAAAAATCATGTTCATGGCCCTTTGGTATGTTGCCCCAGCATTTTTCAATCCAAAGGGCATGACTACCCATTCAAAAATGCCGACTGGCCCTGGGCAACGAAAAGCCGTTTTATGTACATCATTTTCAGAAATGAAGATTTGGTTGTATCCAGAATAACCATCCATTAAAGATAAAAACTTGTGGCCGGCGGCCGCATCAACAAGCATATCGGCCATAGGCATTACATACTCATCCTTGGGCGTTGCCAGGTTTAAGTTCCTAAAGTCTATACAGACTCTCAATTGACCATTCTTCTTTACAACAGGTACAATGTTTGCAAGCCATTCTACATAACGACAAGTTCTAATGTAACCTGCTTTAAGAAGCTTCTCAATCTCGGCCTTTATTTTTGGGATGGTGTCTGGATCGAACCGTCTTGGCGGCTGCTTATGAGGTCTGAACTCTGGATGAGTTGGTAACTTGTGTTCCACTAGCTCCCTTGATAACCCTGGCATGTCTGTGTACTGCCATGCAAAGCAATCCTTATATTTATGAATCAGCTCCACTAGCTGGTGCCGCTCCTCCTTAGGCAATGATGCGCTTATCTTGGTCAGCTTTGGCTCCACATCTGTCCCGAGGTTGATGTCCACAAGCGGTTCCTTGGCTTCCGGACTAGGTAACGTCCGCTTCACAAGAGATGGCCATTCAGATGGCCGAATGTCAGTTGGGTTTTTGGACTTGATTTCGGCACCCATCATTATTTCAGTGTTGGCGAGCCGCTGCAACAAGTCCTTATAAATGTCATAGCTGCTCATCATGAAGAACTTGATGCTTCATGTCGGCTATCTGCAGGAAGATGTAACTTGAAGCCGCTTGTTGTGAAGTCAATGGATTCCAGATCCATGTCCATACCAATTAAAGCTGATGCAGGTTGGATGTCTTCAAGGTAGAAGATCGCCTCGTCATTGTTGGCATCCGGTCCTGCAAAGGGTTGAGGATCCGCCTCCACCAGTTCTACCTGGTCACCATCCCAAATTAACAACTGCTAGTGGAGGGTGGATGGCACACACTGCGCCATGTGAATCCAGTCGCGCCCAAGCAATGCCGAGTAACACGTCTTAGATTTCACCACAAAGAAAGCGACCTTGATGGTCTTGGACCCAATAGTGACGTCCGCCGTTATGAATCCGGCAGGTTGGGTTGCTTCCCCTACGAAGCTGCACATTCTAACCCTCGTGGGGATCAGGTCTTTTTCACTCTTCCCAATCTTCCTTAGAGTTGACATCGGCATCACATTGGCTGCCGCCCCATTATCAACAAACACCCTGCTCACAGGACGCCCATCGATGTGAGCCTTGACATACAAGGGCTTCAGTTGCCTCGTCTGGGCAACCTCAGGTTTGGCAAACTGTGCCACAACCAAATTTGAAACCTCATGTTGGCCGTCAAGTTCTTGCGTGGGAGGTGCATCCCTGGTTGGATGGGACAGTTCGGCTATCATTTCATCCATTTCTTCAATGAGCCTCGCGAACGATGGCTCTTCCTCATCCCATATCTCGGATTCGGCATCGCTCAATTCTTCCTCAGCCGCCAATCCAATGACCCGCATAGGCACGGAGGGGTCATTCGACCCATCTTTTTTCCTATCATCTGCTTCTTTAAGCTCCTTGTCCAATTTTTTCCAGAAAGCCTCATCTTCGAGATCTATGCCGTCTAATTCGACATGATACTCCTCATCAACATTGAGGTTCACATTACCCCACAACTCATCTTCATACCCTTCGTCAATGGTGAGGTTTATATCACCGTGTCCATCTCCATATTCTTCATCAATATTCATATCCTCCGTGGTGCCACATTCATCAGTCATGATGCCTAGTGCGCCAATCCCAACTTTAGGCTTGTCGAGATTGGCCTCCACAGCAGCCTCCACTTCTGTAGGTGTAATAGCACCAAAATTCACATGTGGTACCTCATTGGTCGCCTGAAGTGCTTCACCAGTTGATTTCGTTTCAACTTGTGTCTGTGATCTCTTCTGGGTTTCCACAGTCTTGCAGTAAGCCGTAAATCCTTCAAAACTATGTGGCTCACTTCCAAGTTCACCAGCTTCATGGGCCGCCAAATATGCCATGTATTTCATAAGCACACTAGCCATAGCCATGTTTGAAGGAGTCATGTCCATTTTGTCTAGCTTCTCGATGAACTTCTGTCCTACAGATTTAACCTTACTTCCTTTATCATCAGACTCGGTAACCACAGCTTTACCTTTGTCTTTAGACACCGATGGTTGAATGTTAACTTGAGGAGACTCCATTTGTGTTGCCCTAGGTTGAGGTGATGGCGGCTGAGGTCTTCTTTCCGTCCATTGTAGTCTCTCTCGTACTGGCCTCCTGGTAGTAGAAGATGATGACAGTTGTAATCTCTCCTTCATCGGCCTCCTGGCGGAGGGTGATGGCGGCTGCAGCCTCTCCTGGGTTGGCCTCCTGGGTGATGGCGGCTGCTGCCTCTCCCGGGCTGGCCTCCTGGGTGATGAAGGTTGCAGCCTCTCCCGGACTGCCCTCCTGGGTGATGAAGGTTGTGGTGACCTTCTTGAAGCCTCATGCAACTTTCTTTGGTGGGGTGTTATGGACGAGTTATGTCTCCGCTGTTCGGAGGTTTCACCTCTGAAGTAAGTGGGCTGTATGGGCTTCCGAGGCCTGGAAGACTCCAACTTGTGGATCTGAGCTTCCCATTGCCGCATTTCCTCGGCATATCGTCTCTGAGCCCGCCTAAATTGACTTCTAGTCATGGGTGGCGGCTCCTTTTGAGCAGCCTTACTATGCGCCCGGTTCCTCATCCACCTGTCAGTCTCAACTGGATGCTCAGGTCGCCTCATCAAGGTTGGAACCACCTGCACACCATGCCTATAATCTCGAGTGACAGGCTGGTGTCTCCCGTTTTCATGAATCTCTACAGCGTGCTTAGGAATCTCAACCCTTAAAGGAGGATTTTGCTTCTTCTGGTGTTCTCGCTCCTCCGCTTCCAGGACTTTCTTGAAGTCCTCCTTCGACATGTTTTTGAATCTTGGTTGCTTTTTATACAACTCTTTTCTTTTTTCATGGTCGGACTCATCAGACAACAAGTCTACATCCTCCTCATCAATCTCAACGTGTTCCTTCCCTTTATCAGTCCGGCTGTTGGAGCCGCCATCTTCTGGATTTGGGATGAGTCCAGAAGCACCAATGGGAAGCTGAGGGAATGGGTCTAAATCAACTTTCATACCTGCAATTTTCAAACGACCCTCTTTTATTTTGTTCTGAATGGCAGTTCTAAAACTCCTGCATTTAGTAATGCTGTGAGTAAATGAGTTATGCCACTTACAAAATGCTCGGCCCCGAATTTCCTCGGCCGCTGGTAATTTTTGCCCTTCAGGCAACTTGATCACACCGTCTTTGAGTAGAGCATCGAACACTTGGTCCGCCTTGCCCATGTCAAATAGGTCTTCTTCAGGCTTATACTTAGCCTCTCTTTGTTTTGGCGGCTTGAGAGCCGCACATGTATGCGGTTTGGCTGTGTGCACTAGCTCTGCAACAGCCACTTCCACAGCATCGTCCTCTTCATCACTGAGTCTCACCTCCTCGAAGTGGACTCGACGCGTAGGACGCCTCTCTTCCTGCTCTCCCAGGAATTTTTCCACGCGGGCCGCTCTCTCGGCCAGCTGGGCAAGGTCAGTTACATCCTGCACAATTAAATGTTCTTTTAATCTCGGTGACATGTTAGCCACTGCTATATTGGCTATTTCTTTATCAGGTATTGCTATAGTACATCGGCCTTTAAGGCGCTGCAATCTATTAATAAAAGAACTTGCCGTCTCATCGGCAAATTGTTTGGCGTTGGTGAGGTCTGCAAGACTAACCTGTGACAGAGGAGTGTAGAATCTGTCATGAAACGCCCGCTCGAGATCAGCCCAGTTTTGAATGGAATTAGGCCACAATGACGCAAACCAAGCAAAGGCAGGTCCAGTCAGTGAGGAGCTGAACAACCTTAGTCTCAGCCAATCGTTGGCACCTGCTTCGCCACATTGGGCAGTAAACCTTCCCACGTGTTCTACAGTTGATTTGCCGTCATCTCCCGAGAACGTTGTGAACTCGGGCATTTTGAAACCTCTAGGATAAGGCTGCATAGTGTCTACCCAATCCGGGTATGGTTTCCTATAGGTGGGCCGTTCCATCGGCCTTAATTGAATGCCGAAATATTGTTGCATCATATCTGCCAACAACTCGGGTGACACCACAGGTGCCTGTGTAGGAGGCAGGGCAGCTTGTTGATACATGGGCATGGCGGCCTGGACCATGTTGACGGCCGGAGTCATGCTGGCGGCCGGATGAAGTATGTTGGCGGCCATGTTGGCTGCCGGAGCCAAGCTGGCGGCCGGATGAAACGTGTTGGCGGCCGGATGACTCATGTTGGCGGCCGGATGACTGTTGGCGGCCGGATGACTCATGTTGGCGGCCGGGTATGGGTTGGCAACCTGAGGCATGGCGGCTTGATGCACGTTGGCGGCCGGAGGTATGTTGGTGGCCTGTATGTTGGCGGCCTGATGTGGCATGGGCGCCGCCACTCCAACTGGGTGTGCCGTCGCCTGGCGTGGTGTCATGCCAGGAATGGTTGGTACAGCGCTAGACGCCATCAAATATCCTGATGAAGCATACGTTATGGGCACTGTATAGCAACCGTTCGGCATATTAGATGCCGCATGAACGAAAGTATGAGAAGAAGGAAATGGAGGCAGACTAGCCATACCTCCGAACTCAGAGAGTGGTTGATGGCCAAAGGTTGTCCCCCAAGTCCTCTGTGGGCCGCCATACGGCCCTGAGATGCTTGGTGGCACATTCGTGCCATTCATTGAGATGGAGCCCTCTTGCGAAGTACGCAGGGATCCACAAATCTTGTCAGTTTGATCGGCCATAGCAGGCCGCAACACATCCATAAGGTGCCTTGTTAACAAAGGCATGAATTCGGCCATCGACTCAGTCATCGATAGCCGCATCTGTTCCGAAAGGGATGGGACTTGCATTATCCCTTGTGGTGGTTGAGAGGTGGTCGCCGCATTATCAGCGTTCTCAGATGGTGTTCTTACTGGAGTTTCTTCATGGAGCGACATTTCTTCAAATTTTTGTGTTAAGTCTCTTACTACTCGTCCAGATCTAAGTAGCATACACTCTAAGCGGATATGGTTTCCACTCGAGTCCCACTGGGCGTGCCAATTTGTTAACCAAGAATTTTTATTGATTGATAATGTGGAAGACGATTACAAGGATTGAGGAAAGGAATTTTCTCAAAAGAACTACACTGGAAAAATAACAACTGGGAATGAAAGAAAAGACTGTAAAGTGCAGAAAACTTAAAGAATATAAAAATGCAGACTTCTGGTGTAGAGTTGAGATTCTTTTGATGATGCCTCCACCTAGTATTTATAAGGAGGCGCATTAGGTCTATCGGTTTAAGAGTGGAGTTGTAACGCCTCAATCTTTCCTCCGTAGATGACGCCTCAATCTCCAAAGTGCAGCCGTGATCATCTCTTGTCGTGAATGCTCTCGATCTCTTATGCCTTAATGACGGATCCTTCCATATCTGCTTGCATGAGCCGCCAGCTTCTCACCACCACTAGGTATTATCCCGATAACACTCAAACTGGGCCGGGCCTCTTGAAAATAGATTGGGCCTCTCAAAAACGGATTGGGCTTAGCTTAATGGGCATCTGAATTGGATTGGGCTTCTCGAAAAAGAATTGGGTTAAATTCATTGGGCCTAGAATATTGGGTTAACACTATTTCTACACAACATGTAATGCACACTTTTAACTATTAATATCTCAAATTATATACAAGTAAAAAATTATAAAAATTTAATATTCTAAAACTACGCAATTAGAGAATCCAACAACATCTCAGTTGACTATATTTTATCTTATATAACAGTACTAAAAAATTGAATCAAAGTTACTTAATTAATAACATCCAAATGGTAAACTTAAAAATGGAGGGAGTAGTTAATTATATTTCCGAATATAATATCATTCAAACAAATACACTAGCTTAGTATAGTATCTTATAAATTTTTTTTGTTTTGGTAAAGGTTAAAATTTAACCATTTTCTAGAAATATATTTTTTTTAAGCTGAAGCCAGAGAAAATAATAGAGATAGGGGATTGAGTGTAGATTAGAACTCCAACCAACCAGGTTAGAAGGGGATATTAAAACACAATAAAATCTTGATAATGAATGCTACCAAAATTATTGGACCTGTTTACTAAAATTACCATCGGGTCAACAGGAAGAAAATGGAGTAATCTATAGGTAGTTGCGTTCTGCATTGTAGGGTCTATTCAGTAATTTGGTCTTAACGTCTAAACCTAGCAGGCTAGCACAAATATTTTCACTGAAGTACTTCCCCGTTTTTGATTAATAACATTTGTAAATTTGCTACTATTCACAAATATACTTTGACTTAAAGTTTTATCATAGTTATACAAGTGATCTTGTTAGATTCATCTTATCGAGTTTTTTAAATATTGAATTTTTAGAATTTTTATTTGTACCGAATTTGAGTTATTAATGATTTAAAATATGCATTGGACGACGTGCACAATGGGTCCGTTACAGTTTTTGAAAAACGGAGGGAGTATTAAAGGTGAGGTTGTAGACCTGTAGCGAGGGTTTTATCCCTTTTATTCAATTCAATCTAGTCTTTTATCCATTCGCTTTTATTCCTCTTTGTAATTTAAAAACTTTATATAAACACTTGAATTTCACTAATTTAAAAAATTATTTTTATATAATTCATCAATTTAAATAGTATGATAAATCAAAGTATACATAATAATACAATATAAAATGAAAAGACGTGTGAAATTTGGGTAAGCTCATAATGTTTTTTGCACAACATAAATTACAAAGGGAATATAGAAGTGATAATGGGTAGAGTGGAGAAACAATTCACCAGACAAAAAGTTGGAAGTCAGATGACTGATCATTTGAGCAAGTCTTTATCCCTCTAAGTCCTTCTATAATTTTCTACATGTAAGATAATTTTGGAGTATAAAATATATGTGAAAACTCCCTGAAAATCTAGATTTCTAACGAAGTCATTTCTCCAACCAAATAAGAAATGTTAAATAGTTTACCCAAAAAATTTCCATCCGATCCCTTAATATTTTTGTATTATCACTACTCCCACAATTTTAATTTAATTTTCATCAACGTTGGTGAAATTATTGAAAAATAAATTTAGATTCACCACTGCTGACAGTTATCTAGCTTACCCGGCAACATTTATTGTCAGCATAAGTTATGGTGAGGAAGCCCATTTCTCTTGAAATGAAGATGTTAATATGAGCCATTGATGAGAAATTGAATTTAATGGTTGAGATTAATGCAAATGGTAGTCTTGTAATTTCAATAGATTGAAATGATCTCCATTCATCTCTTATTCCTCATTCTTGTCCTTCTCTCATCCTTCATATATGTTATTCTTCTGTTTGGAATTTTTGAAATCTAATAAGATATTTAGATCCCTTGCATCGAATATGTAGATTTTCATATAAAGATCGTCAAAATCCAAATACATTTGAGAAAGTTATAGCAATTTGAAGTTTATTACGATTTTCAGCAATATAGCATTTACATTTCAGATACGTATGCTATACCATTCAGCGATGGAGGCTTTGCAATTCAGCGACAAAGCCTATATAGCAAAGCACATTTGACAAATTTCAAATGGCTCTAACTTTCTTAAATGAACTCGAATTTGGATGTTTTTTATATGAAAATTTATCTACTCGATGCAATGAATTTAAATATTATATTAAATTTAGAAACACCAAAAAGATAAATAACGAATTTTCAAATCAACAAGCATAAGATGTTCTCATAATTTCATATTTATTATAAAATCGGTCTATAATTTTATTTTTAAATGTTTATAGTGTTTTACCACTTCATTTACCTGATGATATTCTATAACAAGAGGTTATAGGGGTTGTGATGGATGGTGAGAGCAGCGTTGGATTGTGTCACATGACGTTAGCGTACAAGGGCCTATTGCCTGATTTAAACACTAACATACCGAATTTAACCAACCGGGCGTACACAGATTCAAATCAAATCAAAGAAACTTGTACCTGTGATCTACCCGACTAAGGTTGCATTTTTTTTTTTTTGAGTAGCACTAAGGTTGCATTTGGTACAAAATATTAGTGTTAGTGTTCGAAATCTAGAAGTCACAATAAATAAAAAATACTATTTATTCTAACCGCTAAACTCTACTCACATGCAACTTTTAGTTTTTGAAACTCCAATGTTTGACTATGTCTGAGAAAACAATTAGAATTTAAAGTTTGAAATTTGAAATTAATGGTGTATAATAATTTTAAATTGGGATAGTTTTTTTAGGTGAATACCAGGGTATTTCCAAGCCTCATTAGACAAATTGGGATAGTTTTGAATAATATAGTTTTTGATATCAGATTTTAAAATTATAGTTTAAATATTGGAATTTGAAAAGTTAAAAGTTGAGTAGGTACAAGTTAATGCTATGTTTGGAAAATAATTATAGCTTAGTGTTCGGCGTTTGGAGTTAGGTTTTGGAGTTTGAAACTAATGGTCAAAAACGGCTTTAAATTGTAATAATTTTAAACAATAGGTTTTGGTATTTGAGTTTAACATTAAAAATTTAGATATTGGAGTTGAAAAGTTAAAGGTAGGGAGGTGTGAGTTTAGAGTTTAGGGGTTAGGTTTAAAATTTGATTATTAGAAAAGAAAATATTTATTATTTATAGTAATTTTAGAATTTCAAATGCTAAACGTTAGCTTATTTTACTAAACGCAGCCTAAAGTTTAGAATTTGTCTATTAGAATGAAAAATATTTATTATGTATAATACCTTTTAGATTTTAAACTTTAGCGACTAGCATTTTTTACCAAACACAACCTTTAAACTATGATACCAAATAACAAAACCCAAAACTATCTTAACTTAAAATTATTTTTCACAATCAACTGCAAACTCCCCACTCTAGCTTTGATCTAAATTAAAAACTCTAATTATTTCTGAAAAATATAGCCTAACTCCGTGAGTTGGGAAACTTTCTAAAATACTAGTAATAAAAAACTTAAATTAAATTAAATGCATACGTAGTTGAAATTTAAAATGGTCTTTGTAGTCTAGTTTTGGATTACATTGGAGTTGACTTAAACTTTTCAACAATATAGTACAAGGGAATTTGAATAGAATAAATGTAGGCTGTTATGTGAATATTAGTATTACGAAGAAATACACGACAGAAACCCGTTTGGTATAAGAAAAATCTTTTGTACACTCAGTTTAATTAAAACTCTTTTTTGGCCCTGATTACACGAGTGCCAACCGGATTAGTTCGAGTGTCAATCGGCTTGAATCGAGTTTCATACGTATAGTGCCGAGGCCAATTTACGTTGCAACAATTAAGACCGATTGAGGAGCGAGTGAACCTAGAGTGGGCCGTGAGTGAGGGAGAGTGGACCGTGAGTGGTCGACGAGTGGGCTATGTGAAGGAGTGGGCTTTTGTTTGATAGGAGAGTGGGCCGTGAGTATAGTGTGAGTGGGCCGTGAGTGGGCTGTGAGTGGGCGGCGTGTGGGCCTTCTCCAACCTGACTTTCTCTCGTTCCCTAAACTCTCTCGTCACTCACTGTCCCGCTCGCCGATTCCCTCTCGCCACTCCGTTTCAACCGCCGCCGAGTCATCGGCAGCCCCGCTCCCGTTCCGCCACTCCCGTTAGGCCGCTTCCGTTCCGACTCTGTTTCGCCGTTCGCCGTTCAAGTTCGCCGTTCAAGATTAAATAACTAAACTAAAATACAATTCATAGAAATAATATATAGTGAAAAAAATATAAAGCTTAAAAACTCTAACTTTAAAAAATAGCCAGTAAACAAACTTGAAAATTTTAATCATTTAAATTTAAATAAACTAGTCAACTTTAAAAAAATAAACCTGAATGAAAATCTTATAACATTTATTTTTTTTTAAAAAAAATATCTGTAAAGAAACTAGTCAACATTAAAAAAAATAAAAAAATATAAGAATGCCTAAAGATATATTAATTTTTTTTAAAAAATAGTACCGGACATCTCACGCGAGCAAATCGTTCTTCACCAACTGAAATCTTTAGGTGTCGAGCTGCTGCTGCACAGTATCCTTCCAAATCTGACATTATTTTGTTGTAATCAGCTTCACTGTAGCTTCTCGCAGCGCGATTAAATAGTTCAACCACATGTGTCCCATACTTCGAAAGGTTTTTCTGAATATGATATACGCACAGGGCATGATGCGCATCCGGGAAAACCTCTACAACAGCTCCACGAATGGATGCTGATCCATCTGATACTATCAACATCCCTCTGCGGCTTGGCAGTGCTTGCTTCAAATGATGCAAATTCTTCCTTCCAAGGGAACATTTTCTCAATGTCTTCAGGTTTTTTTTCAACCCGTAATCAACTTTTTTTTTAAGAGATACTGTTTCGCATGTTTTTTTTTGAAGAGAACTGTTTCTTCATGAACCTTAAAATGTCCATTACACCCGAATTATTAATTTTTCACATTAAATGTTACAACAACATTATTTAATGTTCAACAACCTTAAAATTCAAAATTTATTGCTTCAACCACCTAGAACACTTGTGAGTTTCTCTCGGCAATAGGCGAGTATTGCACAAAATAGGTGAGTCTCTCTCGGCTATAGGTGAGTCTCTCTCGGCAATAGGTGAGTCTCACTCGGCTATAGGTGAGTCTCTCTCGGCAATAGGTGTCTTGCACGGCAATAGGTGAGTATTGCACAAAATAGATGAGTCTCTCTCGGCTATAGGTGAGTCTCTCTCGGCAATAGGTGAGTCTCTCTCGTCAATAGGTGAGTCTTGCACAAAATAGGTGAGTCTCTCTCGGCTATTAGTGAGTCTCTCTCGGCAATAGGTGAGTCTCTCTCGGCAATAGGTGAGTCTCTCTCGGCTATTGGTGAGTCTCTCTAGGCAATAGGTGAGTCTTGCACAAAACCCATGGCTCACACGGCAATAGGTGAGTCTCTCTCGTTGTCACTCGTTCTCCACTCGTCTGCCACTCGAAGCTAGGCGATTTCCACACGTTTCCAACTCGTTTGCCTATCGCGTGCAAAATACATGGGGGCAAAAAAAGAGTTTTTATTATAGTACGGGTGAAAAAGCTTTTCACTATTTGATCGGGATAAAATTGTTTCCTCCACTATTATTACCTACAGTTTGTGGGTTGTGGCATGTGCAGAAAAGGACTGGGCGGGGACTTTCAAGTGGCAATGTAGCAGTAATGGCCGAATGCTCAAATGAAAGGACACCCTGCACTACTCCAAACGTGTGCCAATGAAATAGACCAGGTAATATGAAGGTCACGGCTCACCTTAATTAGTTCCCCAAAATTGCATACGTTGTCCTTACCCAGTTACCCTCACGCAATTTGATAGCGACCGGAGAAGTTAGGGTGCAGAGGGAATGGTGACAATTATGGGGAAAAAAATCCATTTAGTCCCATAAGTTTTTTTAATTTCCAAAACAGTCCCACAAAATATCGAATTAGACGAATCCGTTCCATAATTACCCTAATCTTAGCCGAACCCGTCCATAAACCGGTTTTTTTGCTAATCATTGCCGAACCCGTCCCATAACTTCCCTAATGGAGGGATGGATTCGACGATGATTAGGGTAGTTATGGGATAGGTTCGGCTATGATTAGCGAAAAAAACGGGTTCACAGACGGGTTCGTCTAAGATTAGGGTAGTTATGAGACGGATTCGTCTAATTCGATATCTGTGGGACTGTTTGGGAAATTTTTTAAAATTATGGGACGATATGGGTTTTTTTCCCTGACATTATGTACTTCTGTTTTCTGTTAGTCATTTACTACGTACAGTATTATACTTCCTCCCTCCGTCTCAATAGAAATGCTACGTTGTGTTTTTTGTTACTATTCAGAGTTTAACTTTAATTCAAATTTTTATTATAGTTATACAAGAAAAAATATAGTCAATTAAGATCTTTTTGGATTCGTCTAATCTTGTAGTTTTAGAATATTATTTTTTATAACTTTTACTTGTACACAATTTAAGTTATTAATTATTAAAATATGCGTCGACATGTGTGTCTGAGCGTTTCTATTGAGACGGAAGAAGCATTTAAATTTGATGGTTCAAATTATCAAGTTAATTACATTAGTAATTTAGTAATTATATTAATGTTTATTTGTTGATTATATTATTTCTTTAACGGTTTAGATGTGCATTTGATTTAATTATTGCTCTGTGTATTTGGGTTTGTTGTATGGTTTTTGACTTTGTGATAAGTGAACGAATTGTAATGTATTTTAGCTAAATTACCCATGCAATTCACCGAGCCATATATGTAGGGTAGTTATTCATTCAACACATTGCATTCCATTCTTTTTAAAAGAGAGCATCTGTTTATTTGTTTTAGCACGATCGCCCGTGTGTTTCAAACATTTTTTTTAATGGACAACATATACATGCTAGGAAAAGGATAAGGATAGTGTCATACTACACAATTATATGTGCATTTTAGCGAAATTAGAATATTATATATATATATAAATATCATATATATATATAAATGACACTTTGGTATGAATAGTACTCCCTCCGTCCCATTTAACTTGTCTTGTTTGACTTTTGCACACAATTCAATGCACTTTTTCAATCGTTGATATCTATAAATATGTACAATGAAAAATTGTGTAAAATATATATTCTAAAACTACATGATCATACGATTCTAATAAGACCTAATTCGACTATATTTTCCGAATCTATACTTGCAATAAAATTGAGTCAAAGCTGAACAATGAATAGTGCCAAAAAGTCAAACAGGACATGTTTGGTGGGACGGAGGGAGTACTATTTATTTTCTCTGAAATTACGAATGTTGCCATCGAATTATTTAACATACACCGCGTGTGGTTTGGAAGTCGCCTGCTCCACCTTTCCCTGACCCGATGCGTTCATCGCTTTCTAGGAAATCGTCCTTCCCCAATTTTGCGTGCTCCGATCTCGCAGAATCCTACGTCTCATCGCGCGTCTGTCGCCACCCCGCTGTCATCGCCCAAGCCCGTCCCTGCTACGCCGTGGCCGTGCGCACCGTGCCGGACCTCTTGCCGCCACTTCTGTTTCGAAATTCATCTCCGCCGCACGGCTCGCGAACCTCGCCGCCGCTCCCCGCTCCTCCCCACCGGATTCTGGCTCGATTATTGCGCTACCCGTTGCATCTATTTTGTTTAAGGTTTCATTTCAGGGTTATGGTTTTGGGTGTATTAGTTTCAATTGGGAAAATTGGGGTGTTGGGCTAATTTCAGGATTTCGCTTGCCTTCCTCTGTGGATCCCGCCGCCGTTGGGCTCTCCGTTGTCGCACTTCCGTCGGCGGGGTGGCTCCAGCGCCGCGGCCCCTCTCTTTACCGCAGCCCTCGCACCACGCCTGTTCCGATGCCGCCTTCTCTCCCCATCTCTGTCGCTCTGTGTCCATTGCCGCACCTCCATAATCGCCGCCCCATTCCCATCCTTGCGCCTCCACAGCAGCTGCGCCTTGTTGGGTCTGGTAACAATCGACACTGCCCTTTTCTATTCTGTTGTGGATTAGTAATTGAGCATCGGTACCATACATTTAAGAAAATAAGAAAAAGTATAGATGTAATGAATTATTCGACTATGAAGAGCATAATTTGATGCCAAAAAGCATTCCCTTCAAAGCTTCAAAGTTCGAGTTGTTGGTGGGTTTTTGGTGAGTTTGGTACACAAGTTTATGAAAATTATGCCTTTCAGTTGTTTGCTCAAATGCTAGATCAATCTATGTGTCCTAGAGTTTGCATTCCTCTCCAATCGCACATACGTTTATGGAAAGATATTACTGAGTTTTCCCTTAATCTTTGCTTCGGAATCTTTAGTTTGTAGGTTAATTCCATATTTGGTGCTATAAATATGTACTCTCTTCATGTGAATACAATGTGTAGTGCATTCATCGTGTGTAGCATTACTCTCTTCGTGTGCTCTCTGCCTCACTGAAATTTTGTTTGCTGCTGTTTTGCGCTTCTGTTTGTTGCTAATTCTTTCGTAATTAACATAGGCTTCTTACGTTGCTCTTTCTCCCTGATTTCAGGTTTTGGTTCGGCCCACTCAAAATCGGGTTTATGGCACTGGCACTTCTTCAAATTGGGTTTATGGCACTGGCACTTTCGTAATTAACATAGCCCGTCCTTGTAATTCTTACCATTACTATGTCGGGTGAATTTTAGCACATTCACTTAGATTATATATACTTCCTCCCATTTAGATTATTTAGGTTTCTATATTTATAATGGACGTTTCATGCACAATTGTTAGTATTAATGTTTTGAAACTTTTTACTGCCCATATTTGCTCCTTTGCATATGCAAACTACCCTTTTATTGTCTGGATTATTCTCTCTTACCATTAGTTTTAAACTGATCTGTTCTTAAATTAATTAATTCCATTCGACACAGTGGGAGCCACACCCTGAAATATGTGAGTGTCGATGGTTTTAGTCGGTTGATCAAAATAAGCCGAGTAATTGCTGAACGACACGAACTTCTTTTCATTGATTGTTTGGAGATAGGACTTATTCATTGAATAATTGTTAAACATCAAAACAGCAGCTTCCATTTGATTTTACTAGCATGGTTGCACTGATATCGTGGGATACGTGTTTGCAGCTGGAAAGCAGGAGAGCAGTAATTTTTTAAACTTGCTATCGTGGGATATCGTGGGATACGTGTTTGCACTGATACGTATATTGCTCTTTTAAACTTGTTCATACAAGAGCAGTAATTTTTAATATGCTTGTGTATAGAATATTTTGGATTATTTCATTGTGGATTACTATTTTGTGGTTAAGATGTTTGTTTATAGAGATGTTTGGATTATTTCATTGGGTCACTATATGTATTGTTTGTAAGTTTTCTGGTGATGGCTTCATTCGAGGTGGGGAAGCTCGGATGGAAGCATGATTTGGCTCCTGGGAATCTGTTTTTGGCGTTCAACAGTTGCGAATCTGGTGCTCTATTTATATGTCTTTGATTTTACTATGTAGCTGCTTTTACATTGGTGCCACCATGGTAGCATTTGTGATATGATATGCATTTATCTATGTGTCTTAATGCCTGAGTGATTGTGTTTCTATTGGTGTGCTTGACCCATGAAATGAGCTAAATTCCTTGCGTTTTGTTTTATCATATCTGCCCGTTTTAGTATGATAGTTTGATATAAATCATACAAAATTCTTAGAACCCGTAAGGTCTCAGCTATGTCTGTATAATTTTGCCAGTGTACTTGTTGGAGCATACATTTCTCACATTTCCGAGACTTGCGTACGAAACTCATTACTGTTTTATTTTCAAAGTGAGCGAAATGGAGGCTATTTTGCAGGCACCCATTACTGAGCCTACCCGCGAAATACTTGATGCCTCCCAGAGGTAGACAGATATGACTGAGAACCCCAGAGAACTTCATCCGACTTCTTTTGCGTGGCAAACTGGAGGAGATCAAGAACGAGGCTGTTGGTTTGGTAAACTAATTCTTTCCATTTCCTGTGTACTTTTGATTTTAATATTTTGTCAGTTCTTTTTCATTTTAAGTGTACTTTTTAATATTTTGTTTGTTGTCGGTTCCAATCCATTCTGCTTCATTTTCCTGTGTTTGCTTCAACTTTATTCTGAATCTAATTGATCTTTTTTGTTGTTGGATTCTCACAGAATGAGCCCTTCTGTCCCTAAACTTTTCCTGTAATTGAATTGATACTACTTTTTACTATACTTTGTTCTGTTCATATCTGAATAGTTCACGAAGTTGTGTAAATGTGACCTCCACAAGTGCCAAGAAAAGAATCAAAGAACCTTAACGCTTTTGAAAAGTGATTTTTTCTTGTGGAGAAAAACTATGGAAAACTTTTGCTTTAAATGGTATACGTGGTTGATGGAATTGTGTGCTGAAATTTTTAATAGTTGGTGTGCAGGGAAACGAGCCCGAGCCAGCATGCCCTCAAAGGTATTCCTCCCCGTTTATTTGTTTTTCCCTTAGTCACTTCACTTCATTTTTAATCTGACCCACTCTTTACATTTCTGCCTTCCGAAGCTTTTATTTATTTATTTATTTGCTATGCTTTTAATCTCTTTAATGGAAAATGTTCTGAGCTGTGCTTATTTTTTCACTGTGTATTCTTTATTAGGTTCAATGGTTTGCATCTACCGCAACTTCCGTGGAGGGTATCTTATTATCATGTTTGCATGTGCAATAGTTTGCAATTGAAATGTGTATGAATTTGGATCTCTTACATATTTATGCGGGTCCATTTGTTTTTTTTTTTTTTTCCGCAGGGGAACAATCTTTAGCTTCTTTTCTTGCCATAGTGGCAGGTCATGTGCCTAGATTTTAGTAACTGGAATTTCTGCTTTCTAACAACAAATATTGTTTCAATATGGACTTGAGGGCTGAGGCAATATCTTGTCGTGAAAGTATGCCAGCCTGTTTCACATAACTTCCTACACCAATTCATTCATTTACTTTACTTTGATTTGGCTTGTTCACGTGTAATCTTTCAACTTTGAAAAGGACTCTGGTGTTTAATCGTGATGTTTGGTTGCATTTTGGGGTGTTTTAGAGTGGTATTTTGCTTAAATTGAAGCATGTGCCAAACAAGTATATTATATTTGCATATCATGGGGACCTAATGTCCGAAACAGTTTGAGCGTGCAACCTTACTAGCTTCGTGTGTAAAAGGCGTGGTACAAAAATTTGCTGATAATTGGAAACCTGAATTTAAAAAAATTCTTTGCAGGTTGAAGTTGCACATCTATGCGAGGAAGAGTTAAGGCTTGATGATGGCATAAGGTTCATTTGGCACATATTACTTTCTTATTGAATATCATGCGTAGCTTTCCTAACACCCAATCTTGTTGTACAGGGACAAACTAGCCAGTATACAGAAGTTGATGTCCAATCAGAACCATCAAAAGTATGCCTTCAATATTGATATTTTTTGTATTTCATGCCTGAAAATTTGGTTTCTTGCTTTTTTCTGTAACCTTGTTATCTGCAGGAATCTTTTTCTGACTGTGGAGGATATTCTCAGCCTTCCGTGGCTCATGGTTTGCATCTACCGCAACTTCCAGGCATGCTTTATGCTGCAACTATCGCAGAATCAAACTGTCATTGCCATTCAAGCTCCTCGTGCAAGCACCATAGAAGTGCCAGATCCCGACGAGGTTGGTATTTTGAACCCATTGTTAACATAGTTGCTTGCATATTGACTTATCGTAGGCATTTCTCCACAGGACCTTGGGTTTTGTCGGAAACAGTACAAACTCATAGTAAGAAGCACCACTGGACCAATTGGTGTGTATCTTATGAGGTACAACATTGCAAGATTATGAACTAAGGTGTTACAATTACTCTCTCTTATATAACTTTTTTAGCTAGCTTGTCTAATAATCAATTTATGATAATTTCAGCCAAACAGAACAGAAAGATGAGGATGTTTCCGTCAAGCGTACAAGATTATGTAAACCATTAATGTAGGGCCAGTAACAAAAAATTCAATAATGAGGACCTATCTTCAAGTCTTCATTCTTCAACACATCAAAGAGTATCTGGGATCCAGCAAATAGTGCGATTAGCCAGTAAGTTCAGTTCGGCCCTTTCTCCACATTTGACAGAATTTGCACGTTCTGATGTACTGTTATCTTTTTCTATAAGCAGATTGATCATGACTACTGTCTGAGATCAGATAATGAGGTCAGGTTTTCAGACTTGCGGAGCACAGAGGACTTGTAGCAACTAATGATCCTTAATAGCCAGTTGATCTTGAGGAATTCCTAAGAATAACCCACACCCGGGGAAGAACATAACCAGATCAAATTTGGTAACGTAAATACTTTATCCATAATGTCCTAACGATTAGCTTATTAAATTTTGGTGAATATGTGGTTCCGTTCCGGCTGCTCACCATTAGGTTCTGACATGGTAAAAATAAGCAAGGTTTTTGTTAGAGCTTGCTGAAGCTTGTTGGTTTTGAATTTTTAAAACTACTAGAATGTAAATTTTGTTTTCAAGTAACTGAGGCATGAATATTGTAACATTGCAATTTCGTTATAATCTTGGATTCACAAGGCCTCCAAAGAAATACAATATTACTAATTGAAAAAAAAATTCAAATAACTCATATACTAAAATTCAATCTATCAAGTATAATCTTTTGCACTAAACTTGGTATTTGTTTCCACTGTCATTGTTTTAGTCATCATTTATCTAAATTACCTGGGAGTGCAGGTAGCGTGGGTGACTGGACCATGGTCCCTCAGAATATATATGAATTTGCTACCATGGGAAAATGGTTAGTTTTCTCATTTCTGTGCCGCATTTTGTTTTGTTCAGCACCGTTTATCATTTGTAATAGAATTGTGGACTTGTGATATTTGTTTTTAGATGGTCATCATCTGATATTTGTTTGTCTAAGAATCTCTATTACCCTTCAGAAATTTAAAAATTGTTTCATTGTCCTTTCGTAATTTGTATTCCTTTTAGCCAAATTTTGTCTGTATGGCTAATAATTAGACTTAGTATTATTAATAATTAGACTTAGTATTGTTTTCAACTTTTCCCAGAGTATTTTGTCCATATTTATAGAATATTATCATGACAATGTAAAGATAACCCAATTCTATTGCCCAATTTCAGATGGGAACTTATATGACCTTGAATTATGTTCTCCGAACATATTCAATTCTTAAACCAACTCATCTGATATCTTCACAAATTTATCCAGTGAGATGATGTGGAAGTTCTTCACGAGCCTCTCTTTGCAAAATTTTGTATGTGAGACAAGAGCTGAAAGGCCATATAGAGAAAAGCTCATGTTAAACGTGTGGTAAGTGGATGGAAACATCTATCAAGTTTGCTATTTTCCTGTATTTCTGTTTTCTAATTTCTTTTTCCTGGATATTATTGCCTACCGCTGCAGAAACGTGATGACCACAACTGGATGAAACATAAGCTTGGGTGAGCTTTTATCTCCCATTGTATTCTTATTCTATCATCAATTGTTAAAAATATGCGTCCAGTGGCGAAACTAGACTTTGAAAGATGGGAGGGCCCAAATATAGTCCTTTAGTTACACAGATTTTGACTTCAAACTAGAATTGATCTTGTGTGATTCAGTTATTTGCAGAAACTAGCAATTCCTTACAGAAATATAAAGATTTTTGCCAGAAAGTTCAAATGTGCGGTATGGTATCAAATGTTTCTCAAAGAAACAAATCTCCAGAAACTAGCAATTCTTTACAGAAATATAAAGATTTTTGGCAGAAAGTTTTTGAATTGTGAATTGAATGGTGATATGATGAATTGAATGGTGATTGATTGAATCTTCAATGGTTGCTTCCTCTTCAGGAATTTGCAGAATTTGTTTGGTCGCTCTAAGATTGAGTGATTTTGAAAGACAAATAAGGCGATTGAATGCTTAACCAGAGGATGGGATCCCAAGGCAGTGGTGGTAATAGTGTTGGGGAATCT
The DNA here is from genome assembly GCA_030278955.1 of Hygrophila difformis. NCBI lineage: Eukaryota > Viridiplantae > Streptophyta > Magnoliopsida > Lamiales > Acanthaceae > Hygrophila > Hygrophila difformis. Next base: position 44,119,947 of record JAOANR010000004.1, read on the forward strand.
AAATTCGACTGCAAGACCCCAATTCGAGTGCATTGGCTTGGTGTTACAGTCTCAATCTAGGTGACATGCAGAATAACTTGAGTTATTTCAGTTTGATTCTTGGTAATAATCTCATGAGATACATAATCAAAAGTTCCAGCTCACATTAAAGAAAAAGTCATCCGCATCAGCTACTTTCCTTAACGATAGCTAAGGTATGCTACATCTAAATCTTTGAATTTGATTTGAATTATTTTAGAATTTGAGAAAATTTGAAGTAAGTTTATGCTACATTTAAATCTTTGTAGGATTTCTTTTTTGGCTGAGGTGCGCAATTATGCAAACATGTGTGCTGCTGGTGATGTATTAATGTTAAAATTCTAAATAAATTAGTTAACTATACAAAGTGCATTTCACGCTTGGATTATTATGGTTTTGGAAATGCAGATTATCTTCCTTTGCTACCATTTGCTTCTATTCTCCTCCTTTTATTCTGTCTACATCAGGTTTGCCGTCCAAAATATTGCAATTGCTTTTTAAAAAAGCCTACCTGCTCCGCATATGATTTCCAACCTTATTAGAGCAACACGATGTATTACTACAACTGTAACAATGTAATCACATAATATACCAACCGTTATTTACCAAAGTATGTTACACATCACCTATTTTTCCTCTACTACCGCGCGGCGTATGCGCGCGTGACCTAAGAGTTCTAGTATATATATACATACATGAATTACTTATTTGTTTATAATTCATATCTTTTTTTTTAAAAAAAAAAGGAAAAACAAATCTACCTATCTTGTTCAAAATTATGTGAAACCTTTATTTATCTTAAGACAATACTAGTAATGTATTGTAAATTGGCGAAAGATTCACAGGATGTGTATTGCATCGAAGGCTAGCTAGAACAATAGTGTCCACATTTGATTTTGTGTAGGTTTCGACCATATGGCAAAAACAGATTGATTATGTATCACCAAACTGTCATTCTTTTGATAATGAAACTCAATTTATGGTTTCTTATAATCTTCCATCTTTTATGAACTACTTTAGGTTCTTGACTAGTGTTTGTTGAAGTAAGTAACTAGCTAAAAGTATCTAGTTCAGCACACAAGCTTGCAGTGGACGTAGCCAACTAGAAACATCCAGTGCAGCGAGGCCTTAACACAAACGAACTGCATAGCTATTCATGTGTATAGTGAGAGTGATGAGTATTGATGAACAAGCACAATCATTGATATATTTCGATGACCAAATTATGCCCCTTGAGGAGCTACAAAATACATACTACCTCCATCTCAACATTTTTGTTACAGAGGGTTTTTTTGCACTATTCACTGTTTAACTTTGATTCAGATTTTTAATATAGCTATGTAAGAAAAACATAGTCAAGTGAGATCTTGTTAGATTCGTCTAATCTTGTAGTTTTAGACAATCAACTTTTTATAATTTTTCGTTGTACACAATTTAAGTTATTAACCGTTGAAAATGTGTCTCGGCATGCGTGTTGAAAGAGAATGTAACAAAAACAATGAGACGGAGGAAGTATATAGCTAATGTTACTAGTTCATGATTGTCTTGATCAAAGTTCCAAACACTATTGAAGTTGCTTTTTTGTTGATATTGAATTGTTTTTTTCTTGCCGGAATCTAAGTTCTGCACATTAGAAACATATAATAGTATACAGGAGTATATAATATTGGTTATGGTTTTGAAGTACTACCATGAAAATTGTTGGTAAAAAAATACCTTTTTGTTGTTAATAATTGTATTTTTAATAGGTTAATAATGCAACATATGAATTACTATTAAACAAATTCAAAAATTGATATAATTATATATAAAAATTTTAAAAATATTATATTGGTGGAAAATATATAACTCAAAATATTTTAATAAAGATAAAAACTATAAGAAAATAATTCATTATAATTAAATGTTCTTGGTAATTTTATAATTTCAAACCATAATAATGCCAAATACTTTAAAAATGATCATCTAATTATTACGTTTATAAACAACATAAACTAATTTAAACACTTAATTATCTGCACTACCGTTTGTTATATTGGGGGATTTTCGCAATATGTGGATATGAGAATCAAAATAGGAAGAACTTGGATAATCAATTGGATCGTGTGTAGAAGACTTTCCTAAAGTTGTATTTTGTCACTGCAAATCAACTTTGGGATAATCCAAAAGATGCACTCGAATTTCGAAAGAAATAAGAGAATTGGCTTGGAGGATTGCAGAATTATTGTGTTTGTAGCGTTCTTGTGTTTCTTGTATATTTTCTTGTTATTTATGAATTCTGCAAGAATTCATATTTGTAGAGGAAGAATGCAGTAGAAATTGAAAAGATACAACCAATTATGAATGGGTGCAATTTTTGAAATTCAAATTTATTTCAAGTTCAAATTTTAAATTCAAAATCAGATTTGAATTCAAATTTCAAATTCAATTGTTGATAGTTATATAATCCAGCAATACAAATTTAAATTAGTCATGACCATGACTAAACACCCCCCACATAACTGCATAGAAAAAAAGATAAAAGAAGTTCCAGCAAACTACACAGGTCATAGTCATGACCATGATTAAGTCTACTCTCGTTTGCTGTATTGAAAGACAAAAGAGAATGAAATTTCAGCAACCTATCTACAATTTAGTCATGGTCATGACTAACCCATAGGCTGCTTGCTGTCTTTCTTTTCCTTCCAAATCTTTTCATATACCTCCTAATTCATTCCTCTTGACCTCTCGCTAGGTCATCCTTTGTCGTAGTGGCTTATGTGAGTGTGCACTCCGCACCTCCTAACCCACATTATAGCTCGACTACCACATAAGCCAAACTTTAGTAAATCCAATTACACCAAAATACATGATGACACTAAAATCATCAACAACCCTCCCCCATTTTAGTGTAATCCATGATTTCTAAATCCACACAATAAAACCAAACTCATGCATAAATGAAAATATCGTGACGATTGAATTTCCATCTTAGTACGATACACATTCCAAGCATTCGAGAATCAAGGTGTCCATAGGATTGAACCTTTCAACTCATTTGAATACATGAAGATAACGTACACACAAGTTAATTACAACACTCTAAGCCTTCACTTGACGCTATCTACGGCCATGCGTCCCTATCTATTCATAAGCATATACAAAACCATGTCCAAGCTTTTTGAAGCGACCACACTCCATGCTCATATAGGTAGCTCTTTTAACTCGTGCACCTGCATATGCACTTTTTCAAAAGAGCTATTAAGAAATAAATTTCATTCTACCTACTTGCAGGCCCGAACACATACCTTGGGATGAACTATTTATGTGTTCCAATTTCTCTGGGTAAGCTTTCCACATTGAATTCAGCTTCCAACGTTGTATTGAAAGGGAATTTGGTATCTTACCAATAGAAATTTTAATTGGACTTCAAACCCATCCCTATAGCCGACTTGTGAACCAAGTCCCTAGCTAATCCCTTTGTCAAATGGTAAGCTAGATTACATTGAGATCTCACAAAATCAACTGAAATTATCCCATGCAAGATGAGCTCACGAACCATGCTATGTCAGATGCCTAAATGCCTAGACTTCCCATTATACATTTGACTATAAGCTTTAGCCAATGTGACTGCACTGTTACAATATATAGCAATGGGTGGTATAGGTTTAGGCCATAATAGAATTTCATAAATTCAATTCCTTAACCATTCAGCTTCCTTTCCGGCAGAAGCTAAAGCAACAAATTCAGATTCCATTGTAGAATTTGTGATGCAAGTTTGCTTTTTGGAAGCCCACGAAATGGCACCTCCCCCAAGTAAGAATACCCAACCACTAGTGGAAGAATGATCTTCCATATTAGTGATCCAACTTGCATCCGAATAACCTTCTATGATCGATGGGAATCCAATATATGTCAAACTATAATCTATAGTTTTCTTTAAGTATTTAAGCACTCGCCTTAGAGCTTGCCAATGGTGAGTATGAGGATTACTTGTAAACCTACTCAACTTGCCTATAACAAATGCAATATCCGGCCTTGTGCTTGTCATTGCATACATCAAGCAACCTATCAACTTTGAATATTCGAGTTGAGACACAGCTTTTCCATTATTTGACATAAGTTTCATACTTTGGTCAAATGGAGTGCTAATAGGAGAACAATCATAAAAACTGAATTTCTTGAGCACTTTCTCAATATAATGAGATTGTGTGATTGAAATTCCTTTGTTTTCCCGTTTGATTCTAATTCCAAGAATCACTTCCGCCTCCCCCATATCTTTCATAGAGAATTTAGATGACAAAAATTCCTTTGTCATATCGACTTGTCTTTGGTCTGTGCCAAAAATCAACATGTCATCAACATATAAGCAAATGATAAATCCTTTACCGTTTTCATCAAATTTGCTATAAACGCACTTGTCAGTTTGATTTAAGCTAAATCCACTTGACAAGGCAACATCATCAAATTTTTGATGCCATTGTTTTGGAGCTTGTTTCAGCCCATACAAGGATTTAATTAGTTTACATACTTTATGCTTATTTCCGGGCATAATAAATCCTTCCGGTTGCTTCATATACACTTCTTCTTCTAAATCCCCATTCAAAAATGTCGTTTTAACATCCATTTGGTGTATCACAAGATTCTGAATAGCTGCTAGAGCTATCAACAATCTAATTGTGGAGATTCGAGCAACTGGTGCATAAGTATCAAAGAAGTCAATGCCTTCTTTTTGTCTAAATCCTTGAATAACTAATCTTGCTTTAAACTTATCAATTGTTCCATCAACCTTCATTTTTCTCTTGAAGATCCATTTACAACCAAGTGGTTTGCAACCCAGTGGAAGATCAGTTATGATCCAAGTGTTGTTTTGCATGATAGAATCAATTTCATCATTTATTGCTTCTTTCAAGAATACAACATCTCTTGATTTCATTGCTTCTTCAAAGGTTCTAGGATCCTCTTCCACATCAAAGCAATAAAAGTTCTGGGAAGCAATCTCATCCTTGATCCTTCAACTAAGTATAGTTGAAAGTCGGAACCAAATGATTTTGGTTTCCTAACTCGTTTACTCCAACGAGGTTCGAAGCTCTCATTAAGAGTATCACCTAGACCAACTTCCTTTTGAACTCCAATAGAGTTAGGAATTATGTCTTTAGGTCTAGGTAGAGATGAGAATCTATTCTCATAAAAAATTGCATCTCTCGATTTCATAACTGTATGGATCGAGACATAATCATTTGGTTCTATTACATAGAACCTATAGGCCTTGGAATGCTCTGCATATCCAATAAAAATACAATCAATGCCTTTTTCACCCAAACTCTTCCTTTTGGGGTCGGGAAGTCTAACAATAGCTCTACAACCCCAAATTCGAAGATAGTTTAAATTTGGTTTCTTTTTATACCAAAGCTCATATGGTATTTTCTTGTTCCTTTTACTAGAAACCCTATTCAATACATAGCAAGCCGTTAGCATGGCTTCACCCCCAAAAATCTTCATTTAAACCCGAATAGGACAACATGGAATTAACCATTTCCTTAATGGTTCGATTTTTCCTTTCAGCTACACCATTTTGTTGTGGTGTATAAGGGGCCGTGGTTTCATGGATAATTCCTACGGATTGGAAGTAAATAGGATCAAAGTATTCACCTCCCCTATCCGTATGTAAGACTTTAATTGCACTATTAAGTTGCAATTCCACTTCAGTCTTGTACACTTTGAATTTATCCAAAGCCTCATCTTTTGCATGCAATAAGAAAATATAGCAAAATCTGGATGCATCATCAATAAAAGTAACCACATACTTCTTATTGCCTAAAGATGGAGATAAATGAAAATCACAAAGATCACTATGTATTAATTCTAACAAAACAGAGTTTCTAACAATGTCTTGGAAAGGTTGTCTAGTGATCTTATTTAGCATGCATGTTGAACATTTGTCCATGTTAAAATCAAATGCAGGGATTAATCCTTCCTTAGACATGTCACGCATCCTTTTATAATGAACATGTCCCAAAGAGCATGCCAAATAGATGAATCAATTAACTTAGAATCAGTCATAAACACAGAATCAACTGTACATGGAGTTTTATTCAAATTCAACATAAACATTCCATTACAATAGTAACCAAATCCAATGAAGACCCCACACTTGGATAGTATATATCTGTCCGACTCAAAGACTTGCTTATAACCATACTTATTAAGTACAGGACTTGACACTAAATTTTTACGTAATTTAGGTACATACAACACATTAGACAAGGTTAAAGATTTTCCGAAACTAAATTACAATACTACACTTCCACGACCAAGAATTGGAGCAGATGACTCGTTGCCCATATATAATACGGATCCATCATCAATTGATTCAAAGTCTTTAAACCAACAACGATCCTTGCAAGCATATGTAGTGGCACCCGAGTCCACCCACCAAGCAATGTCGTCATCCTGCACATAATATGCTTCAGAATTTAATGACACATAATTTTCAAACAAATTCAAATTATGAATTAAATTCTGACCTTGGTTTGGAGGTTGGTCTTTAGACCCATTTCCTAAACCAATCGTGCTTGCTCCATTATTCTTCTTCCCAACACGACAATCTCTTTTGAGATGTCTCGGTTTACCACAATTCCAACAAGCCACTTTAGGCTTTTTGTTGGATTTCTTGTTGGAGTTATTAAAAGGTCGTTTCTTTCCATTATTTTTCTTGTCATCTTTTGTGGTTTTACCTTCCACGATCATGTTCACCGAGGATGGTCCAGCAACATCCTTTTCCTTGTTCTTGTCATTATCTTGCATTCGGAATGTTTCCTCAATGCGCAAATGACCACCAAGTTGTTCCAATGACAACTCTTCTTTGTTGTGTTTCAACATATGTTTGAAATCCTTCCAGGATGGTGGAAGTTTGTCAATGATGCTTGAAACAGCAATAGCATCATCCATCATCAAGCCGTGTTGTTTGAATTGTCCCAGGGTTCGTAGGATTTCATGGAATTGCTCCATAACCGGTCGAGAATCATCCATCTTGTAATGATTGAAATTACTAACCAGGAATTTCTTACTCGAAGCATCTTTAGTTAAATACTTCGATTCAAGAAAGTCCCACAGTTCTTTTGCTGATTCAACATTTTGATAAACATCGAAAAGTGCATCAGACATACCGTTCAAGATGTGGCCTCGACAAATATAATCATCATTCTCCCATTTGCTTATGCGTCTAGCATTCTCCAATGTTTCATCCTCACTAGCCTCCGGGCACAGTGTGCTAAGAACGTAGATGACTTTGAGAGTTGTCAGCAAAAAATGCATCTTCTTTTGCCACCTTTGAAAATCGTTACCTTCAAATTTGTCCAATTTCTCGAATTTTGAAGTCAGGTTCTTCATTGATTCCGCCATGATTCTCACGAAAAATACAACTTTAGATTGTTGGGGGATTTTCGCATTATGTGGATATGAGAATCAAAATAGGAAGAACTTGGATAATCAATTGGATCGTGTGTAGAACACTTTCCTAAAGTTGTATTTTGCCACTGCAAATCAACTTTGGGATAATCCAAAAGATGCACTCGAATTTCAAAAGAAATAAGAGAATTGGCTTGGAGGATTGCAGAATTATTGTGTTTGTAGTGTTCTTGTGTTTCTTGTATATTTTCTTGTTATTTATGAATTCTGCAGGAATTCATATTTGTAGAGGAAGAATGCAGTAGAAATTGAAAAGATACAACCAATTATGAATGGATGCAATTTTTGAAATTCAAATTTGAATTTCAAGTTCAAATTTTAAATTCAAAATCAGATTTGAATTCAAATTTCAAATTCAATTGCTGATAGTTATATAATCCAGCAATACAAATTTAAATTAGTCATGACCATGACTAAACAACCCCCCACATAAACTGCATAGAAAAAAAGATAAAAGAAGTTCCAGCAAACTACACAGTCATAGTCATGACCATGATTAAGTCTACTCTCGTTTGCTGTATTGAAAGACAAAAGAGAATGAAATTTCAGCAACCTATCTACAATTTAGTCATGGTCATGACTAACCATAGGCTGCTTGCTGTCTTTCTTTTCCTTCCAAATCTTTTCATATACCTCCTAATTCATTCCTCTTGACCTCTCGCTAGGTCATCCTTTGTCGTAGTGGCTTATGTGAGTGTGCACTCCGCACCTCCTAACCCACATTATAGCTCGACTACAACATAACCCAAACTTTAGTAAATCCAATTACACCAAAATACATGATGACACTAAAATCATCAACATGTTACAGTTTTTATTTAATTTTCAAAACGCTCCTTAAATAAATCTATAGCTACTGTTAAAGTCCCACATCGGTTATATGTTGGGTTTATCCTCCTGTTTATATGGACATGGCCCACTCTACATACTACCAATTAGTTTTAGGTTAGAAGCCCTAGTTCCATCTCATTTCTACCAGCTACAATGCATGTTCCCAAAAATATAAAATAAAGATCTGTAACTACCATGCTAATATAAACATTTTGCAACTATAATATTTTTTAAGACTTTTTCGTATGGTCTGAATAAGTCTTGTACTCAATCTAAATTAAAACCAGTCTGGAGTGTCTATATAACCAAGTCATTCTCCCTTCGATTTCAATATATATACAGAGCTCAAAGGTTTAGTAATTTTGGCGACATATTCGTAATATATATAGTTAAAGATGGAATTGGAGGGTACACCTGTCTTGGGTCAGCCTCACAGCTCCGGTAAGCTTCAAGATTTTATCTATTTTCCATTTCTCCGTGTATAATTCAATCTTTTAATTTGCTCATTAGGTTCGATTTTTTGTGTTTTGGTCGAAAATTGAATTTTTTGACAATTATCTACCTCTGTGCGGTACTACGTAGGTAAGCAGTCGAGCCCTGGCACAGAAGAAAATTTAGGTATGCTCCCTAGCCATAATCACACCCTATATGGAGTTTATAATGGTCTGTGGGATGTCAATAGAGAATTAGAGATGCGATGGGAAAATAAATATTTTTGTCCGTTATCTATTTGTTTTCCATCAAATTCAACTTTTCATATTTTTCATATCTAATGCCAACTGCCCAAATAATTCAATGGCTCATCCAAAAAAAACTGCCCAAATAAACTCCCAAATTATTTGAAATAAAATCCAAACCTCCATTTGGGTAGGGTTTATTTGCCATGTGTAATGCCAATTATACCAGTATTGGATGCCAAAATGATTAATATTCTCCAGGTGAATAATTAGTCCACTTGAATAACTAAAATAACTAGTTTGACTGAAATTAAAAAACACTAAGAACTAAATTGGGCTAGGCGAATATCAAAAGAACGGATTTGATCGAAAACAAGCAGATAAATGACTATGTCTATTGGCCTTTATCATTGTCTAAACTAAATGGAAATCTTCAAAAATGGAGGTATATAAGTTGTGCACTTTTTCAAGAGCTTTATTTTTTTGTTCAACAAAGTATCTGCCCAAAATTCTATTCAAGTTATGAAATGTTGAGACGTTTTATGAAATATTTCACACCCTTTCCCTTTGGTTTATTAGTTCGAATTTGGTCAAGATAAAACTTAACTTGCAATCATTTTGTAATCATGTTAACTAGGCAAACATGTCATCGTGGGCCTGTTCTAAAATATTTTGTAAAGTTTTTTGTTCTGCTAAAGTGATTAATGATCTTTCTATATACCATTGTTTTCCATTTATTTTTTTGCATATATGATGGAATCAGCGAGCAGAATCATTGCACCGGAGGAGCCACAATCAGTGAGCAAAATCATTGCATCGGAGGAGCCCCTGCACCCGAATTCATCTCAGCATGATTCTGGTCGGTTTCTTTCACTTAATTATTTTTTGTTCTTTATTTGGTAGCCTACTCATAAATGCCTTTCACACTTTTTCTTCCATTTTTTAAATGGGCCTGTTTGGATGTAAGTAGATAGCATATAATAACAGATTTAAGTAGCAGATATTAATAGTAGATTTAACTAGCAAATTATAGTAGCGTATTTAACAAAAGACGTTTGGTAGATATAATATTTAATATGTAAAATTGTGGAATCTGTACACTTTCCAATATGCTTAAAAAACTAGCATACGGAAAATTAACATATAGATCCAAATATGTTACCTAATATACTATTTGCCAAACAAACATATAGCCTGGTCAAACATGTTATATGCTATATGCTCCTCAATATGCTGACAACCAAACATCCTGAATATATTGAATATATGGTTAGTGTAGGATTATTTGGTTCTTAAATAGTTTGAACTTTGAGAATCTAGCTATGATAGGAGGAAGGGGATTAAGACCAAAATCGTCATGTAACTTACTCTTAATTCCAAAATCGTATAATGTATTTGAATTTTTCAATCGGTCATGTAACTTACCCAAAAACGACTAATTCAGTCATCCAAACCACTAACGACAATTAGTGTGAAATCAAATATACATTTGGTCCTATAACTTATACTTCCTCCATTTTTTTAATATCTTTACCATTTGTATAGTTGTTACTATTCATTAAGTAACTTTGATTCTACTTTTTAGCACAGTTGTGTAAGATAAAACATAGTCAATTGATATATTGTTGGATTCGTCTATTCGCTTAGTTTTATAATATTAAATTTTTACAATTTTTATTTGTTTATAATTTGAGTTATTAATGATTAAAAATATGTAATGATTTGTGTGCAATAAAGAAATTGAGAATTTAAAAGAAAATGGAGAGAGTATATAATACCAATTTAGTCCGCAACTTATACATAATGTCAATTTTAGGTCCATATTGGAATTAAAACACTACAAGAAATTCGGTCACTAAAGAGGTTAGCAACCGAAATTCATTACCTACCATAATTTTAGTCATCTAAATTCGTTAGCTATCATAATTTTAGCGACCAAATCTGCAATTTTTCTAATAGTGAAAGTATATGGACCAAATTGATATTAGAGATAAGTTATGTGACCAAATTAGCACGCATTAGAGATAAGTATTGATACCAAATGGGTATTACCGTATTACATTTTGCACTATTTGTCTTTATCGGTTTGGAGGACTGAATTGATCGTCATTAGGTAAATTATAGGCCCGGCTGAGAAATTCAAATACATTTTTGACGATGTTGGAAATAATGATAAGTTACAGGACGATTTTGGTATTTATCCTAAAAATAGTTATGTCACTGTTTGTGAAAAATGTAAATAAAAACAAAATTGTGAATTTAATGAATAAAATAGCAACTGAGTAATAGACAATCTATACATCAATTATGTTATAGTATCGATTATTCTCAAGCTCCTCAATCTATTTTAAGCATTACTGAATACATCCATATAACACCCCAAAATTTTTAAACCAATTTTTGTACGTTACGGCCGTGTTATCTCACTTAAACTGTTGGCCAATCAATTTAAGTTTAATAACACGAAGCCTGGTAATCAGAAAATCCAACCATATCATAATATCAGAGTAAGCGATAGAAACAAAGTCCATATCATACTCATACCAATCCCGGCTATAAGCCTTAGACAGTACCCCACCTCGGTACTCAAATCAACCTGTCCATAATACCAAGTACATAGGAGAAAAGAGAAACTAACGGTTCCCGGACCAAATCCAACAATCAAGATAATCAGGAAGTACAAACAGTCACGATAAAAAAGCAACAAGTCTCAACACAGTATCTCAGTCACACATAACGATGCACCCCTAGAAGATCACTCAGCCCCAAACCCGTCAACACGATCATGCTCTGCGTCCTCCTCGGGAGTCTATAAGAAAGACAAAATGCAAGTTGTCAATACATAAGTACTGAGCAAGAGTAGGAACAGCTGGGAAACAGGGAACAAGATTTAACAGGTTGATTAACAGTTTATATAATTGCATAATTTAAATAATAGAAACATCACACCGTCCCATACCGGTGCTTCAACCACGTCATACACTACAAAACAGATGATGAGATGAATAGTGAATGAAATGCAATGACTTAAGTGTCTGTCTATCCTAATGCAGCACAGAAGATGTCTAGTGCGCATCCTAATTGGCATTCTTTCCCATTAAGGATCCCCTACTCCTTAATGGTCGAAAGAGATACCTACAGTGCCCCCGCCGCGAGCACTACATTCATAAAGGATTAAGTGGACTTACGAGTGGTATCCCCAATGATCGAACCACATCTAGCGGGTACAGGCCCAGAGCATCTCGCTCTCGAAAGCCTATATGCCCAAAACATAGTTCTCGAAAGCATAAATACATAATTATCATAATAATATGCCCAATATAATCAAATTAATCAAGCTTGCCCAGTTAACACTCGAAAGCATATACATGATATTTGTATCCTCGAAAGCATAAGTCACATAATTCGCACAACCATAAGTCACATTCCCAATCTCAAGATTCGGAAGCATAATAAGATAATTTCCAAGTCCCGTGACTAAGATTTGGATTCCGGGTTAGCCAAACCCCATATATCGGCGCGCAACTATGTTACAAAAGTTAAGTTCAAGTTCGATTAAATCTCCTTAAATACTAAGGCATGGTAGATTCCACAATCTAATACCAATAATTATAAATCAAGTACCAATAAGGATTAGACCATTTTAAAATATTTCTCGAAGCCTAGAAACGAGTAAGCAACAATAAAATACGAAAGGGAACGAAAAACGGAAGAAAACAATGAATCGGGCGCGCAGGTGGCACAGGAGGTGCCACACTGGCGCTTGAGCCTGTTTCCAGGCACCACACAGGCATTGTGGCGTCTGTACTTAAGAACTTGAGGTCTGGGGCGCCGGAGTGGCGCTCCAGGCCACTTTTGGGCGCCGCACAAGAAATGTGGCGCCCCTGAACGTCAGCAGAACAGGTTCTGTGATTTCCACCCTTTTTCTTCCAATCTTCCCCCACTTTGAGCTAAATCCTACTCTTGCCTTGGATTTATGAAGTCCAAACACTCCTATTTCAGCTCCCAAGCTTCTCCAACACCAATTGCATGCTACATTACAAGAATCAAGCTCCAATTCGTCAACAATCCATCCAAGGCATAAACACCCATCCGAAGTTTCATCTTCCAACAATAAATCCAACATACACCACAAAACAAACCAACTATCAGAATTTGAGCTAGAAGTTGGGTACCTTGAGTTCAACTCCAAGTCTATTACTCAATTCCAAGCAAAACCAAGCATCTTCCAAGCTCAACTACAAGATTTGTACAAAAACCCCCAATTTTCGTCACTTCCAAAACAGCCCCCAAAAACCCATATCCTCCAGCCAAGAAAACATGGAATAATTGAAGAAAACTTCCTACCTTAGGTTATAGGTCGAGTTCCCCCTTCGATTCCACCTTCAAACCTTCAATCTTGCAAGGAATGGAAGAACCCTAGTTCTTCCAAGGCAAAGTGACGGGTATGGGGTGTGGGTTTGATAGGAAATGGGTCTCTCCACTCAAATTTTCAGATTTAATAAGTTAAAATGGGTTCGGGTCAGGTTAGTAAGTGGGTTAATGGGTTGCACCACTAGTCTTGACCATATTACACCCATTTGAGCACTTGACTCTTATTCTCTTGTGGGTTTGAACACACTTATTCTTCCACTTCATTTAAATCATACCTACAAAATAACCCGCATAATAAATTCTTTGTTAATTAACCATAATTAATTAAATTAATTATTTGTTAATTAAATCGGGGTGTTACAATCCCTCCCCCTTATGATCATTCATCCTCGAATGCAAGAATATGGATTAAATAGGTACCTCATTGATTTGGAGTTAAAATCCAATTCAGGATAATGCTCCATCATGCTATCTTCGGTCTCCCAAGTGGCATCTTCAACTTCGTGTCTAAACCAAAGTACTTTCACCATCTTGATCACCTTGTTGCGAAGTACTTTCTCTTTGGTATCCAGAATCGCCACGGGATATTCCTCATATTCCGAGCTCTCATCCAACTCCACTTTATCCGGTTGGATAATTTTGTCGGAATCGGAAATGTACTTCCTCAATTGTGACACATGAAAGACGTTATGTACGTTCCCCACCTCAGTGGGCAAATCCAAACGATAAGCCACCTTCCCAATCTTCTTGTTAATTTCGTAGGGACCAATAAACCTGGGGCTCAGTTTCCCTTTCTTTCCGAATCTACTCACAACCCTCAGTAACACCCAATCACCAACCGCGAATTCAATGTCTCTCCTTGATAAGTCTGCATAGCTCTTCTGACGATCCTGAGCTTCCTTCAACCTGTCTTCGATCACTCGCACAACTTCAGTGGTCCGTTCAATAAGCTCGGGACCCATCACCGCTCGCTCTGAAGGATCACTCCAACATAAGAGTGTCCTACACTTCCTCCCGTATAAGGCCTCGAATGGAGCCATACGGATACTCGCATGATAGCTATTGTTGTAGGAGAACTCCACATAAGGTAGATGTTTCTCCCACGTTCCCTGAAAATCCATAACATAAGTGCCGTAGATCGAAACTTGTTTAGTGACAATATCCGGATTAGTGATAATGAATTTTAGGGTTAGGTAAAATGATGATTAGAAGGATAGGAATATGGAAGGTGATGAAGAACAAGAACACACACAAAAGATGGATATAATATAAGATGATGAAACTAAATTGTGAGATAAGGGATAAGAAAGCTTATGAATGAAGGGAACCCGAACTTGCCAAGGGAAGTGAGACGAACTCAAGACAAATGGCTTCCTTCAAGTGCATCATTCATTGACAATCCATCGAGCAAGCTTCCAACTTGATGGCGTGAGGGAAATGAGCTTAGGCTCAAGACAACCACGGATGAGGGAGAACACCTTTGAGAGAGTGTTCTCGGTTTTGAACTTTGGAAATATGAGAATGGATTTCAATATTAAGCAAAGTTGTTTACAATGGTGTGGGAGGACATATATATAGTCCAAGCCACAAGGAAAGCAAGAAAATACGTTAAAATATAATGTTAAGCACAAAATAGCCAAAGTACAAAAGTGATGCGATTTAGCATAGATGATGCGGTCTATAATGAGGTGATGCGGTTTAATACTGCATTTATACAAAGAGACCGCAATGCATTTAAAAATGAAACTTCGGAGTCAATGCGGTTTATACCACAATGGTCAAACCGCATCGATTGGCCTTGGACCGCATGTCTTTAATTCAGTCTTCTCTTCATTTGGGGTCGATGCGGTTTAGGTGGTGCGATGCGGTTTATACTGCCTCGTGTAGACCGCATCGTTCCTCTTCCGACTTGGCTTGCTTCAACAAAATTAATGCATGCGGTTTAAGTGATGCGGTTTAAACCGCATTGCCTTGACCGCATGCACTAAATCGCATGTGTTGGGTTTTGGACTCCTCTTCCTGGAATAGCTTGATGCGGTTTGTTGAGTCTGACTTGATGCGGTTTAAACCGCATTGGATAGTCCGCATCAATTCTTGAAAATTTCCCAAGTGTTGGAGTTTTTGGGCCTCTTCATGCTTGTTGGATTTTCTTGTGCATCCTAAGGCCTTTTCCCATCTATATTTAATTCTGATGTGGGGAATCCATATTAATGGATTCCGGGCTTGTCCGGGCTTGATCTATCCGGATCATTATTTGCAGTTTTTGGGCTTCCTGGAGTTCCAAGTTATCTGTTTCCTGCAAGAAAAATTTATATAGTGCATCAGAAAATTTCTTGGCCTTTTGTTTGGAAACTGGGCCTTCAGGGATTACTGGGATAATTAATCCATTGGTTCAGGCGACTACGCCATCCCCACCCCCTTGGAAAGGTTGAGACATCAACCGACCAGAATCCAATTCATCATCATTTTCGAAAAGAGATAAATCAGCAATATTGAAAGTTGGATTAATATTAAAATCATCAGGAAGCTCAATCCGATAGGCGTTGTCGTTGATTTTCTCAAGGACTTTGTAAGGTCCGGTTCCGCGGGATGCGAGTTTTCCATGTGTCTGTGCAGGGAAACGTTCCTTCCGCATGTGCACCCAGATCCAATCTCCGGGTTTCAGCAACAGCCTTTTTCTGCCCCTGTTGGCAAATTTGGCATATGTCTCCGATGCCTTCAGCAAGCTTTTCCGAACATTCTGGTGCAGATCCTTGATTGCCTTAGCCCTGTCCCTGCCATTGAAGTTAAGACGCTCACTACTATGTAGTGGCAGAAAATCGAGGGGGGTCATCGGGTTAAATCCATAAACAACTTCGAAGGGTAACATGTGTGTGGCACGATGAATGTGACGGTTATAAGCAAATTCAATGTAAGGCAAACATTCATCCCAACTTTTGGAACTCGAAGAAGTAATTATGCGTAAAAGGTTACCTAACACGCGATTTACCGCTTCTGTCTGTCCGTCCGTCGGAGGATGGTAGGACGTTGAGAACAAAAGTTGTGTGCCCATCTCACGCCAAAAGATCTTCCAGAAATAGCTTACGAACTTGGCATCTCGATCTGGAACAATTGACTTGGGTACTCCATGCAGACGTACCACTTCTCTGAAGAATAAATTCGAAATATGCCTGGCATCATTGGTCTTCGCACAAGGTATGAAGTGTGCCATTTTGGAGAATCGATCAACCACCACTAAGATTGAATCTTTGCCTCTTGCGGTCCATGGTAGTCCAAGCACGAAGTCCATTGATATGTCCAGCCAGGGTCCTTCTGGCACAGGTAACGCTTGGTACAAGCCATGAGGTTTAACAGTCGACTTGGCCTTCAGACAGACCAAGCACTCAGCAATGAAGCGAACAACCTGGGCTTGCATTTTTGGCCAGTAGAATTTTTCAACAAGGATTCCCAGAGTTGCATCCTTTCTGAAGTGTCCCATGAGTCCACCACCGTGAGCCTCTTGAACTAGCAACTCTCTGACGGATCCCATCGGAATGCATAACCTGTTGCCAAAGTACATGAACCCGTCCAGTTGGGAAAACTCCTTGAAGCCATTTTGCTTTGTTCTCTCGTAAAGCACTCTAAAATCCTCGTCAGCGGCACACTGACTCTTGATATGTTCGAATCCAAACAGATGAGTAGTTGCAAATGTTACCAATGCTGTTCTCCTGGAAAGTGCATCTGCAACCACATTGTCTTTTCCTTTCTTATACTTAATCACGTAAGGGAAAGACTTAATAAATGTGCTCCATCGAGCATGCCTTTTGCTCAATTGTCCCTGAACCCTTATGTGCTTAAGCGTCTCATGGTCAGTGTTGATCACGAATTCCCTTTCTCTCAGATAGTGTTGCCATGTCCTCAAGGATTGAACAACATCATATAATTCCTTGTCGTACGTGGAGTAATTCAGTTGTGCTCCACTGAATTTCTCACTGTAGTATGCTATTGGTCTTCCTTCTTGGAGTAACACTGCTCCCATGCCCGTTCCTGACGCATCACTTTCGATTTCAAATGGCAAATCAAAATTTGGTAATGCTAGGACAGGTGCATGAGAGAGCTTATCTTTGAGGTCATCAAATGCCTTTTGTTGTGCTAGTCCCTACTTGAACGGAATGTCCTTTCTAAGCAGTGCAGTGATTGGGGCCGCAATGACACTAAATTGTGGAACGAACCTTCGAAAGAAACCACTCAAACCCAGAAAACTGCGTACTTCATGCACAGTGGTTGGCGGCTTCCAGTCAGATATAGCCTTGATCTTCGATTCGTCCACTTTCAGTCCATCCCTTCCCACGAAAAATCCAAGAAATGCCACTTCCGGTACACAGAAGCTACACTTCTCGAAGTTGGCGTACAATCGCCTCTCAATCGATCGAGTACATGTTGCACATGATCCACATGATCGATTAGAGTACAGCTGTAAATAAGAATGTCATTAAAATATACTACAACAAATTTTCCTATAAATTGTCTAAGAGTCTCATTCATCAAACACATATATGTAGAGGGGGCATCCGTAAGGCCGAATGGCATAACAAGCCACTCATATAGACCAAACTTCGTCTTGAAAGCGGTCTTCCATTCATCCCCTGGCTGCATTCTGATTTGATGATATCCGCTCTTTAAATCGATCTTGGTAAAGAGGCTAGCACCACCAAGCTTATCTAGCATGTCTTCCAGCCGTGGAATTGGATGACGATATTTGATCGTAAAAGCGTTGACTGCTCGGCAATCAACACACATACGCCATTCGCCATTTTTCTTTGGAACGAGCAAAACTGGAACGGCACATGGAGATAAAGTTTCTCGAACCCAACCCTTTTCGAGTAATGCTTGTAGTTGTCGCTGAATTTCTTTTGTCTCCTCGGGATTTATGCGGTACGTGGGTCTGTTGGGGATTGAAGCTCCGGGTACAAAGTCAATGCGATGTTCCACACCTCGGAGTGGTGGTAAGCCAGATGGCACTTCTTTCGGAAAAATATCTTGATTTCGGTCAAGCATCTTGGAAAATTCCAAAGGCAAATCAGGTGCAATATGGACAGTTCTATTGATAGATTCATCAGGTTTAATTAGTGCAAGAAAACAGTGACCTGAGAAGTCAGGTTCCCGTGCTGCTTACTGAAATGCAGTCTTGGTCAATATCAGACATTGATCCAAATTTGATGAACTCTCGCCAACTTTGGCTTTTCCTCTTTCTTTTGCCTTTCGGTCGGCTTCTGCTTGAGCCACCTTGTTCTTTAGCTTCTCCTGGTCTAATCTAACGGCTTTTACAGACAATGGCTTAAATAAATACTCATTTTCTCCGTGCTTAAAATACAAAACATTAGATTTCCCCCTGTAAGTGGCATCCTTATCAAATAGCCACGGCCTTCCAAGCAAAATGTGACATGCATTCATAGGAACGACATCACATAATACCTTTTCGGAGTAGGTGCCCTTTGTGATGGGGACCCACGCTTGTTGGGAGACCTTGGTCTTGCCACTGTTGTTCATCCAGTGTAGTAAGTAGGGACTGGAATGTTCTTCAGTTGGTAGCTGTAATCTGCGCACAGTATACAAACTGACAATATTAGTGCAGCTACCGTTATCAACAATGACAGTGGCATTATTGCCCTGAATAGTGCAACGACAATGGAAGAGATTCTCCCTCTGTTCATTGGGTGATATTTCTGGCTCTCTGTCAGTATTTAACACTCTCATGGCTACCAGCAGATTTACGTCTTCTTCATTGTCCTCATCGATTTCTGGATTGATTGGCTCATCAATTTGATAGTGTCTCGGATCTTCATCGCAGTCATCCTCGTCTTCAGAATCAACAACTTTGAACACTCCTGGTTCAACCTCGATCACAAGTCTTTCATTCTCGCCCGTATTGAGTATGGGTACTCGTCTTGGATTATTGCATTCATTGGCATAATGGCCTTTCTTGCTGCATTTCCAACAAGTGATTTCTCTTTTTTCTTTGGCGGGTGGATGTTGTTCTCGGCCCTGATTCCGGTTCCGATCTTCCCGGTTGTACTCCCTAAAATTCTTGCCCAATTCAAACCTTTTAGGCTTGTAACCTCCTTCATCACGAACCGGCGACGGTGTCGGCTGTGGATTTTTATATCTTTCCGTCCGCTCGGGTGGTCGGATCAACCAAGGCTTACTCGGGTTGTAACCTGTGGAAGTTCGATGGGTTCTCCTCTTGAGCTGGGCCTCAAACTTGGCAGCCTTTCTCACCAAATCAGTGATGTTCACATATCCTTGCATATCCATTTCTTCGAAGATCTCGGGCCTCAAACCTTTTGCAAATCTGGTCAGTGTGATCAGCGGGTCCTCATTGAACTGGGCTCTCATCATGAGCATTTCCATTTCTCAGTAGTATTTTTCAACGGTTCTCGATTCCTGTTTCAAACTGATCACCTTCATGTACATGTTTGGTTTGTAGGTGGGAGGCACGAATCTCCTTTCAATGAGTTGCAGAAAATATTCCCAGTCAGTCACTTGAGGTTGGCCAGCATTGTGATGATCGACTGTAAATTTCTGCCACCATAGTTGGGCGTAATCCTTGAATTCCTGAACTGCCAGTTGAATCTTTTTGAAGTCGGAGTAGTTGTGGCAGTTGTAGATCATCTCCATGGTGTTTCTCCAATCGTGGAATTCATTAGGATCACCAGTTCCTCTGAAAGTAGAAATGGTGAACTTAATACATTGCAGATTGTCGTCCACATCATCGGGATCATCTCTGTTTATTACAGGAGCATTTCGGGGTCTGTTTGGCATAGGTGGTGGAGGCATGGCCAAAGGATCATTGATACACAGCCCTTCGTCTGCTCGCGGGGGAGGAATTGGTGCCATCGGAGGTGGTCTTCGGACACCAGGACCCTGTCGATGATCAAACGTTCCGATTGCGACTTGTTCCTCTTCCCTTTCAGCTATGGTTTCTTCTACCTCAGTCATGTCAATTCCTTGGACCTGGCTATTGTTGCCAGAGGCCCCGTTCTGCCCGAAGGTAGAAGGATGATAGAATGCATCTTCCAGTCTGCGCTCAACCCGTTGCATCAATCGTTGTGCCAAGGCCTCATCTTGTAATTTCATGCGTCCTGCAAATTCATTGCTCAAATTATCAATGCGCTCATTTACATCAGTAATATTGGAAACATTAGCATCAAGAGTTTGCTTAAGGGTCTCGAAATCAGCCCTTTTAATAGTATTCTCGTTCATTGCCCATAGCATCTCCATTATATCAGTCAAATTTGGCTCTGCATTACCTGCCATGATACTCAGACAAATAATAATATAGATATAATGTTGGTCAGAAAATAAGTGCTGAAATATGTAGAGTGAACTCTCATATTTGCACTTAGTCTTGGTTCTCAACACCACTTCAGTTCGTCACCTGCTCAAATAGTTCAATCAGATACAAGAAAAGTACATACAGATATTTTATACGCACAGTTCAAGAGTCAAATGAACTGTTCGACTCAAACAAACAACGCACATATATGTATGTATGTACTGCAGTCTGATCAAGTTCACAGCTTTAAACAGATATGCAAGCAAAGAACAATGATATTCGTCCCAATTTAGAAGTGGAAAAATAAAAGCTCACAAGAAAATTGCACTCGAGAAATAAACCCAATTTACTCAAATGACTTCTCGGGCTTGGTTTCACAAAGTGCAAGTCACGATATTCACTTTATTGTACAAGTACTCAAGTGGCTTCTCGAGCTAGGTTTCAAATTGTGCCATTCCGATATTCACTTTATTGTAAATTCACTCAAAACACTCAAATATATGAAAGGGAAAAATAAATCTGGAGATGGAATTGCACAACAACAAACACTTGAGAATTCTGGGATCAATCGATGCGGTTTAATGGGGTTGATGCGGTTTATACCGCCTCGATGGAGACCGCCTCAATGCCTTAGACAAATTCTGCTGCTTGTGCGAGGCGATGCGGTTTAGCTGGACTGGATGCGGTTTAAACCGCCTCAGTAGACCGCATCGAGCAGAGTTCCAGACTTAGAAAATTTTCTTGCTCAATTTGGAGGTCGATGCGGTTTAATTGTATGGGATGCGGTTTAATAGACCGCATCAACTTGGAGAGACCGCATCGAGGAGAGAGAAATCCTTGGCCTACAAATTTTGACTTTATTCCTCCTTTTTCGGTTGTGTGTCTGGTACTTCCTTGGAGAATTAAATGCAGTAGATTTCTTACAATATCCTCACACTAAACAAGGTGCCGAATTTGCATATGATTGGACATTTAATAATCACGGCTACACATACTAGCCCTTTCCATGCAAAATCAAACTATACTATTACATCAAGTTTGCCAAGAACACTTTGGATATTGGATGAATACACCAAGAACACGGATGAACACTAACTCACAAAATAATTCCTCACACTCCCAACCCGTAAACCCTTCACTGTTTGCTCTTAATAATCTTGTTTAATCCAATGAACTCAAGCAATCATGCAAGCACATTCATACATGAGATTAGGATAACAAGACTAACATCAACAACAAAACAAAGCACAAATATGTTATGGAGAAAATGGTATGGCCGAGAGCTATAGACACAAATATTTTTAGGGTTTTCACAGATTTTTATATGGATGAGAACACAAAGCAAAACACGGATAATAACAAGAAAATATGAAGGATAATCCTATTGCACTAACAAGTTTGGCTCTGATACCAAATTTCTATATATGCCGTAGATCGAAACTTGTTTAGTGACAATATCCAGATTAGTGATAATGAATTTTAGGGTTAGGTAAAATGATGATTAGAAGGATAGGAATATGGAAGGTGATGAAGAACAAGAACACACACAAAAGATGGATATAATATAAGATGATGAAACTAAATTGTGAGATAAGGGATAAGTAAGCTTATGAATGAAGGGGACCCGAACTTGCCAAGGGAAGTGAGACGAACTCAAGAAAAATGGCTTCCTTCAAGTAAATCATTCATTGACAATCCATCGAGCAAGCTTCCAACTTGATGGCGTGAGGGAAATGAGCTTAGGCTCAAGACAAACACGGATGGAGGAGAACACCTTTGAGAGAGTGTTCTCAGTTTTGAACTTTGGAAATATGAGAATGGATTTCAATATTAAGCAATAGTTGTTTACAATGGTGTGGGAGGACATATATATAGTCCAAGCCACAAGGAAAGCAAGAAAATACATTAAAATATAATGTTAATCACAAAATAGCCAAATTACAAAAGTGATGCGATTTAGTATAGATGATGCGGTCTATAATGAGGTGATGCGGTTTAATACCGCATTGATACAAAGAGACCACATTGCATTTAAAAATGAAACTTCGGAGTCGATGCGGTTTAATTGAGGCTATGCGGTTTATACCACATTGGTCAAACCGCATCGATCGGCCTTAGACCGCATGTCTTTAATTCAGTCTTCTCTTCATTTGGGGTCGATGCGGTTTAGGTGGTGCGATACGGTTTATACCGCCTCGTGTAGACCGCATCGTTCCTCTTCCGACTTGACTTGCTTCAACAAAATTAATGCATGCGGTTTAAGTGATGCGGTTTAGGGTGATGCGGTTTAAACCGCATTGCCTTGACCGCATGCACTAAATCGCATGTGTTGGGTTTTGGACTCCTCTTCCTGGAATAGCTTGATGCGGTTTGTCAAGTCTGGCTTGATGCGGTTTAGACCGCATGCATAGACCGCATGCATGCTGGTAACTGTCGTCTAGCTACAAAAATAAATAATTCTACTCTTATGAAAATAAATAGATAGCGATGAGTAGAGTCGTCTCCACAAGGATTCAAATGAAATATTAGCTATGACTAATCACAATAATAAGATGGGTGGGGTTTTGAATTTAACTAACACTAAGAAAATAAAATAAAAGAAGCAGGAGAATGAAATTTAAATGAGCAGGCGATGACGAGGAAAACACACACTGGAAACTTTTATAAAATCAAGTGACGAAAACACCTAGCTTAGGACTTGAACTCGCCGGATTGGAATTGGATTTATTGTTGATCATTGACAATTATTCCCTTAGCCTATTAAATAAATTAGTTATAGCCACTCGGCAACCGCTTCGTGACCAACTTTTCCTTACTTAATCGGTGAACAAGGCACGACCGTTATTCACTTCCCTAACCGAATTGAGATCCTAGGTACGACCATAGAAGTACTTATCCGATTGCATTAAATTCTAGAAAAGCCTAATTCAAAGGGATGAACCTACCTACGCGGCTTGATTCTCTCAATTGATTTCATGATTCCCTAGAGTTTAATCCTCTAGTTGTTACTAAATTAGATTAAAGTGCAATTACACGGACACCAATCTAATTATAACGGTAAAATTCCTAAGTCAATCAACTATGTGCGCATCATAATCAATCAACATAAAAATTCATGTCTTGAAAATAGAAATCATGAAAATACTTAATAGCAAAAGGAAATCAAACATTCAACACATAGCAAGCCTCACAACGGCAATCCAATCCCAACACGGGGTTCAATCCTAAGCTAGATAAAAAGAAACTACTCACTAAACATGAAAACAATGACAAAACAGAAATAAGAAAACATGACAAACACTATTCCAGCAGAAAAGAATGGAACTTCAAGATCTTCAAGTCTCCAGGCCACGGTCGAGCTCTCCAGTAATCAAAGTCTGCCTCCAACAGCATCAACAAGATGTATTTAACCTCTCCCAAAGCCTCCAATTCTCGTCCAAAGCAGCAGCATCAAAAAGATGTAAGAAATCAACCCCCATCAACAAGTTTCCTTCTTCTTCAATTTGTTTCCTTCTTTACAAAATCTTAATCTCTCTTATGGAAACAAGAATCCCAGCCTCAAGGTGTCTTCCAGGATCCCAAAGTATCTTGAACTAAGTCTTGGAATTCGTCCACATCATCATCCAAGTCACCCGGACATGTAAGCACTCTAGTTGGAAACACCTCAGCATCAACACTTGCACAGCAGCTCAGACCATTCCTCTTGTGTATGGGCACACGACCTGCTAATGTGCAAAAATGCCACCATTTTGATGTTTTCCTCAAGTCAAACTCACACAACTCCTGAAATGCAAAACATCCCAATAAGACATCAAAATAGATCAATATTCATCAACCAACAACTTGGAAACATATAAAATATAAGCACAAAATGATGAATATCACATGCAGTTTAAACCGCATTGGATAGTCCGCATCAATTCTTGAAAATTTCCCAAGTGTTGGAGTTTTTGGGCCTCTTCATGTTTGTTGGATTTTCTTGTGCATCCTAAGGCCTTTTCCCATCTTTATTTAATTCTGATGTGGGGAATCCATATTAATGGATTCCGGGCTTTCCGGGCTTGATCTATCCGGATCATTATTTGCAGTTTTTGGGCTTCCTGGGGTTCCGAGTTATATGTTTCCTGTAAGAAAAATTTATATAGTGCATCAGAAAATTTCTTGGCCTTTTGTTTGGAAACTTGCCCTTCGGGGATTACTGGGATAATTAATCCATTGGTTTTGGAGACTACGCCAACAAGCCCTCAATATATCCTCTAAGGTTCTGATGGTCCTTTCAGTCTGTCCATCAGTCTGAGGGTGCCACATCGTACTCATACTAATCTGAGTGCCAAAAGCTGCTTGAAATTCTTTCCAATAACCCAGAAGGTCGCATGTGTTCTGCCTTAACTTTCTGACAAGTAGGGCACTTAGACACAAATTCAGCAACCTCATTCTTCATACCCTTCCACCAGTAACTCTGTCTCAAATTCTTGTACATCTTCACTGCTCCTGGATGTACAGAGTAAGGTGTACAATGTGCTTCCTCCATAATCTTCCTTTTCAAGGCCTGGTCCTCGAAAGGCACACACCAATGATCCTCAAGCTTGATCACGTCTCTGCTATCAACTGTGAATTCGTCTGCCTCGCCTTGTCGAATCTTAGCTCTCAAGTGTATCATCTCTTGACTCACAGCTTCGCTCAATCTGCCTTCCTCGAGTAGTGAAGGCATCGCTGTCATAGCATTTAATCTCGCCTTCATACCGTACGGGATTGCCATAATTTTCTCCTTTTGCAATTCTTGCCTCAAAGGCCAAGGGAGGGTAATAGTGCTCAGCGTATGTCCCTTCCTGCTAAATACATCAGCCACTCGATTCGCCTTTCCTTCAATGTACTGAATGCTAGTGTCATAGTCTTGCAAGAACTCCAACCACCTTCGTTGCCTCCCGCTCATCTTATCTATAGTGTAGTGACACTTAAGATTCTCGTGGTCTGAATAGATTTGACACTTAGCACCATAAAGATAATGCCTTCAAATCTTCAATATATGCACAACTGTTGCCATCTCTAAGTAGTGAGTTGGGTAATTTAGTTCATGAGGCTTCAATTGCCTAGATACATATACAACCACCTTGTCATTTTGCATAAATACGCATCCAAGTCCGCAGGGAGACGCATTGGTATAGACCTCATACTCACACGATTCATCTGGCAATACCAAAATCGGAGCTTCCATCACCTTCTCTTTCAATAGATCAAACGCCTCCTGGTAATCCTCGGTCCACTGAAAAGGTATATTTTTTCTCAACAACTGAGTCAGGGATCTAGCAATGCTTGCGAACCCCTCAATAAATCTCCGGTAGTATCCTACCAACCCCAGGAAACTACGTACCTCACTGATATTGGTTGGTGGATTCCACTCCAACACTGCTTCCACTTTAGCTGGATCCACAGAAATTCCTTCGCCCGAGACAATATGCCCAAGGAAGGCCACCTAATCCAATAAAAACTCACACTGTGAAAACTTGGCATACAACTTATGCTCCCTGAGTACCTGCAAAATTGTCCTGAGATGCTCTTTATGTGTGTTTATATCAGGAGAGTATACAAGATGTCATCAATAAAATGACCACGCACACGTCCAACCATGGTCTGAACACACGATGTATCAAGTCCATGAAGACCGCTGGTGCATTAGTCAATCCGAACGGCATCACTGTAAACTCAAAATGACCATATCGTGTTCGGAAAGCCGTCTTCTTGCGATCCCTTTCTGCTACTCGAATCTGATGATATCCGGATCTCAAATCAATCTTAGAAAATGTAGAAGCGCCTTCAACTAATCAAACAGGTCATCAATCCTCAGCAGTGGATAATGGTTCTTGACCGTGACCTGATTAAGCCCCCGATAGTCAATACCCATTCGTAAACTCCCATCCTTCTTCTGCACAAAGATCACCGGTGCTCCCCAAGTTGAACTGCTTGGTTGAATGTATCCTTTATCAAGAAACTCCTTAAGTTGTTCTTTCAACTCCCTCAATTCTGCAGGAGCCATACGGTCAGGAGCCATGGCAATCGGCACTGCCCCTGGCACCAAGTCTATGGCGAAATCTATCTCCCGGGCAGGTGAAAACCCGGGTATCTCATCGGGAAATATGTCAGAAAACTCAGAGACGATAGGAATCTGCGACACTGATGATCCGAATGTAGGTGGCACAATCTCATGCACATGACAGATGTACACCGGGTATCCCTTCCTAACTAATGCAGCAAAAGACATAGAAGATACAACTCGAACATTAGGAGGATAGTAGTGCACTTTCTCACTTTCTCCATCAAAGAAAGATATCATTGGCACACCGCAATCTAATCTTGCATGATACTTAGCTAGTCATTCCATCCCCAGTATGACGTCGAAATCTGTCAAGTCTAACACCACTAAATCCGCACTGAAATCCCGGTCCTTTATGGTTATGCAAGTGTCGGGCCTCAGCCACTCACTCCGCATGATGTCGCCGGAGGGTAATGACACCGGAATGTGATATGTCCTCAAAGGCCCCATATGGTGCTTGTATATGAGGTCCGATGATATAAATGAACACGAAGCTCCAGTGTCAAACAAAATATAGGCTGGAACATTGTCAACTAATATGGTACCTATACATTCAACAACATACGGCACTATCCTAACATATGACTGAAGTTAGTTAGAATAACCTCAATTGAAATTGCACAATGTAAAACATACCAGTCATGACGTCATCGCAGCCCTCAACCTCCGTCCGCTCAATGACATTGAGGCAACCCCCACGGCCCCTCTGAACTCCTTGTCCATGATCGGCACCTCGCTCCCGAGCTGCACCTGCTCCACGAGCTGCAGAAGAAGATCTACTGGTGTGCCCCGTCAGCTGAGGGCACTGATATCTCAAATGCCCCTCCTGCTGGCAATGCCAACAGTAAAGGCCCGGTCTGGTAGAAGGCTGAGCATATATCTGAGTCCTGGAGGTCTCGCCGCCTCCCCGGGACTGCCTGCGTTGAGGATCGTCTGTCCTTCCTGAATCCCTGCGCCTACTAGTCTAATTACGGTGCGCATCTACTCTAGCTCATTCAATAAATAGGGCCTGATTATAAGCGGTGGATAAGGATGCATGCTAAGCACTAAATCTGGTCCGTATCTCTGCCCTCAGACCATCCACAAATCTGGACACCCTGTCTTCCTTATGGGGGACCAATCCCGGCACATAACCCATTAACTCCACGAATCTCTAATAATACTCAGAAACAGTCATGTTCCCCACCTGTTCCAAAGTGAGGAACTCTCCCTTCTTAGCATTCAACATCTGTGGGTATAGAAATGTGACCAAAGGGCACTGCAGAAAACCCCCCAAGTGAAATCTGTCCTCGCCATGAGCTCATTCCTCCGAGCTCTCCACCAATGCAACGCTGGCCCTGTTAGATATTGACTCCCCACTTTCACCTTCAGGTCCTCTGGACAATCAATGTTCTCGAAAATGATGTCCATCTGAAAGATCCAGTCATCTAGAGTCACTGGGTTCGACCCTCCACTGAAGACTGGAGGCTGATGATGTCGTGCCAAATGAACATAGTCCACTGATCGGGGCGCTGGGTTAGCAGGTTGGGTTCCTTGCCCCTGGCATATCCCTTGCACGGTCTACATGAACAGCATGTCCTGGTTCTGATCGAAGGGCATAGGCCCTGGTGGAGGTGGTGGCGGCATTGGTTCATCCTCATAGTCCTTCTCGTCCTCCACATCCATGGGTTCCTCAAAAAGAACATACTCATCCTCATCAATGTCATATCCCCGTCCTCCAATAACATGCCCCGGATTCCGGCGAGGCCTTCCCCTCCGTCGGGGTTCTCCATCTCTGCACCGCGTCATCTTGTACTAAAAACACAACAACATTCATTAACATTCGGTAACCAAGAATAAGTAATACTGAATAATAATTAACAAGTATAGATCTCCCAGGATATCCCTATGGTTTGATCGTGGCTTGACTCACAAACCACAAATCAACTCATAAAGTACGCAGTTATCCCAAAAATAAAGTAAACCAATCAGGAATATAAGCATAATCAGATGCGATTCCTATACTATATGCATTTCTCCACACACCTCACCACATACTTGTGTCAAAATTCTAAGAACATAAGAGTACACATGGCTCTGATACCAACATGTAATGCCCCTAGAATTTTAAACCAATTTTTGTGACGTCATGGCTGTGTTATCTCATTTAAACTGCTGGCCAATCAATTTAAGCTTAATAACACGAAGCCTGGTAATCAGAAAATCCAACCATATCATAATATCAGAGTAAGCGACAGAAACGAAGTCCACATCATACTCATACCAATCCCGGTTATAATCCTTAGACAGTACCCCATCTCGGTACTCAAATCAACATGTCCATAATACCAAGTACATAGGAGGGAAGACAAACTAACGGTTCCCGGACCAAATCCAACAGTCAAGATAATCAGGAAGTACAAACAGTCACGATAAAAGCAACAAGTCTCAACACAGTATCTCAGTCGAACATAACAATGTATCCCTAGAAGATCACTCAGCCCCAAACCCATCAACATGATCATGCTCTGCGTCCTCCTCGGGAGTATCTATAAGAAAGACAAAATGCAAGGTGTCAGTATATGAGTACTGAGCAAGAGTAGGAACAGTTGGGAAACAGGGAATAAGATTTAACAGGTTGATTAACAGTTTAAATAATTGCATAATTTAAATAATAGAAACATCACACCATCCCATACCAATGCTTCAACCACGTCATACACTGCAAAACAATGATGAGATGAATAGTGAATGGAATGCAATGACCTAAGTGTCTATCTATCCTAATGCAGCACAGAAGATGTCTAACACGCATCCTAATACCATGGCTAGCATTCTTTCCCATTAAGGATCCACTTCTCCTTAATAGTCGAAAGAGATACCTATAGTGCCCCCGCCGTGAGCACTACATGCATAAACGGTTAAGTGGACCTACGGAGTGGCATCTCCAAGGATCGAACCACATCTAGCGGGTACATGCCCAGAGCATCTCGCTCTTGAAAGCCTACATGTCCAGAACATAGTTCTTCAAAGCATAAACACATAATTATCATAATAATATGCCCAAGATAATCAAATTAATCAAGCTTGCCCAATTAACACTCGAAAGCATATACATGATATTTGTATCCTCGAAAGCATAAGTCATATAATTCATACAACCATAATTCACATGCCCAATCTCAATATTCGGAAGCATAATAAGATATTTCCGAGTCCCATGACTAAGATTTGGACCAAACCCCACATATCGGCGCAACTCTGTTACAAGAGTTAAGTTCAAGTTCGATCAAATCTCCTTAAATACTAAGGCATGGTAGATTCCACAATCCAATACCAATAATTATAAATCAAGTACTAACAAGGATTAGACCATTTTAAAATATTTCTCGAAGCCTAGAAACGAGTAAGAAATGATAAAATATGAAAGAGAACGAAAAACGGAAGAAAACAGTTAATCAGGCGCGCAGGTGGCACAGGAGGCGCCACACTGGCGCTTGAGCCTGTTTCCAGACGCCACACAGGCATTGTGGCGTCTATACTGAAGACCTTGAGGTCTGGGGCGCCACAGTGGCGCTCCAGGCCACTTTTG
Organism: Hygrophila difformis; assembly: GCA_030278955.1. Classification (NCBI taxonomy): domain Eukaryota; kingdom Viridiplantae; phylum Streptophyta; class Magnoliopsida; order Lamiales; family Acanthaceae; genus Hygrophila; species Hygrophila difformis. The sequence continues at coordinate 44,150,273 of JAOANR010000004.1, forward strand.
GGCGCCGCACAAGAAATGTGGCGCCCCTGAAGGTCAACAGAACGGGTTCTGTGATTTCCACCCATTTTTCTTCCAATTTTCATCCACTTTGAGCTAAATCCTTCTCTTGCCTTGGATTAATGAAGTCCAAACACTCCTATTTCAGCTCTTAAGCTTCTCCGACACCAATTGCAAGCTACATTACAAGAATCAAGCTCCAATCCATCAACAATCCATCCAATGCATAAACACCCATCCAAAGTTTCATCTTCCAACAATAAATCCAACATGCACCACAAAACAAACCAAATATCAGAATTTGAGCTAGAAGTTGGGTACCTTGAGTTCAACTCCAAGTCTATTACTCAATTCCAAGCAAAACCAAGCATCCTCCAAGCTCAACTACAATATTTGTATTTCATCACTTCCAAAACAGTCCCCAAAAACCCATCCTCAAGCCAAGAAAACATGGAATAATTGAAGAAAACTTCCTACCTTAGGTTATATGTCGAGTTCCCCCTTCGATTCCACCTTCAAACCTTCAATCTTGCAAAGAATGGAAGAACCCTAGTTCTCCCAAGGCAAAGTGACGGGAATGGGGTGTGGGTTTGATAGGAAATGGGTCTCTCCACCCAAATTTTCAGATTTAATAAGTTAAAATGGGTCCGGGTCGGGTTGGTAAGTAGGTTAATGGGTTGCACCACTAGTCTTGACCATATTACACTCATTTGAGTACTTGACTCTTATTCTCTTGTGGGTTTGAACCCACTTATTCTCCCACTTTATTTAAATCATACCTACTAAATAACCCGTATAATAAATTTTTTGTTAATTAACCATAATTAATTAAATTAATGATGTGTTAATTAAATCGGGGTGTTACAGGAAATATAGATTTTAGCATCTGGAGTTTAGAGTTTGGAGTTTGAAATTAATGGCAAAAAATAGTTTTAAATTTGAATAATAGTGTTGGGTAATGCAATTTTAAATTAGAGTTTAGAGTCTGGAGTTTGGAAAGCTAAAAGTTGGGGGAGATGAGCGTTTAGACTTCAGAGTTTATATATTAGAGATTAAAATTTGGCGGTTACTGTAATTAGTGTTTACTATATATAGGATTTTAGACTATTTTTAATATGTATTTTAAAAGTTAAACACTAACCATTAGCGTTTGTTTCCAAACACAACAATTTCATAACAACTGAGCAATAGACAATAAGTCACTATCAATAATTTATATTCCAATTTAGTGTCTTATAAAAATATAATACTGTGAAAATACTCTTAGATGACCAAAAAAAAATTGAAAATGAAAAGAGAAAAATAAAGAGTTTCTACACACAACTCTAATGCCATACACAGGCAAGGCAAATGAAGTATATAAAATCACAGTAGCATACCATATTTGATCATTGATATGGATTTACCCTAAAAATTTTGATGAATTAAAAATTTCACAAACAGTATGTATTAAGAATAAAATCCAAATTAAATTTAGAAAATAGGAGTATAAGAAAACACTTTTTGTAAATGAATTTATGGATAAAATAAAAATCAAATATGATGATGCAAAAAACATTCTTTAATCATCATCATCAATTTCATACTAATTATATGGGATGTAGGATCATAGTTCACTCAACTTATGGCTCTGCAATTTATTTAATCAATTTAATATATTGTGTAAAATTCATTTAATATAATATCAATCAATAAATTATTTGTTATATTTGTTATCATATATATATATATAGAATGTTTTTAACTATAAATCAATATATAAATTATTTGTCAACATATTTGATTGTACTATTATTTATCAATAATAATTAATGAGATGCAGATGAGCAGCCAAGCTCCAAATTAATAGAAATGGTGCGAAATCTACGTCCACTGCAAATTCAGCATTCTATATTTAGAGTCCATGATGAATTAAGAAACGTCCAGAGTAAAGCATACGACCCAATTCTTGTAGCCATTGGTCCCTATCACAGTCAGGATGCTAATTTCAAAAAGATGGAAACCCATAAGTTGAGGTATTTGAATAGCTTTCTTGCACGAGAAAATAAGAGTATTGAGGATTGTGTCTCGATTATGAGAGATGTAGAAATCGAAGCACGCGCATGTTATGCTGAAGCTATTACCGGACTTGAACCGAATGAGTTTATTGATATGTTGGTGCTGGATGGCTGCTTCATCCTTGAATTTGCCTTACGATGGTGGTATCGACGGTTGAGGCAAAGAAATGTCGACCCTATCTTTTCCATGCCCTGGATGAAAACTTCTGTGTGCCGGGATCTTCTTCTTTTCGAAAATCAAATTCCTCTTTTCATCATCCGAAAATTATACAATTTGATAGATGGCGCAGAAAAGTATGCGGATCTAGGCACCATGTTAACAAGTACTGTTTCTGGATCACTACCACTTCAAAGAACCGACCTCGAAATCTCACCCAACACAAAACACTTGCTCGAATTGATCCATACAAGGCTAATACGTACACATGAAGATTTAGCACATGAAGAAAAGTTGAAGCAGGCACTTACGTTTATAGGAAAGCGCAAGCATAGGAAAAGAAATCAAGATCTTCTTATTAGCGCGACTGGACTTGCTAAATATAATGTAAGATTTCAAAGGTTCTATGATGCCCAAAGTATGTTTCATATAGGTTTCGAAAATGGATTGCTGCGGATACCATGTCTGGCAATTTATGATGATACCGAATCTTTGTTCAGAAATTTAATTGCATATGAGCAATATTTTCTAGATGGAAACAAATATTATGTGACTGACTTCACCGCAGTGATGGACTGTCTTATTAACAACGTCGAAGATGTTAAGTTGCTCGCCAAATATGGAATTATCGAAAATTGGTTAGGAAGCGAGGAAGACGTGGTCAATATGTTTAACAAACTCGGCGATGGTGTGGTCATTGATTCGGGCAATTTTACGTATGAGTGGCACATCGAGAATGTGATGGAGCATTGCAGTCGAAGAAAAAACGAATGGGTGGCTAAATTGAAGAAAAACCATTTGAACAGTCCTTGGGCAATCATTCCTATTGTTGTTGCGTCTATATTAATTATTCTCGCTATTTTACAGACTGCATTCACAATAAAAAAGTAAGTAATTTATTGTGAAACGTGACTCATAAATCATAATGTAATTTCTTTTTTTAAAAATAAAAACATTGATATTTATATATCGATAAAAGTGTGTGGAGCCCAAGCCACACAATGATTTAACTTTTGTTTTCAATGTAACTTTTTGTTCTTCACTTTACAATTATAGTTGGACATATCCCATGTCAAAAAGATTATAAAATTGTACCTTATTTATATGGACTTTAGTCTTTAGGCAACTTTATTTTTTGTCAATTAATTTATTAACACTTTAACTTTAATTTTGGATTTTATATTCCATTATTATATGTATAATTTGGGGGTGTTCACGCAATTTTATTTTAACTGCTTAATAGTAATTACTCCGTTTGTTTTTATTTGCCCCATTGGAGTTTTTGTCACTATTTACTTATCACTTTAATTTAAAATTTTATCATAGCTATAAAAGTTAAAATATAATCAGGTGTAATTTTGTTACATTCGTCCCATCGTGTAGTTTTTAAATATCAAACTTTTAGAATTTTTACTTGTACCGAAACTTGAATTATTTGTGGTTTAAAATGTACATTGGATTGCGTGCTGGTGTTGGTCTGTAGCGTGCTGGTGTTGGTCTGTAGCAAATATATATATATATATAAAAAGGAAGTATATCACTAGAAAATCGCAATTTAGAGATCAGTTTTTGCGACCGTACCTGCGACAGTGGACGACGGTGGTCGCTGTTCCCGATCGGCAGATCGTTAGTATTTTTTTTTGGAAGAGTTTCTATATTTTTTTTTTTTTTTTGGCAGATCGTTATTTTAATGTCACGAGTACCGACCATCTTAACTACCTATTTGACTAGGACGGTTATAAAGGAATAAATACCAAAATAATACTGTAAATTTCACTATTATTCAATTTGGTTTATAAAGTATTTGATTATCCTAAATGGTTCTATAATTTTATATTTTTACCGAAATAATCCCAAATGCATTTAATATTCAATTTTAGACCCATAAACTTCTAAGTTATTCACTTTTACCCTCAAAAAATTTTATTTTTGCAATTTAGTCCTTATGACATATTTATATTTTTAAAAGTGAGGACTAAATTACAAAATTTAGAAAGTTTTTGAGGGTAAAAGTGAACAATATAAAAGTTTAGAGATCTAAAATTTAAAATTAAATGCATTTACGATTATTTCGACTAAAATATGCAAGTTACAGAATTATTACGGATAATCAAATACTTTATGAATCAAATTGGATAATAATTAAACTTACATAATCATTTCGGTATTTATTCCACGGTTACAAACGTAGAGTTATATTTCTTCCCCAACCCCTGTAAGCCTGTAACTCACAATTACACTCCATTGTCAACGTTTTCCCCCAATTTCTCCATTTTCACCAAACACCTTGCGACTATCGCCCATTGTAGCCCCAACTCCCCGAGCCACCCCCATTCGTCCGAGCCATCCCCAGCCGTAGTTGCATGCATCCCCCCACCCCGTTGTGTGGGGCTCGACCATCGGAGCACCGGTGGAGGCCCCCTGCGCAGCGGTTTTGTATTCTCCGGCCAGTGAGAGGCAGTCTGAGGAGGTGGCAAACGAACAGGTACATCGTATAGCCACACAACCACAATCAATTATGTTTATTTTTATTACTTCCTCGTTCTTTTTATAAGTGACACAGAGGGTGTTTTGTCACTATTTATTGAGTAAATTTGATTCGAATTTTTAATATATATAATTATATAAGATTAGATATAGTCAATTGAGATCTTATTGGATTCGTCTAATAGTATAGATTAATAATATCAAATTTTTATAATTTTTACTTGTATGCAATTTGAGTTATTGAGGATTAAAAATTTATATTGAATTGCATTAAATATGGGTGCGGGTGCGTGACACTTAAAAAAAAGAAAGGAGTTAAGTATTTTTTTTGATAACAATCAATTATGTTTTTTTAAAAAAATTTATTTTGCGAAGCCGAACAACAACAATTATATTCCCTCTTGTTTCCTGGCTTCGGCTACGCCAAAAAAAAAAACAATTATATTCCCTCCGTTTTCTTAAAAATGAAACACTTGCATAGTTATTATTATTCATTAGTAACTTTGATTTAATTTTTTAACATAATTATATAAGATAAAACATAGTCAAGTGAGATGTTGGATTAGTCGTATAGTTTTAGAATATCAAATTTTTATAATTTTTACTTTTATGTAATTTGAAATATTAAGTGTTAAAAATATATATTGAATTGCGTGAAATGCAAAAATGTTTCAGAGATTGGAGGAAGTATTATTTTGGGGAATGATAAATAGGTCCCTTTTCTTTTCCAAAAATTCAAATCAGTCATTTTTTTTATTTTATTACCAAAATAGTCCTCTACAAATGTTAATTATGTCCAAATCAGTCCCTTGTTCACTAATTATATTCTAGTTGCTGACGTGGCAAGGGTTTTAATTTAAACATGACACGTGTGCATAATATTAGTCATTTTTCTTTTATCTTTTGTCAATTCAGTCCTAAAACTTTTGCTTTGTTCTATTTAGTCCTCTACCCCAATCACTCATTTTTATATTAATTGGCCTCCAACCTTTCAAATTATTTCATTTAAGGCCCAAAACCTTAAAATTTTTACTATTACTAATCCATTTATCAAATAAATGTCCAACATACTTCCGTAAATAAAATTAAATACCAAACCTCATAGATTGTGTTTGACCGCCTTGTTACCGGGTCTTCGAAGTTCCGGATTTTACAGACTCTCTCTAATCACCTGACCGTAACCGATGGTTCATTGGTTCTGGTTTCCTTCAGCAACAATCAGCACAATCATACTTTGTGGACAATAAAATTCAGGCTATTTTTAATAATATTTTTTAATTTTTTTCAATAAAACCAAGGATTCCTATATCCATAACCTTCCTAAAATTCAAGTTAAATCATTTACTCAAATATTATTACATTCTAAGGTAGGACGAAAAGTAAGATTGTGTTGATTGTTGCGGAAGAAAACCAAAACCAATGAATCATCGGTTGCGGTCGTGTGGTTAGAGAGAGTCCTTAAAATTCCAGTACTTGGAAAACCCGATAACAAAGCAGTCAAACCCAATGTATAAGGTTTGGTGTTTAATTTTATTTATGGAAGTATGTTGGGCATTTATTTGATAAATGGATTAGTAATAATAAAAAATTTAATGTTCTGGGCCTAAAATGAAATAATATGAAAGGTTGATGGCCAATTAATATAAAAATGAGTGATTGGTGTAGAGGACTAAATAGAATGAAACAAAAGTTTAGGACTGAATTGGCAAAAGATAAAAGAAAAATGACTAATATTATGCACACGTGTCATGTTTAAATTAAAACCCTTGCCACGTCAGCAATTAAAATATAATTAGTGAACAATGAACTGATTTGGACATAAATAGCATTTGTATAGGACTGTTTTGGTAATAAAATAGAAAAAAAAAATTGATTTGAATTTTTGGAAAAGAAAATAGACATATTTGTCCTTTTTTCCATTATTTTGGTATTCAATGTATTTAATTATATTAGTACTTCTATTTAGTACTAATAATTAAGTCTCCCATTTCCCCACTTTCACTTATCATCCAAATTCCGATCTTCCTTCCTAGCCACACAACCACAATCAACTATCAATCCATCTTCTTTTTCACTCTCGTACCTGTGGCCTGTTGCATATCTGTTGCCCCCAAATATTATCGCCTTGCCACTTACCATGGCGGCGGCTGCTGCTGCATCTTCATCCTGCACTACGCCCGCCAGCTTCTCCAGAAAACTCCCTGCTGTCTCTGCACCACTTAAACCCAAGCATTATACTCCTCACTTTCAGGTAATTCCCCAATTTGTTTTATGGAATGGATGCAAAACCCACTTTAGCCCTACCTTGTAATTGTGGTTGATTTTAATTTCCTGAATTGTACATGTAGAAAACCAGCTTCCAAGGGCTCTCCCTCCATGATGCCAAAAGGGTTGTCTTCAATTCTTTGGTTAACGTTGTCGTTCCTGCTGCTGCTGATGAGAGTGCCGTCACCAGAAGAGGGCTTCAGGTCACAGCCAAGACCGCTGCTGGCAAGAATATCGAGGTTGAAGTTGAGAAGCCTCTGGGCTTGACTCTCGGCCAAAAACCCGGCGGTGGAGTCGTCATCACTGTAAGACTCGCATCAATATCATGTACTAGCTAGTACCAATTATATATGATGTGATTGAAAATTAGCCACTGTGATGTTGGAATAATGGAATTAATTAGGCTGTGCAAGGTGGTGGGAATGCTGCAAAAGCAGGGCTTAAGTCAGGGGACCAAGTGCTCTACACCAGTAGCTTCTTTGGAGATGAACTGTGGCCTGCTGATAAGCTTGGCTTCACTAAAACCGCCATCCAGGCCAAGCCCGATTCTGTCTACTTTGTTGTTAGCAGGTCCATTGATATCATCATCATCCTCCTCCATTACATAATCTTGCATAGTTCGTTTCTTGCGGCATTATACTCTCCATTTGTCACAACTCACAAGACTCCTTTCTCTTATCACTCATTTTATTACACTAATATAACTATTGACACCAAATGATCCGAGCCAAGCTGCATAGTAGTTAAACTTGTATTGATAGCCTAGATGGTGGGAATAGCTTGAGTGATCTTTTCGGGTGCATCTGAACTTTCTAAATGTGGCCTCAACAGAATTCCTCTTGTATTGTATCTCATAGCCGACTGTGTTTGGCACGTACAATTGGCTGGGACTATACTAATGTGACATCATTGTTGTCTAAAATGTTGGCAAGAATCACCATATGTTTAGTGGTTTTTGTCATGAATTATATACTACACGATAAGCTTAGCATGAACTTTGATGTAGCTTGAGTTATAGAAGAGACGAAATAAAGAATATATTGTGTTGTATGACCCCCGGCTTGCATCTGCTTGCAGAGGGGTAGACGTGGATGTGAAAAGGCTACCCAAGCGTCCAGCTCCTCCTACATTTGGAAGAAAATTAACCGAATCTCAGAAGGCAAGTCCTTGTGAATTAGTAATAAAGATATGATAGGATGAATCAAGATTTGATTTGTGTATCTCTCTACCAGGCCCGGGCGACCCATATATGCCTTGATTGTGGATACATATACACGCTGACAAAGCCCTTTGAGGAGCAGGTAATTCAGAATTCCATCACATTACACTAATGGCTGGAAAATAAATATGCAGATGTCTCTACTCTTAAAATAAATATGGTGTTTACCGTTGTGGCATTCTGCACGGTGCAGGGAGATGAGTATGCATGCCCACAGTGCAGAGCTCCAAAGAAGAGGTTTGCAAAATATGATGTGAGCAAAGGGAAGGCTGTTGGAGGAGGGCTGCCTATTGGGGTCATCATAGGGCTCATTGTTGGGGTGGGAGGAGTTGGGGCTTTGCTGGTTTATGGCCTTCAGTAAATTCATTATTACATTTTCAGACCACTCAACTCATGGAGATATATAATGAGGCAGATGAGTCTTGGGACAACATAAGTTACATAACGCAGCCAGCACAGCACAGCACCCCTAAATTTTGCTGCATCCCTGAAACCATTCTCTATATAAGTATAACATGTAGTATATTCATTCTATTATACTAGTATATATTGTATTTGTTGCGGAAATAGGCCCAAAAGCAAACCCAATTGTAAACCCAAATTGGCCAAATGCAGCAAAATAAACAAACACGGAGAATTTACGTGGTTCGGTCAAACCGACCTACATCCACGGGCAAAAGGAGAAACAAATTTTCACTATGAGGGGCAAATATTACAAAAGGGTTTGGACAATATTTGCCTTACCCACAAAACCCACTCAACAAATGACTCCTCACAAAAGGAAAGCCTACAAGACACAAGCTTAAGAGTATAGAACTCTTCAAGCCAAAACTCTCAATGATTTCTCTCTTGTGTGGTGTAGATTTCTCTCTTGTGTGGTGTGTATTCTTCAATGGGTAAAGCCTCTATTTATAGGAATGGAGAAGGGATACCACTTAGGACTCCATCACCACTAACTCCACTTATCACCACTAACTCCACCTATCACCACTAACTCCACCTATCAACAAATACACCACAACAAATGCACCACTTAACAAATCTCCACCTTGGTGCATATTAATGAAAGTCGAATGATGAGCAGACTCCACCTTGATCTCAAACTTTCCTGAAAACAAATGTACCCAAACCATGCACACGGATGTGCCAAACGGTACTCCAACTCTTCTTTTGCCTCCAAATTTCCCGCCATGGGAAAACAAAATGCCTCGAAGAGGCAATCAACAGCTCAAAACATTTAGCAAGTCCAAGCAATGTCGAAACTTGCTATGAGGTACTGGCTTAGTGAACATATCTGCAGGATTATCTGCCGTAGCAATCTTCTGCACTTTGATCCTCGATTCTGATCTCAGAAAATGATATCTCACGTCAATGTGTTTGGTTCTCTCATGATGAACATGATCCTTAGCCAAACATATTGCACTGAGGTTATCACAATACACAACTGCTTGATCTTGATGTAGACCAAGATCGCCAACCAGTCCTTTTAACCAAATTCCCTCTTTGGCAGCCTCTGTCAACGCCATGTATTCTGCCTCCGTGGTAGACAGCGTTACTGTAGCCTGCAAAGTTGCTTTCCAACTAACGACAGAGCCTCCAAGAGTGAAAACATAACCAGTCATTGATCTCCTGCTATCCACATCTCCAGCATAATCAGAATCAGAATACCCAACCACCGAGCACTGCAAGTCGCCTCCATAAATGAGACCAACATCAGATGTACCTCTCAAATAGCGAAAGATTCGCTTCACAGCAAGCCAATGCTCTTTTCCTGGGTTCGCCATGAATCGGCTAACCACACTGACTGCCTGTGCCAAATCAGGTCTAGTGCACACCATGGCATACATCAAACTGCCCACTGCACTAGAATATGGAACCTTTCCCATATACTCCTTCTCAGCTTCAGATTTAGGTGCAAAGGTAGCTGAGAGTTGTGTATTAGTACCACATGGAGTATTCAAAGGTTTCGCCGAAGACATTCCAAACTTTGACAGAACTTTCTGGATGTAGCTTTTCTGTGACAAGAAAAGCTTCTTCTGATCTCTATCTCGATAGATCTCCATCCCCAATTCTGCGCTGCACCCAAATCCCAAAATGTCGAACTCTACACACAGTTGAAAATTCAATCTTGCTCGCCTGAGTCATCTTTTGAAGCTCCACCTTATTGTCAGCACCCAAAATTGACTCTTCGCTCAAGGTTTCAACTTTCCCTCACAGACATATGCCGTATGTCCAAAAGGTTTCAAATTCGAGTAATCACAAGAGTTACCCGACCAAACCTCATAAGGAATCCGACAATCAATTCCTCTATGAAGTGCCCAATTGATCAGAAAACAGGCAATGTCAATTGCCTCTACCCAAAAGCTCCTTCGCAATCCAGAACACGAGAGCATGTAATGTGCTCTCCCCGAAAAGCGTCTGATCATATGCTTTAACACCCCATTCTGTTATGGAGTGTTCCAAACTTTGTGATGTCCAGCAATTTCATTGTTCTTGCAGAACTCATAGAACTCCCTCGAACAATATGTCCAAATCTAATATGACATAGCCTGGACATATCAGAAGTATCAGCAACAGCAGCTACAGAATCTATTACAGTGGATCCCTGCACAACATACAGAGATCCATGCAAGACTCATTTCAAAACCACGGACGATCCCTTCATGATGTAGAGTTCTCCATGCTCCCCTTCGTATCCGAAACCCTTATTGTCAAGGACTCTTAAGGATATCAGATTCTTCTTCAGCTTTGGAACATGTCTGACATCGTGCAGAGTTGCAATTTCACCGGCATGTGTTCTAAGCTTGATAGAACCAATCCCAGCTGTCTTACAGACAGAATCATTTGCCATAAAAATATTTCCTCCATCGACTGGTTCGTAGCTCGAAAACCACTCTTTGTTAGGACACATGTGGTATGATGCTCCAGAATCAAGAACCCATACATCATCTTGCGATGGTTGCACGCTTGTGACCAAAGCCAAATGATCCTCTGGATCTGTATCGCCGTTGACCGCAACAGAGACAGACTCTTGTTGCGTTCCCTGTTGTTGCTTCTTCATCATCTTGGGACACTGGGTCTTCCAATGTCCTTTCTCTTTACAATAATTGCATACATCACCTGGCTTGGGACCTTTAACAAAAGACTTTTTCTTCTTTTGTTTTACAAATTTTCCATGTCCCTTGCCACTGCTAACAACGAGTCCAGCAGCCTGATCATCTACATTACTCGAAGATGCCTTATGGCGCAATTCCCTACTATGCAGAGCAGCACGTACATCTTCTAAACTGACAGTATCTTTACCAACTATAAATGACTGTACAAAATTTTCAAATGATAGTGGTAAAGATACTAATAATATTAATGCAGCATCTTCATCCTCGATAGCCACATCAATATTACGCAACTCCAGCAAGATAGTGTTTAACCTATCGAGATGGTCTCGAAGAGATGTACCTTCCTGCATCCGTAGGCTGAACAAACGTTGCTTTAATAGCAACTTGTGGGTTAAAGACTTAGTCATGTAAAGACTTTCTAATTTTAACCACAAACCAGACGCCTTTGTTTCCGTCGCAACTTCGGTAATGACATCATCTGCCAAGCACAGTAAGATGGTTGAATGAGCCTTCTCCTCCAGGCTCACCATCTCAGTATTATCTGGATCTACCTTTTCCTTCAATGGAGCCCACAGACCTTGTTGTTTTAACAAAGCCCGCATTTTGATTTGCCAAAGGTTAAAACTATTCCTCCCCGTGAACTTATCAACCTTAATATTTATGGCCGACATTTTGCTAACAAGAGGCACAAACAAATCTCACAAAAGGGTAGCTTAACCGAGATGCGTTTCTGATGTGGAAGATCAGATTAACTGCGACCACAGAGCATACTACGCAATCAGGGCTCTGATACCAGTTTGTTGCGGAAATAGGCCCAAAAGCAAACCCAATTGTAAACCCAAATTGGCCAAATGCAGCAAAATAAACAAACACGGAGAATTTACGTGGTTCGGTCAAACCGACCTACATCCACGGGCAAAAGGAGAAACAAATTTTCACTATGAGGGGCAAATATTACAAAAGGGTTTGGACAATATTTGCCTTACCCACAAAACCCACTCAACAAATGACTCCTCACAAAAGGAAAGCCTACAAGACACAAGCTTAAGAGTATAGAACTCTTCAAGCCAAAACTCTCAATGATTTCTCTCTTGTGTGGTGTAGATTTCTCTCTTGTGTGGTGTGTATTCTTCAATGGGTAAAGCCTCTATTTATAGGAATGGAGAAGGGATACCACTTAGGACTCCATCACCACTAACTCCACTTATCACCACTAACTCCACCTATCACCACTAACTCCACCTATCAACAAATACACCACAACAAATGCACCACTTAACAGTATTGGTATCAGCTTATGGAAGAAGAAATTGCTTCTTATTAGGGGAATTGAATTCAAGTGGGTGTGATGTGGTAGTGCTTTTATGGTTTTATTCGGCCTCAATTATAAGATTCGATAAAATGGGCCTCAATAATTCGGTGAACTGTGAAACCTTACACTCTGCCATAAAGTGACATGCTTTCGGTGCCAATAAAAAGTAAAGTAATCCATCCAATAATATAAACGGGAAATTATTTACATCAAAAAGACAAAAACAGTCGAATAAAAATGCACCGGTAAATTATTGATCGGTACCAATTTGACATCTAAAATGCACCGTCCCATGTTATGTCACTGTTAACGCTGAAATTTTTGGAGGAGCGGAACCTCTCTTTTATTGATGAATGTGAAGGAAGATTACAAAAAAAATATAAAAAGCAAAAACAGGAATTGAAAGAAAGTTGTAACTAATGAAAGTGCAGAAAGCAATAAATATACTGCAGCCTCTTTGAGGGTTGATTGGAGGTGCTTTGATATGGCCGCCTAAGGTCTTATTTATAGACCTGTGCAAACCCTAATAGCGGCTCATGGGCTGGGCCGATTTAAATGCGGACTAGGCTAATTCATATGGACTGGGCCGATTTTTTCTTGGACTAACAGATGCCCCCCTCGCGCAATTTGTCGATTAGGCTTAAGACAAATATGCGCTTTCTAAATGAGACTGACTTGTCTAGCTTTTTATAAAAGCAGAATACTATTTTTTTTTTAAATCTCGGCCACCCTCTCTGTCTGGCCGCCATCTGTCTGCTCGGAAACATAGTGAACTCGGACATTTTGAACCCTCTCGGATAGGGTTGCATCGTGTCAACCCAGTCGAGACAGGGTTGTCTATAAGTAGGCCGCTCCATCGACCTCAACTGGATCCTGGAATGTTGTTGCATCACATCCGCTAGCAGTTTGGGTGACACCGATGGTGCCAGCGTAGGAGGCATAATAGGCATAGACAGAATGGTAGGTGCTATTGCCATTCCTTGTGGCTGTGGCGACTGTCCCCTAGCGTTGAAGGTGTCCAACTAGGGTTTGGCATGGGCGCTGCTACTGCCGAGAAATTCGCCACATTCGGCGCTGTATGCATATTCGGCACAAGAGCCTCCGCTTGATACGGCTGCACACTAAGCCTACTAGAGGCCATTAGACAACCATTTGGGGCTGGCGTATTGTAAATCAGCATCGGAGGTGCCGCATATGTGAAATTCGACACTTTTGGTACCGCTGGTGCATAGACGGGTGTTGTTTGGTAAGGTGACTGAAAGGAAAGGCCTAGAGTACCAAAATCTGATAATGGCGTCTGGCTAGTTGAGACCCCCAAATTCCTGTGTTGGCCATCGGATGGCCCAGGACATGGGTGATAAGGCGACGCACTGGCGTTGATCGCAGAAACTTCTTCTTGATGAAGATGCAAGGATCCGCACACCTTATCTATCAGATCGGCTATTGCAGGCCGCATGACATCCATAAGATGTTTCTCTAGAAATTGCATTAAATCGGCCATCGATTCTGTCATCAATAGCCGTATCTGCTCTGAAACTGTGGGGTTCTGAATGATTCCCTACGGTGCAATGTTTACCGCCATGTTGTCAGCGTATTCTGCAATATATGCTCTAGAATACGTTTGCTCTTGTAGAGATATCTCCTTTAAGCGGATATGGTTTCCACTTCGGGTCCCACTGAGCGTACCAATTTGTTAACGCTGAAATTTTTGGAGGAGCGGAACCTCTCTTTTATTGATGAATGTGAAGGAAGATTACAAGAAAAATATAAAAAGCGAAAACAGGAATTGAAAGAAAGCTGTAAATAATGAAAGCGCAGAAAGCAATAAATAAACTGCAGAAAGTAAAAATATAAAATGCGGCCTCTTTGAGGGTTGATTGGAGGTGCTTTGATATGGCCGCCTAAGGTCTTATTTATAGACCTGCGCAAACCCTAATAGCGGCTCATGGGCTAGACCGATTTAAATGTGGACTAGGCTAATTCATATGGGCTGGGCCCATTTTTTCTTGGACTAACAGTCACAACTTCCCTCGCATCCCGAGTCATTGCACAAAAAATACTACTTATTTTACTAATAGTATGAAACACATACTTCCTCTGTCTCATCTTTCTTTATTAGGGCATCTCCAATAGCCGACACCAAACTCAAACTCATTTTATAGTAAATTTCAAATCAAACTGTAATTCATCTCCAACCATTTACACTAAATTCAAACTTAAAAGAATATTCTCTATATATTCTTTCCTATACAAACTTATTTATCTTTTCAATCATACCCTTCATTTCTTATAAATTATACATTAACCCCACATAAATTTCATACAAATTCATCAACGTATATCAATAATGTTGGAGGATCCGATATTGATTTAGATGTCTATTAACTTAATTTTCCGTTTGCGTAGTTATTTAGTTGTTTAATATTGTACATTTTTTTTAGTATTTGAGATGTGTTATGTTTAATTATATTTTCGTATGCTAATGTAATTTTTTTAATGATTGCTAAGATTGTACCAAAACTTTAAAAATTTAGTTATCTTTATGTTTAAAATTTATTTTATAAAGAAACCTTAAAATTTCTTATCTAATTAAATATCAAATTAATTTAATAAAAAAATTATATGAAGTATAAAATTATTAAGCATAATATAAAATTAGATCAATATTTAACTTGCAATAATTGGAGGGATGAAATTGCAATTAATTTAATTGCAAAAAGTGATATAGGTTTATGAATAGTAAATACTCAAATTTGAGTATTTACTATTCATAAAACTCAAAAAACTTAAAATAGGTTTGGTTTTAGGGTATTGTTGGAGAGAATATGCCACCCCATTTTGAGTTTTAGGGGATCATTGAAGATGGTCTTAGAACAGGTTTTTATAAACGATAAAAAATATAAGTGTTAGAACTTATGATCATTTATAAATTCAAATCCACCGTGATCACATTATATTTTTTTTGGTAAACGTGACACTCATGTGTCGGCAAAGGTGTGTGGGAGCTCAAACCACACAAATTACAAAGGGGGATAAAGGGGAGGGATAGCGGGCCTGGTGGGGATTCAAACCTCCAACCTATGGTTGGGAGAAGGGGGACTTGACCGCTAGGGTAAGTCCCCAACCCCACTGTGATCACATTATATTAATAAATAATTTAATTAAAATTCTATATTCACTATTAAGTATCATTTTAAATGAATATTTCATTTACCACCACCTTATAGACTAATATACCTACCTCGTTTGTTCTTGTATCCAAAACAAACACACGCTTCATTTTGATGGGACGAATTATAGTTCAATCTTAGGTGATTGAAGAAGATATAAATTCCCATTTAATCTGAGACAGAACTCACTCACTCACTCGAAGCCAAATTAGTTGGATCGATCTTCTGGTAGGTGATGTCAAATCTACCAAAACTAATAAGTCAAATGAAGATGAAATAGACTACTGTGATTGCTTAACAAGATTTGTGGTGGGCCTACTAACATTAAACATGGAGGAGTATTAAAGATAGGTATGTGATTAGAAAGTCGAAAGTTGAAAAGAACATCCGATCCGACCATGAATGAAAATTACTACTATTGAAAGGGGCATCGGGACAGAAAGCACCTCCACTCCACTCCACAGGCATATCTACTAATATTCCATTACAATACTCCCCTTCACTTTCACCTGTCGCTCTCCACTCTTCACTCATCAATTCTTCTATAGTTAAAGTCGTATCTTATTCAAATCCCTTTATTATTAAGGAAGAATTTGGTTAAAAAGGGGGAAAAGAGTTTGAATTTAACCAAATTAAAAAAAGTCATTCATGGTAAAGAAAAATAAAACGAAATCAATTTAGGAGTATTGATTCTTTTTCCCAATCATTATAGGCTGTCAAGAAAAAAAAAATAAAAAAAAATTAAGGAGTATAAATACATTGTTCTTGTCCTTGTCGAAAATTAGGCTTGTTTGGTATGGATATTTTAATTTTAGGTTTAATTTTTGAATTTTCTTTTAAAATTACATAGTATTATGTTATCATCATTAATTAAAGAACGGTAGATAAAATGCTGCAATAAATCTAAAGAAATTCGATTTCGATTCGCCAACTTTGAGCAAAACGTCATTAGTAGTAATATGTTTTAAAAAAAGGAAAATGGAAGAATTTGAAAGAAGCGTAGTTTGAAATAGTAAATTTGTAATAAGAATGATAGGTATAGTATTGTGTGTAATCTGTGGTAGTAAAAGTTGATAAAATCTCAGTTGGCTATTGGTAATTGGCAGTAATTGGCAATTTGGCATTTTGGCATTGGAATGGCGTAGCCGCGTTCGCCTTCTTGAGTCCCAGTCCCACTGTTGCAGCGTAACCCGGTACGGAACGCCACGAAACCCTCTTCGCCCTTTCCCATTCCCTTCTTCATTGGACATTTTTATTCCATCAATTTTCTCCCTCAATCCAATAATCGTTCGTACTAGTTGGAAGACACTGCCGGATCATATGGAGCGGAAGGCGATTCTAGTGTGTTGTGTCGTTGGCCTTTTAGGGCTCCTTTCTGCTGCTACGGGTTTTGCTGCCGAGGCCACCAGGGTTAAGGTTCTGTGTTTTTTTCATCTTATTACTTATTAATCCGCTTCTTTGCTGTGCTTGGTTTTCGTTGGGTCTGGTACGTGGTTGATTGTGTTAGCTGAGTAATTCGGGATGGTTGGTTACTTGCTCTTTTGCGGAACAATGTGTTTCACTTGTTGTCATTGTGGGTTGTTTTTCATTGATTTGTGTTCGTTCTGGATTTGACGCCTTTGTCAAAGTGGTTGTCTGCTTGATGGGGGGAGCGTATGTGTATGAACTGTAATGAAGTGAGGATAAAACCTAGCTGCACGAACTGGTGAATTGAAAATTGTTTGAATCTTGGTACTTATCTATAGCAGCAATTTCGGCTGGCCAAGAGATGAAGTACTATAGTTTCTGCTAATCTTGTTATCCAGAGCCTACGGTTTCTGATTTTATGTCTCTTCTGAATTGTAGTTTTAGGGGTTGTGTTTTTAGCTGGTGGGAAGTAGGAATCCACCCTGCATAGGCAACAAATTATGAAGCCCAATTCGCTCTGTTTGTGAATTGCTTTTTTGTATGTTTGTTCATTGTACTTTGTTACTAGGGGCATATGAGGCATTGACTAGGTACTACTAGTGATGATTTTTCAGCTTCATATGTGGGAGTTCAATGGACTGAAAACCTTGCTGTTGTATGACAAGGTTCTATGTTGAAGGCCTAGTTAAAAAATCCTGTTACTCTTACTCAGTCCATTAAGTTCTCCTTGGAGTCTCAGTCAAACTTGTCTTCTAACACCCTGCAATAAAACAAATTCATTTGTAAGCATTAGAATGTTAGTATTTAGTATTAGATCCCATATGAAGAAGCAAGTTGCTAATTGAGGATCGTAGTTGCTAATTCAGTTTCTAGTCTGCCATAAGTTGTTTTCATTTAGACTTTTCTTTTTATTCATCTACCTTTTTTCTATTTTATGTCTTGTTACTTTTCAGGGAAACCAGGTCCAGTATCCTTCTCCAATAGAATGTATATATCCAAGGAGTCCTGCCATGAGTCTTGGACTGACTGCTGCTACTGCACTCATTGTGGCTCAGATGATCATCAACATAACAACTGGGTGCATTTGTTGTAGAAAAGCCCCTTACCAATCCAACTCTAATTGGACTCTGGCACTTGTCTGCTTCATTGTTTCCTGGTAATTTATCCCATCAGATCTATCCCATTGATTATTGAATGCACTTTTATTATCTTATTTTTAAACATGTTATCCAAACAACTTAAGCTGGATAAAATGATCAGATTCAAATTGCCTTTCATATTTATTCTGTTGATCTTGTTTTACTACTCTAACCATTCACAGAAAC
This sequence comes from Hygrophila difformis, assembly GCA_030278955.1. Classification (NCBI taxonomy): domain Eukaryota; kingdom Viridiplantae; phylum Streptophyta; class Magnoliopsida; order Lamiales; family Acanthaceae; genus Hygrophila; species Hygrophila difformis. The sequence continues at coordinate 44,168,785 of JAOANR010000004.1, forward strand.
GCGAATAGCTCGTTATATCTGTGTCCATTTTGGAATTAATCTCGTGAACATATCATGATAACCATACTTTTCATTAAAGAACTGATGAGCAACCATCTCCATACATCAGAAAATACATTTCCTCTCCTTGGATTCTATTATATCTTCATACAATTTCTGAACTAGTATTAGTCCATACGACCTACTGTTTCTGTCTGGGAAAAACTTCATCACTACTCTCTAATGCCACGGCATGCAGGTTTACATGTGTTATAGCATTCCTCTTGTTGCTAACTGGTGCTGCTCTCAATGACCAACATGGGGATGAAAGCCTGTACATGGGAGGCTACTACTGCTATGTCGTAAAGCCTGGTGTTTTTGCTGGAGCTTCTATCTTGTCACTTGCTAGCATCAGCTTGGGGCTCATTTACTATCTCATCATGAATACGGAAAAGAACAGAGAGAGTTCATGGGCTACTGCATCTGTCCCTCATCCTCCTCCTCAAGTTAACATTGCCATGGGACAACCCCAATTTCCTCAACACAATCCACGAGGTCCTCCTGCTCCCCCTCCTCCTCAGACTACTACTAATACCACAGAGGGTCCTGTCTTTGTCCATGAAGACACTTACATGAGGCGACAGTTTGCATAGGCTTCCAATAGTATGTAATTATAAATGTAGGAAAAGGGGGTGCATGAATTCAATTGACTGGAGTATATCCTGATGCATCATTGGAGTACAAAACTGAATATAGTTAGCGTGGGATGGTATTATTATTATGCAGAAAATACTTTTGCCTTTCTTTTCAAGGCACTGTGCATTTGAGGTGTCCTCCCACGTCATCATATCCAGGCACCACCTGAAATTTCACTTGTAAATCCCCGAAGTCGTGCCATGCCAATTCATGCATTGCTTCTTATTACTTGATAACTTTGAAAGATATAGGACTTTGCCCGAGACTTGCCAATTCCACTCGCCAAGTTTTATTACTGTTAGATGCAGGATGGCGTCAATAATACAGCATTCTACACCTAACGGCTGAGTGCTAATACTCATGCATGACACCGAATGACCGAATAATAACATCCTTGTAATCTGTATGGGTGCAATAGCCAAGCAGATGGAATATCCCTCTCAAGTCCCACCAAGCAACCTGGGACAAGACGAAGCAGCAGCCAAATGGTGGAAGACAATATACAAAAAATCTTATTCAAAATTAAGTCTTGTTCTCCTTCATCTTCCATCACAAATGACGATGATGAATGCCGAAATTATAACCTATCAACGCATTATCCTTTGAGCATGCACCATACATGCTTTTTGCAGGCACAGAAGCATTCGCCCAAGCTAAGGGAATGGATTTACGTTTCAAGAATGTTTTATTTCCTTTCTTCAGGTTCAGGGAATTTTACATGCCAAAACCAAATCATAAATTCATGTACTGAGAATTAAGAATGTTTACCCGAGTTATAAATATTAAATAGTAACTCAATTCACATGTATTAACAATAAATTTATTTTGTTTGGTAGAATGGCTGATTCACTTCCAAGTTATTCCCTAATATTTTGCCTTCGAATGATCAATTTAGCCAACCAAGTTCAAGAGTACAAACGCAAGCTAAGCTCTGTCAATAAGTAAATGTCACTTCAACAGATTATTAGCTCAAACGTCCATTATTCCCTCTGCTGTCATTGCCAACCAATCACCGTCCATTATTCAATCATCAGACCGGAGCTAAGCTGAACTGATGAGAATAAATTAATTAACAATGCTAACAATAAACACCAATACAAAGATAAGAATATAAAAGTATACTGAAAGTACAACATTCCAATGCTCCGAAATCTCACCGAGCATAATGTGGAGATGGAGCAGTTCTTGGAGAAGAAACATTCCAAACTTCAGCCACCTTTTCCCTCAATGGCACTATTTCCATATATGGATGAAGAATGCCTGGACTATTATTGCTCCAATTTATCAACTGAACAAGAGGGCTCTTGTTGCCGCAACTCGACAGTTGTAGAATGTGAGAAGTTGGGGGGCAGAACCATCAGGTGTTCTCCTTCGATTAACCTCTTCTGCACTGCCATTCCCAATGAATATCCCAGAGCCCGTCCCACTGACACTGCTACTGCATTCCCCACCTGACGGTATCTGTTGGATCAAATAACACAACAATTAAATACCATACCACACTGTGTCTTTGTTCGTGAAAGTCATTACTTGGATACACTGTTAATTAGGGTGCTTTCCAGAAAGTCAAACAATCCTCCCGTCGCTGCCTACACCTATTGATAGGTAATAGTAGCCAGAACAAATGAGACAAGTGTACATGCCTTTCTTTCAGTTTTCCACAGAATCTGTAGTGGTCATGAAAACCTTGCAGCCTAGCACATTCTCGCAGTGTTAGAAGCCTATCTTGTTCAGGATGTATAATTGCCTGTGAAAGAATAAACACTACTCAGGTTGTTTGGGGGAAATTTTCCCATCTCATTGGGCAAATAGGCCTATCAAGGAAGATGTTGCACACTGACCCTACTGTGGGGATCCGGGAAACAGAAGACAGTTGGTACAGTCTCATCCCACCATAATCGTCCAAATGGTCTGCATATTATATCCGGAATATAAGAAACCTCGTCAGTGAGCAATTTCAGACCAAAGAAAACAGTATTTCACTTTACAGCTTCCATTTCAAGCAAACTCACTTTGAGGATCCTCCATCACGAAAGTTAATGGCATAATCAGGCACCTAAAAATGGAAAACAAAGGGATAAAGAATGTATTAGCATCACATTATCTGCAAATTGAAAAGATATAAAATAATAATATTCCAATTCGGAAAAATTGAGCCAGATAAAAGCTACCTACTATCATTGAAAGGTTTCATGAACTAATTTGCATAAACAAAGGCATCACTTATTATTGATTTAGATTGGAATAATAAATATAAAGTAATACATTGGCCTGTTAGGTTTCCTGTATTGCTTCATAGCATTAATATAATGCCTAAGAATAATGCATACCCATGTTTGGTAGTTTTTGGGATATGTACTTGTATTATTTTAATGCTAGATATCCACCATAGTTTAATCCCTGGGGAATGCAGGATTGGCCTATGTGTTCTTTTCCCTCATCTGTTTCACCCCTTTCCCTCCCCGTTAGAACTAGCACAACAAATCCAGCCCACCCTTTCCCAAATCCCGTTGACACAGACAGGCGGCGGTGGCGGCGAGCAGCGTCACAAAATATAGTATCATAACAAAGGTCCCTCGTTTGTTTTCCCTCCATCACCCTATTGTAAATAGTATTTCAAATGCCGGTTTGTGATTGGAAAAGAAAAAAAAAAAGAAAAAAAAAAGAAAAAAAAAAAAGATAAGAAAGAAAGTTGAACGCATTGAAAGAAATTAAAAAAAAAAAAAAATTAAAAAAAATGAAGTGGTGCACCTCCTTGTTTATATTATCAATGAGATGGTTGATCAACACAGGTTAATGTTGACCAATTTATATATATTAATGCTGTTCTAGTATTGAGAACATCAAGTTCATGCACTATCTATCACATGGCTTTCATGGTATTATTAATGAAAACTAGAAAGTAGAAACCAAAAGGCAAATAAATAAATTAAAAATTAGCATTTAAGTATAGTGTAACTATTAGTTATATGTTACCCATGGCTTTCCAGATGGCATCAAATCTGCGTCATCTGCCCGTCGAACCACATTGCCAGGTCCAATAACAATGCCTGGGAGGTCTCTAAAATTTGCACCCTGTAGATAGGTGTAGACTCAATAACAGACACTTTAATATATTTTGCATCAATTCAGAGAGAGCCAACCTTTCTTTTCGGTATTCTACAAACACGCTGATAGTCATCATCACCAAGAGGATGGGGCAGATGATCATAGAGAACAGGATTCTTGGGCATACGTGCGCCAGAGGAAGGTGAACAGGTCATATCTCAATAAAAAGGAAACAAAAATCAGTCCTTACAAATCTCTTTCAAAACTCACTAAGGATATCTTCTGCCAGAAATATAATACTTTGGGTAGCATACTTGCATATGAATATTCACAACGTTTTTCTACACTAAATGATATGCACTAAGTTTTATGACCCAGCTACTAGGAGTTCTAAATAAATTATGTATAACAAGCCACCATACAAATTTGCCTCATATTGATGAACTAAAATAATCTGCTGGTTTTGATTGGCTGACTAATTGAGGTATTGAACAGTTCCCAAAACCTACGCCAAACCTCTATTAACCAATAAACAAGACTTCACAAGCTAGTTCTTGCTGTGGAACTGAAATGTAAACTTCAGGTGCACAAGCAACATGGTCCATTCTCTAAGGCACAACCATTACTTTTAGAAAGTTTTATTAAATCAAACATGCCAATTTACAAAAATGCATTGTAATTGGAATTTCTTCAAGTCAGGGTGTAAAGGGTCACATGGAATTATCCAGTATAAAAATATGAATTGACATTTGAATTACTAAGTTAAGGAGAAAATACTAATCGCATTGTATTAAATTGAAATCTGGAATAAATTTTCCTTCTGGTAAAGAAAGTAACATGCAGATGATGGAGCTGAGCTAAATGTCAGAGTCTATGGATAGATTTATCATTTATGACAGTATCCACTACCGTATTTAGCTGCCCTGATATACTTCTGAAATGCAGTTTCAGGTCTATTTCTGTACGGCATCTTATCACGTTTCTCATCATTTGCAACCTGAACATAGAAACTAAATGTGAAGTAAGCATTTCATGAAATAGCTAGATCATAGTAGAAAATAAATTCAGTACCGGAGGAAGATCAGAAATAGCATCTCCGAGAACAATGAATTTTTCTAGATTCTGCAGTTGTCCTTCATCATAAGCCACAACATTACGCTGCATGATGGAACTGAATTAGGGACAGAGATATTGGGTTAGCAATGTCAGATAAATGAAATGTCAAGCACCTCAAATCCACTGGGATATCCATATCGAATTACCACATCATGTGTTGGAAGGGGAAATTGAGGCAATACCTGCAAGCAAGAAACAGTCTCACACACTTGTAATAAATGTAAACAGAAATTAAATGAAAGTCAAGCTTCCAGGTGTGGTGAATAAGAGTATGGTGAATGTATGTATATAAGTATGGAAAACATAGTTCTGCCAAATTGTCATTCTAAGTTCTAAGTTCTAACCATTTCATTTAATCATAGAATACAACAAAGTCCCATGAAAATACTTACACGAGGAACAGGTATATTTCCAGCAATAAGTCCTCAACTTCAGAACAAATAGGGCAATAACAAGATGCTATCAAGTGTCAACAATGGCTATCCATACAGGCTACAGCTAAGAAACACCCCCCAGCTCCATTGGTAAGAACCACATAAAATTAATATGTTTGTTGTTTCTTAGAATACGATAAAGCTGTTTTTAAGTTTAAAATATTATTGTGTGAAACAGTTCGCAATTTCATTTCAGTAAATTCCATAATCTTGGTGAAACCTTGAAACTATATTAAACTTAATATTTCTTTAACTGATTTCAGTGAGGTATGGGAAGGTATTGATCAACTCGGGAGTTTTAGTTTGATTGTTTTAATCCAGAGATACACGGGGCTACTAGAATAACATTCTGACAGCAAATGAAATCTTTAGTACATTGCACAATACCAGCACTCAGCATATGATACCAAGGTGCTAACAAAGATTGAAAATACTTACTTCATCTGGATGAGCACCAAATAAAAAAACACGTAAGCGAAATTGAGGAAGGCCATAGCAGCCAGCAGCCATGATGCCAAGCCTTGTTTGATATTGCATATGGATCAACCTGCCAATAGCATATCTTCCCAGACAACCATTTGCAAATCTCAAAATGTCAATTACATTTTCCATTAGAACAAATTTTGGCCTTAAGAAATCGACGGTATCCATGAAAACGATAATTTGGCGATTTCTTTCATCATCAAGTGGAGAATCAACATTTCTAAACCTATTGTAGCCACTAATTCCTTGGCATGGAGGACCGCCACAAATCACCATCACATCACCCTGTATTGAGTTCATACAATAGCAACGTAAACTCAATGATTATGACATTGTTCAAAATCACTACAGAAGAACAGTATTAAATAAACTTAAGAATTTCACAAAATTTTCCATGTGAGGTGGAAATATTCAATGATTAATTTCTTGAAATTGTTATTTCACTAGATAATAATCTTCTTTTGTCAGTGTGAAGATAGAATGTATTTTCCCATTGGATATAATAATGGAGCATCCTATTTGGGGTACAATGGATAAACTAAAAACAAATTAAATATAATCAAATTTAAAAGAAACAAGGAAACAAATCCTCATTTCTGATACTTCCATCAAGTTAGAACTTGGGGAGCACGGTGAACTAGGTCAAGTTGAACAATACAACCCACAACTTGTGGCAGTAGACCGCTGTCAGACACAAGCAAGGCAGTATTTGTTTTTTTAAATGGGCTGCTAACACTTTTCAAATACACAACTATAAGTCTTTTCTTGTAAACAGATAAAAACATACCGGGCGAGGCAGTATTTGTTTTCTAATTCCTTCTAATACGAAATCGCGTATCCGGCCATGGCATTTTCTATAAATAAGACAAACATAGTATTGGTGACATGATATCATTGATAGTTTAAACTTGAAATAGAATTTTCAACTACCCCAAACCCTCAATTGGCTCCCACGTGTCATCACTTGGGCCATATCCACCCCAGCGAACCTGAAAAAAAGAAGGAAAAAAAAACGTGAAGGTAAAGGCATGTTACAACTATTTATAAATACATATACCAGATTAAGTAATAAAATGAGATTAAAATTGCAGAGAATTGTTTGAGATATCATTGCCTTCAAGTACAGGAAAGTCAGTAAAACTAGCTGGAAACACTAAAAATTCAATAAGTAATCAAATTCCAGTTATCTGACAAAATATACATAGATATAATGAGACTGAAAATAAGTTAGAGCTATGTGACGAGAAGGGGTACGCTTTATTCATCAGGCAAAAGTATGTTGTTGTGTATATATATATATATAAGTAATTTCACCTGAAAAAATCAGATAGTTCAAAACTACTTATTAATTTCGTTGCTTCGCAGAAATGGAAACTATCCACAGTGTGTTTGGATCTTGTCCATTCAAAAGAACAACACATGTTCTAATTCTCTTATAAGTAAATTCACCTTAAAATTAATCCCTCGCTTGCCTGTTTCAGTGGGGTCTCCAAAACATATATCTACTAGCTTCTCTACTTCATATTCGTCAGATTTTTTGTGATTTTCCTTTCCTTGTGTGTCCTTGTCATCTTTTCCTCCTTTCCAAGGCATAAGTTCTTTCTCCTCATAGTTCCCATATTGTCTACACATGATGTTCCATTCCTTCAACAAACTAAGAAAATCCTCTGCTGGTTCATTTCTAATCTGTCCAAGGAGACATTTAAATACTAAAAAATACTACCAATATATTTGGAAACTTAAAGTGAAGGAAGTCAATACTAACTTGTGTCTCAGGATGGTTTAGCTTCAAGCTCTCACATGAGGATTTATCAATGTCAACAGCCCATCTCTTCAATGATGAAAGGAAATCAATTATAAACTTACAAGTTACAAATGCTGAGTTTGAAAGGGACTATACCATGATTCTGTATATATTAAACAGGAATTTTTATATGCTACCAATTTACCGTGACAAGGTCTACACCACATGCTTTAGCACCAATGCACAACCCCGTGGACATCCCTCCACAGCCAGAATACATATCCAATAATGCTAGCTTCAGTTTGGAATTCCCATTGCTGGATTTTTCATCTGCAGTACAGTTGGTGCCTCTGTGTGCTCCACCATTGTTGAAGTTCAACAAAGGATTAGGAACAGAGCACAGATTATGATTCTCTGTAAATTTATCACCTGGGATGTATTAAAAAAAATGTACTTTGCTAATTAGCTTGATCCACATTTCATCCTCACTGGAAATTAATCCATGAATAAAATCCTGCATTGGAGTTTTTTTTAAAACCTAAAGGAAAAGAAAAACCAATAACCACAAGACCAAACAAATCAATTTGATTATTAAAAAAATAATAATAAATGCATGGCTATTTAACCTGTCAGTTTTTGTTTCATTCCCAAGATAAATTAACTCAAAGAATTTTGAGAAAACCTTTTATGTGAGATATTTCATATAATAAAAACTTATGTGTGAATGTTGTACAGTAATCTTAATATTAAGCTCTTGTTTAAGGGAGATACTCATAGAAATTATTTTAGCTGAAACCTGTAAATTAACTAAAAGGGCAAAACCACTTCAAGTCCCACCCAACATTTGCTAACTTTTACATCCCCAAATTCTTAATCCCCCAACCCATAAAATGAGGTTCTTCTTTGGAATATTCCAGCTTGTTAGCCTCCATACTATATACATGTGTTGAGCAAGCAGTATTTTAGTCTTTACAACAGCGAAGCGATGAATGAAATTGTGGAGAAAAAGATCAATTAATTGTGATATTTTGTTTTAGCATTGTGAAGGTTAAGATACTTCTGAGTCAACCCACAGGTATAGCACGTGTTAAAAAGTAATCCATTTCAGGGTTAGGCACTAAAATAAAATGTGGGATGGATCATGGATGAATACAAAAACATAAAGGTTTGGGGTAAAATGTAAAAGGAATTAAAGGTTGGGTGTTTGAAATTATATGCACTAACATTATTGAAAGTTCCACGCCATAAAATGAGGAAGAGAAATTGGAGGCTCAATAAATATTAAATAGAAGGTGTGATGAGAGCGATATAATAGCAAGATAATGTGAATAATATGGAAAAATTGTGCTGCTAGAAAATTCTGTAAAATATGTTTGGACATATTGCACTTGGGAAGATTTACCTAAGGCAACCAATTGCAGTCTTAATTCCTCAGATTTTCAATTCAGTTCTGCTTGGTTTGGTTTTTACTAAATAAACATAGTTGTAAAAGCTAACGTCAAAGATAATACAAACCATCACAATAATTTATAAGAAGGACCTCCTAATTCCGAAAAATAGAAGTCATGTAGCCTACAAGATAAAATTAGGCATAACAAATCATCGAAAGCCCTGATGTCATTTCATACTCATAGTTTCAGACAAATTTCCAATTGTACCTGATATGCATCTGAATGTAGAGTAGTCCACGCAGTATTCCATATCAAAATAGAAATCACAATTTGGAATATCTTTTTCCTTTGGAGTAACCTACAATAAAACGAACATTGACAACATATCAGAAAGTGCAAATACAAAATTCAAAGCATTGGTCTTAGCATTGTATAATTATAAATTTGATATCTAATATTCACAACCAATCAAATATGCTTCTCCTGGGGAAGAGCTTGTTAAAATTCATCCCTTCAACATTGATCCCTAGCCTTATATTTTTTTGACTAAACCCAAAATCGCCTCAAATCGGCAACAGTTCTTACCATGTTGCATGCATTTAAGGGATCAAATTGTAAATGGTTCAGCTTTTACAAAATAATAAGGTAATTGTGGTGTTATATCTTTTAAAAAATTTAATCATCTTTCCACCCATAAACACACACACACACACACAAAAACATAAACATATGATACTTTGATAATTTTACTTACAAAATTTCTAGCATTTAATCATTACCTCCATCTAAAATTTTAATGATTGGCTATACAGTCAAAAATTACACTTTATGCACTATCACAATATCCAGTCATTACATAATATCGTACATAAGAATGCATAAAAACAAATAATAAAAAAATACAAATAAAATTCACAATATATTCCCACAAGAAGCATAAGTCGAGCACTATAACTGCAAACACATTAATTTGAACAACAATTTAATTGAGAGGGAAACCACACCACATTGTTTTATCCTTGGAATAAAATTGTATATCTACACACAATCATGATGCTTACCAACTTGAATTAAGTCATATAAAACTGTATATTTAGTTAACTACAACCCATAAAAATAAAAATAAAAAATAAAAAAGAAGTGCATTATTTCTTTAATTATGTGTATCATACAAATGGAAATCGACTGCAATTATCGCTGATCCACCAAAAAAATGAAATTATAGCTACACATAAACATTGAAACCACAGAGAATTAAAACTGACGTGATTGAGCCATGGATGAAAATAAATTAGGATAATCGATATAGACCAAAATAATGTCATGCTAGAAAACATAATATTTAAACAACAATCGAAGAGATAGCGAATTAGTTTAAAATAAAAAGATATTAAGTTGAGACATACATTTGATCCTATTTGAACAACTTTTATTTTGGAAACTATACAATCCAATGGGTTGTCATTCATCAAAGTAGAATAAAATAACCGCCGGTTGTCATGAATTCTCCCATAGTCCTTTATTACCTGAAAAGAGGGACAAATTAAAAAATATTGTAGAGGAAACATCAAACCAAAATGTAATAAACTTTTACCGTGTCTTGAGCTCTAAAAAACCATTGAACTCTAAAATAGTCTTCACCTTCTGTTGTCTCGAAGAACTCAAGAATTTTGCCAACATAGTTAGAGCCTCCTTTTGGGCCCTAGAATTATCGGTATAAAAGTGAACTAAAGCAAAGATAAGTAGTTAAAACAATGGTTATGGCATTGACAAAAATTTTTGCTTCATAAGAAGAAAAATTCACTTTGAAATGATGGAAATTTTAACATAATGAGCAATTTTCAATTACATTAACTTTATTTGTGTGCCAAAAGCATGATATAACCATTAAAATAAGGGAATCATGCAAGAAACTTCTCTTTCTAAAATGGATGATAGAAAATCAAGGGGCCCTGTTGTAGTCAACCCAACTGCCTAAGAGCAATACCTATTAGACATAGTTACCAATAGCGTGATCAAGTGTGAACTCTCAAACGCCTCTTATTTCCAACACCGAGCACTTAGGTGTATAAGCTCCGAAAACAAGAACAATGCAAATTTTGATAAATTCCCAAGGTTATAAGCAAATATTCCCGCCTTCATACAACTTAAACAATGAAATTGTCTGGTGATTGTTGGGATACCTATGTTCTACATTTTCTGGCCAATCACCCATTCAATAAAAGTAGTAAAGAATAAAGCAATAAATTGCCAATATTTCATAAACTAATGCAATATTATGCTCTATTTAAACCAGGGTGAATGAGTGGATTGGGCTCCTTCCCACATAAACCAGGGTAAACGTAAATCCCACAAATATTCCTATGTGAGACACTCAACAAATTCATTATTTAAACTCAAAAATTTATGGTTGTGACAAAATCTCATGTGAAAGCCTGCATTGTTATAAAGATGTAACGTTTTATATTAGATTGTTTTAGTTACAACATGAAAAAACCTCTAGAATACACTAACAATGACTCTACCATATACATGTACGAGTCTTCCATGTTATGCTACTTCCAAACTGTTCATGGTCCTTCATATTCAAGTGAGTGCAATCAATAATGGTATTAAGGCTTTGTTTGATAGTTTACCGAAAAGAAAAGAAAAGAGGAGAAAGGGAAAGAAGAGAAACGAAAAACCTTTATTTTTGTTTAGGATTTGTTTATACAATGGAAGGGAATTTGTTTCCGCCGTTTGAGAGAACGTATGAATTGGAAGTAAATTTTTTAAAATAAAAGGATCATTTGCATATTTGTCTTTTTATATTATTAAATAATTATATCTTCTATTTTTGTTTTCAATATTATTATTATTATGGGTAAAATGGACATAAAAAATATATATATATTTCTCTCCAAAATATTTTCCATCATTTTCACTCCAATTGTGGAAGCAAAACTTTATTGAATTTGTAGTAGATACACATTTTGTTCCTCTTCCCCTCTAAGTAAACTCACAAAGAAATCCTTTCATTTCTCTCCATTTCCCTCCATCCAAACAAAGTGTAAATCTAATGGTAGAGGACTTTGGATTATGATATAGAGACATTATTCAGGAATTTGCAAGTATAAAGAGGATGTCAAATAGTTTGAAATAATCAAAGCTGCCACCATTTAAAACTCTTGGTAACACCATCATAGAAGTTGAAGTTTCAATCATCAAGGAGTGGACCCAAATTGGAAAGATGGTCATACTTATAATGGGTGGAAAATTCAACCATAACTGTCCCCATAAATAGGGGAGGCAAAAATTATAAACAAATGGCCTACAAATCTCATTCCTAAAGGATTTCAACAAATATGTATTGATAAAATCATGAAAAGAACCCCACCACATCCATGATCATTGGCTAACTAACAAAATAAATTTTTTTTCTTCAATTGTTCAAATATGGTCATCATCCAGCACATCCATGATCATTGGCCAACTAACAAAATAATTTTTTTTTTTCTTCAATTATTCTCATAGTCATCATCGCAATTATTCTTCATTCTTTTTTATCTCATTTCACCCATATCAAAATTATCATCCCACTGACGGCCAATGATATATCAAAATAGGTTCTTAAGAACAATGTCTCCTTGATACCATTTGCTGGTTTCTTAGAGGATAGAACATATAGATTGACTACCTTACAAATAGGCAACTATTTTCATCAAAATGTCATATTGCATTAAATCATAATGGAAATGCATAAAATCTTCTAAGTATCTTTAACCTATAACAATATTCAAGATCTTAAAACAATAATCTTAACCAGTTGCCACATAATTTAATCATTATCTAACTACTGTGAATTATTATCTAAAGCTGATCACAAGTGCCCATCTCAGCACCAAAAAAAATATACTGAATGATATGAATGGGAAACACTAATAATAAGAAGTAATGTGTGAAAAGATATAGGATGGATTGAAATTCGAGGGTGAAAAATTCCTTAGGTTATCTCTCATTCTCTATACCAAAGTCTTACTTCTTACAAAAACATGACATCATTTTAAAAAAAATGAGATTATGCTCTAATGTCAAAAAAAATTAAAGAAATATACTCCCGCGGTCCCGCTATTTACGTCTCATTTGGACTTTTTACACTGTTCATAATGCATGTTTGACCTAACCTTTTGTTGTAGTTATATAAGGAAAATAGTCAAATGGGATCTTGTTCTTTTCGCATAGTTTTAGAAATATATTTTACATAATTTTTACTACTATACATTTTAAGATATTAAATGTTAAATAAACGCATTGGACTGCGTGTCCAAAAGTTTTTGGACAAAAATAATGGGACAGAGAGAGTAATAAATAAGGTGCATAATTCACAAATCCAGATTCTAAAGCATATGGGGGCATGTTAATGGGAGAAGTGTAACATGATTTAGATAAGTTATGTCATAATAAGAACAAACTGAAATAATGGTACAACCCACAAGTCATCTGATCATTAACATAAGTTTAGACTCTAGGACTAAAACTTACTTTTACATATGCACAATCACCAAGATCAAATACAATCTTGAGTACTTTAGCCTGAGAATAGTGGCACTTGACATTCAAAACAAGCTCATCTTCATCATCATCATTATTGTCAATCCTGCAAGTGTTACAAACATAATGGTGAAAGGGAGTTATTAAGAATATATATCATTATATCTAAATAAGGGTGAAATATACTTACTGATTTTCTGATGGTTGTCCATTATTTAGTAGACCCTAGAACATAAATGGGAACAATCATGTCAATATTTATGTATATTGATTTACAAAATAGTTCGTTGTCTAATTTCAAATCTTACATTTGAAAAAGAAACCTTTCATGAAATAACCCTCATTCTTCAAATTAATAATGGGTAGAGCAAAAAACGTGTTGATATTAACATATAAATGCATTTTAACCTTTTATAAACAATAGTTTAACACTTTAAAGAGCGTACGTGTGAAATATCACTCTAATTAAAAGCTTATGAACAAAACAATTTTATTAAAATATATTATAATAAAGAAATGCATTACGGATAAGTTAGAATCTTTTATTAACTATGCATCTACACTTTATTATTGTTTTGGTATATAATATTTTTTTAATCATATCATATTTAATAGTTTTAAATATAATTTTACTAATTTGATTGTTTAAATTATCCATGTGTTTATAATTTTTCAATTATAATTTAGTAACTCTACTTTAACAAATTGTGGTTTGTTATTGTTCTTTTTACTAATTTATTACTCCCTCCGTCCCATTTGAGAAGTCTCATTTCATTTGGGCATGGTATTTTAGGTAGAATGAGTTATTGTGTTAAAGTTGAGTAAATAGTTGATGTTATGTTCATTTGAAGGAGTAAAAATTTTCTAAGTAAGGAAATGTGACAATTGTAGTGGGACGGATTAAAATAGAAAGTGAAATATTTGAAATGGGACGGAAAGAGTATTATTTTTACATTTGTGTGGAAAGGAATAACATGATATACAAGGGGTAATAGGGGAGGGATTGGGGGCGGTGGTATCGAATCCCCAACCATCAAGTAGGAAGTCGGAAATTTAGCCACCGACCCAATTTCCACTCCCCCCCCCCCCCCTGCTACTAATTCATTATTTGATAATTGTTGTTTGATGTTTGGCTTTTCATTTTCTTTTTAATTAATTGCATTTAAATTATGAATTTTTTTGGTAAAAAATTATTGTGTTTTTGCTTTTGAGAAAGGAATGTCTTAGGCAGCTAAAGCCTATAACCGCTCAAGGTAACTTCTTTTGGTGGTAAAACTTCATTGTTTGCAGTACATGTCGCTTGATAGTTCATTTTTAATTTTAAGTTCTAAAAAAAATCGTGTGTGAAAGTATGTAATTTATTTGACAAAATTTAATAGTAGTACCTTATACTACCATAGTTTATGAATAAAATAGTATGAGTTAGACTAGTATCACCCCCGCCCAATGGACGGAAATATGGACAATGTGAATAAAAATATCCAATTTAACAAATAATTGTTCAATTTCATTATGTCGATTACATTCCCTAAACTCTTTAAACTATTTTAAGCATTACATGAGTGCATCTATAAATTGTATAGAAATCGACCAATAGACATATGTCATTACCAATATTTTTATATTACAATTTAGTACTATAAAAATATTATACTGCATACAATTGTTGAAAGGACAAAAAAATGAAAAAGCAAAATAAAAGACTTTTTGCTCACGGCTCTAATTGTCAATGTCAAGGATTGAAATTATGCAAGAACTCTTTTGTTATTGACAAAGAAAGTACGTGAAATTAATTGATTATTGATATAAATTCACCCTAAGGCGTTGAGAAATTAGAAATTTTACAAAAAAATATAGATATTTCCAAATTAAATTAGAATTTAGAAAAATATAAAAAAATACTCTTGTGAATAAATCAATTGACAAATTAAAATTACTATAGTTTCACCAACTTACTGTCGTATTGCAATTTATCTAATTTAGTTGATTTATCTATACCACCCCCGTTTTTTAATAAGTGTTACACTTTTCTTTTTTGGGTGTTTGGAAATAAGTGTTACATTACCATATTTGGAATGTTTTGAAGGTTAATAATTTTTACTAATTATACTTAAATTACTAATTTTTTTATATTCATTAAATTAAAACTCAAAATGAATAAAGTCAAATGTGATCCATCTTATTTTATTTATTTTATTGATATCAATTTCATTAACTTAACTTAAACCCCTAGCCATTTCCTAGTGTTACATTTTTAAAAAAAACGAAGGGAGTATAAATATTTGTTATTCATTAATGAATATAATATCCATCTATAAAGTATTTACTAATAATTTATCATATATTCTTACCAAAAAAAATTATCATATATTCTTTAACTATAATTTCATAGAGTATTGGTTAAGAATAATAACAAATATTGAAATTATATTTAAAGAATAAATATAATACCAACCTATAAAGTTTTTGCTACATAGTATTTGGTAGTATTCTTAATCCATAATAATTAATGAAATTAAATTATCTAATTTGAATTTTGCTCAAATTTAATTCTCCTATATTTTGAAAGAGTATTTCTATGATTCCTTCATTTTTTTATGGTGAAAAGGGATTGAATTTTGCTACGGTTTATTATGCGACTTTGACTAATGCTTATACAACATCTATATAAGAAAAACATAGTCAATTGAGATCTTGTTAGATTTGTCTTTATCGTGCAGTTTTAAAATATCAAATTTTTAGAATTTTTATTGTATACATTTTGAATTATTGATCATTAAAAATGTGCATTGGGTTGCGTGCAGAAAATAGGTAGATTACATGGAGAGAATTCTGGTAGGTTACTCTTCTAGGTTAATGTTCATAAGGAATATTGTTTGTATAATTATATAGATATAGATTAATTAAAACAGAACACTTTTTCATTTCATAAGAACAGATTTTTTCTTTTCTTAGCTCAGCCCCGAAATATCATGTTGGCCCGACAATGTTCAAGACGCCTGCTATTCAACCAATGCTTATAGTTATCATGGAAGGTACATACATTGATGAAGAATCATCTAAACAAGTCGAACTGATGCAGAATAAAATCTTAAGAAGTACTACGTTGCATATGTGTTATGACTGCGTATATGTACGACTGAGAACCCCAATTTTTTCTTGCAGAGCCGATGAAGTCCGAGAGGCACTAACATTCGCAATTCAAATGAAATATTGCCTTAGGCTTTGAACCTACTATATTTGCTCCTTACTATCTCAATTCAAATTCCTCCTAATTAATTCAATTAATTTTGCACCGTTTTATGACAACGTGCAGGAGTACTTGCAGAGACAACAATGCAGGAACAAAACATACCTTAGCTTGCTCGTACCTCCAAGGCCAACGACGTCGGGCCTCGTCTTTTGGAATTGGCTCACCTATAAAGAAAGATGACTTTTTTCCACTCTTAAATTTCTTCGGTGGCGGAGATTTATCCGCAGTAGTATCCAATTTAGTAGAATGCACCTCCGTATTAACCCTAACACCAAATCTGGCGGAGCGCCGGAGTGAATAACTCCCCGAGCTGCCGGACGTTACCCTCGAAGTGAGCGAATTGTTCGATGAAAAGCCATTGGGTTGCGGCGAATTCTCCTCGCCAACAACACTTACGCCGTCGCTAGGTGTTGGGTCAGAGTCACCGTTGGGAATTGGCAACGGATTACCGGTGACGGAGCCGATGTCTGTCATATCCGCGAATGCCGATGGCCGATTGCCGAAACTTTGAGGAAATGGTTGGGGAAGGTGGACTGGACTGGACTTCGGAGAGAGGAAATAGAAAGTGCGAACTGGAAAGTCAGCCAAGTCACCCTCCACCGTCCACGCTAACGAATACCCACAACTATTGGAAGGCAAAAGGGGTAAAATGGTAAATGCGTAATGGGATGCAGTCAGCAATATTCAGCATTCAGCAGGAGCCTCTAAAAAAATTTAAAAAAATTCGCTCTTTTTGAATTACATTTGGGCGGGTTGCCCTTTTATTATTATAGTATAATAATAAGTACTCCCTCCGTCCCATAATAATGTTTCCATTTCATTTCTGCACACAATCTAATGCACTTTTTAAATTATTAATATCTCAAAATATATACACGTATAAATTATGTAAAATATATATTCTAAAACTATACGATTAGACGAATCTAACAAGACCGAACTCGACTATTTTTTTCAAATATATAATTACAATAATATCGAGTCAAAGTTGAACAATGAACAGTGTCAAAAAGTCAAATGGGAATATTATTGTAGGACGGAGGGAGTAATAATTATAAAAAAATACGATAAATAACTAAATAATACTTCGTATTTACTTATTCAGTTCAAAAAAAATATTAACATTTCTTATTTTTACATAGTCCAAAATGTAAAAATTTTATATATATTAAATTTTATAAAAGTAAAAATTATAAAAATTTAATATTCTAAAACTATGTGATTAACTGAATCTAACAATTTCTCACTTGATTATGTTTTATCTTATATAAATGTGTTAAAAAAATCAAATCAAAGTTACTCAATCAATAGTATTTACTATGCAAATGTTATTAAAATTATTAAATAACTATATTCTCGCTAAATGCAATTAGTTTTGTAGTGTGGGGTACTGGCATATTAAGCAAAGGTCTTCGTTTCGAATATTTGTGTATGCAAAATTCTGTAAGATGCTATATTCTCTCATTTCAGCCTGTATAAAGAATTTTTGTATTATAAGTGGAGAAACATGTTGTAAGATGTGATTCATATATTTTTTTTTTAAACATTGACACGTATTTGTCGGCAAATGTGTGTGGGAGTCTAAGCTACACAAATTACAATGGGGGATGAAGGGGATGGATAAAGGGCCGGGTGAGAATTGAACCCCCAACCTATACCTGTATGTAGAGCTGTAAACGAGCCGAACCGAGCCGAGCTTTGGGTGTTTGAGCTCGACTCATTAAGTATTCGAGCTCGGCTCGTGTTCGCTCGTTAAGGAAGTCGAGCTTAAAATCATATTCGAGCTCGGTTCGTGAAAAAGTTCATGAGCTCGAGCTCATGTTCGGCTCTTTTGTTCAGCTCGGGTCGTTTGAGCTCGTTCGGCTCAATTAAAAATTTACCAAAAAATTAGGAATCATTTTTCCAATAAAGGGTTAGATTTTTTTCCCACAATATTGAAATTGTCAAACAAACATATAAAATTACAAAATTATCCCGTTAACGAACATATACGAACACTTTCGAACTGTTCGCGAACAAGCTCGTGTTCGTTCGTTAAGCAAACGAGCTCGTGTTCGTGTTCGAGTTCGGCTCGTTAAGCTTTATAAACGAACAGTTAATGAACGAACTCGAATCGAACCGAGCTTTGTTCGCGAACTGTTTGTTTGTTTTACAGCTCTATGTGTATGTAGTATTTGTAGCTAACTTTATTTTTTAAGAATTTTTCAAAATAATACAATGAACATGAAATAGTGTGTAGTAGATTAAAGACCCGTTTGTATTGGCTTTTGAAAAAAATAGAATTCAAAAGCAGAAGCAAAAGTAAAAGTAAAAAACATAAGCATGTAACTTTTGTGTGTTGGATTGAATGTTTGAAAAACATCTTTTTTTTTCTTTTCCCAAAAGTATGTTTGGATGTGTAAAAGTGAAAAATGCTTTTGAAATGTGTAAATTATAAAAAATGATATGCTACTTATATGGGATATTATATATTTATAGTGTAATTTTAATAAATTATTAGGGACATTTATGACTCAGCATACATTACTAGGTGTTTTTGGCTTATGCTTTTCGAGAAAACACCCCATGGGTTGATTCTCCCATAAGTACTTTTGCAGCTTTTCGAGGTGCTTTTGTTTTTTTTTAAATGCCAAAACAAACACTATTTTTAATCAAAAGTGATTTTTGAGGAAGTACAAGCCAAAAGCACATAAAAAAAAGTCATTCCAAACACCCCAAAGAGAGAAATTGGAAAATGAGATAATGTATATGTAGAATCGGGAAGTAGCTAATACTTCCTCAATTTTTTATTTTTTATTTTCTTGTTACAGATCTACAATGCATATAATCCAATGCATATTTTAAATCATTAATAACTCAAGTTCGGTACAAGTAAAAATTTTAAAAGTTCGGTATTTAAAAACTACAAAATGAGAACTTTAAGTCGAAGTGTATGTGTGAACAATAGCAACAAACCAAATGTTGCAAGAAATAAAAAATGGAGGAAGTATTTTATAGTATATGGATAACTTGGGTTTTTAAATTATACTCCATCTGTCCCGGCTAATGTGTATCGTTTGATTTTTGACACTGTTCATTGTTCAACTTTGACTTAATTTTATTGTAAATATATATTTGGAAAAAATAGTCGAGTTGGGTTTTGTTAGAATCGTATAATCATGTAATTTTAGAATATATTCTACATAATTTTTTATATTACATATTTTGAGATATTAGCGGTTGAAAATGTGTATTGGATTGTGTGCAAAAGTCAAATAAGATAAATTAAATGGGACGGAGGGAGTATAAAATAAAATAATCAAGTCATATTCTATACTTCCTATGTCCCATTAATTTTGTCTCAGAACTTTTGAACACGCCGTGCAATGTATTTGTTAAATCGGAGTAGTTAATATCTTAAAGTATATAAAAAAAATCTATAAAATATACTACCTCCGTTTTTTTTTAAAAAAAAAATTGTTTAAGAATCTACCCAGAACGTAGTCCAATGCATATTTTAAACTATTAATAACTCATATTCAGTACAAATAAAAATTCTAAAAGGTCAATATTTGAAAATTACAAGATGAGACGAATCTAACAATATTTCACTTGGTTATATTTTAACTTGTATAATTATAATAAAATTTTAAATCAAAATGTTAGTGTAAATAGTGCATAAAATCTCAATAGGTTAAATTAAAAAAATGAAGGTAGTATATTCTAAAATTATGTGAAAAATGAATTTAATAAGATCATACTCGACTATATTTTTCTTACTTAATTAATTGTAATAAAAAGTTTGGTCAAATTTTACAATGAATGGTGTAAAAAATCTAAATGAGACACAATAAATAAATGAAACGAGAGTAATAAATGGGATTGTGTGAGGGGTTTTTCTAAACTTTACCGTTAATTATTGGGAAAATTATTTAAAAACCCCCAACACCACCACCTTATTCCTCCAAAATACCCACATAAATTTTTAATCCTTTCAACCCCCTGGAGAGAGAAAATTTTCAAAAAAATACCAATTTTACCCTTAAATCACCAAATTAAGGAAAATAATGTCCAAAAATAATTTAAATGAGTTTAACACTTCTCTAAAAAGTGCCCAAAAACACACTCCCTCTAAAAATTTGGTATCAGAGCATAAGTTGCGATTTTATGGCTTATGGCTAATGACGGATTAAAAGATAATCAAAACGCAATTAAATTAAATGAAAATATTAATTATGAAAAATTCTTAATAATTGACATTGAAAAGAAAAATCTATTCAAAAACCAAACTAAAGATTGTAAGATCTGTAAACAAAATAAAATAAAAATTAAAAGAGTAAAACTCAAGAAAAATAGAACCTTTAAAAATTATTGCAAACTAATCGTAAGGTTAGAAGCTTTAAGACAACACTTAAAAACTCATGAATAAAATGTTAACAAATAAAAACATGGATATACAAAGAAGTCTTCAATCAATTGAAGTAAAACTAGATAAGTTAGAATTATTAGGAAAACAAAATAATACAAATCTTAAAGTAATATTAGAAAACCAAACATACTTATTAACCCAATATGATAAATCATCTAGTGGAATGAAAAACTTATCTAAAACCATAACAACACTTCAATATGAAAGTTCTAAACTAGTTAATGATGTCCCAAATCCAAGAAAAATCATTAACCATAGTGATGAATTAAAACAACTACAAGATAAGGTTGAAAAGCTTGATAAAGAAATAAAGGAAATTAAAAATATTGCTGAAAACAATATTGATAATGTAAATGAAATGTGTAACAAAATCATAAAAATTATTAAGGGATAATGAAAACAGCCTTGAAAGAAAGAAACAATAGAAAACTTTAAACAATAAATCAATAATAAATTTAAAGAATTAAATAAAGAATTAGTAGAAGTAAAACTAAATGTTAATAATCTTCATAAGAAGATTGGTGAAATAACAGATCATAATAGAACAAATAATACAAATATTAGTCTAATTGATAAGAAAATAAAAGAGTCTGTAACAACTGAAATACTAAAGAAAAAAATTGATGATGTACATGTTCAAATGGAAAACATGAAAAAATATCAAGACCCTGCATTAAGAATAGCTATTGAAAGCATAGATGAAAAATTTGAAAGAATACAAGCTGTTAGAATGCCTGAAGATAATACAATAAAACAACTAGCTGAACAAATCGCAAAATTACCTGCAGAAGCTAGAAGGAAAACTAAACCATAAGAAAAACTAAATTTTTGGGTTGTAAAACCAGACGAAAAATATTTACAAAAATGAGTAGGAGATCCTTTTCTCTTACAAATGAATCTAAAAACAGTCAAGTAGAAAGAAGCAATTCTCAAATGATTGAAAGCTCAAACTTTGAAAAAACCTTAATAGATAGAATGTTTAGAGAAAAAACCAAACTGGAAGAAGGGCCAACAATAATTGAAGAAATAATCGACCCTGATATTGAGTTTGAAAACTTTAAGAAAAGAACATTGATCCAATTGGAACCAAAATTATTGTATGACCAAAGATTCCTTCATTGGAATACAGGTTATTACAAATACCATTACACAGAACCAATAAGTTGTCTAAAAGATGACAAAAAATTAATAAAATTAATAAGCAATAATGAAGCAATCAGACTTCAAAGACAAGGACAAAAATACATGCATATGGGACTAATCTCCATAGGAGTAAAAGGTTTAACGAGAAAAAATTTAGGAACTAAAGTCCTAATGACTGTCCTAGATACGAGGTGGACTAATCCAACCCAAGCTATCATAGGATTAATGGAAATTGATATGAACCCTAATGTGGGAGTATGTTATTTAGCACCAGATTATATGATACAAATAACAGATTTTATGAGGCATATCCAAATAGGAATTCAAACTGTAGGATATGAAGAAATGGAAACTGATCACAACCTAATGATATGTGTAGGCTTCTTAGGAAGAATCACAAACAATGGTCAAACCAGGCATAAAACAAAAATTGAAACTGTGGTAAGTATCATAGGAAGTGAAGGAGTAAAAATGATAGGACCAACTGAAATATCATCAGAAGAAAACGCGGGAAAAAATTGGGATCTATCAAAATTCTTTGAAAAACCAAATGTTAAAAATTTAACTCCAAAAAATGTAAACTACTTCATTAACTCCAGAGGAGAAACGTCAGTAAGATTTAATGATTATGAAACTGCAAAACGACCAATAGATTTCACATAAGAAGAAGGTCGGGAGGATGAATAAGCAAATGAAAAGGTTTATTGTAGAAAAACCAGTGATAAATAACTATGTAAAATATGAAGGAAAACATATCTTCCACCCTAGTGAGGATGAAGTGGAAAGAATTGCTAAAGACATACAACATATTTGTTTAAAAACAAGAAAATTTGAAAACTTTAAGAAAGGAAAAATTCTAAATAAAAGAGAGTACCATGACAGGTATGAAAGAGTTTTATCACATGTGCATTCTGCCTTGACCAAAAAATTTAATAATAAAGGAATATTACCTTACAATTGTCAAGATTGTAAAATTGATCTCGATAGAAGACACTCTAATAAACTAACACATATGATCCATTTAGTAGCATGTCAAAAACATAGTGGATATTTTGAGAATTGGATAGAAAATTATGAAGAAATGATAAGAGAAATATCAAAACTAAATGAACAAAAACAAAAATTAAAGGATAAAATGAAAAGAAAAATAAAGAATGGAAGAATAATTTAGAATACATTATTGAGAAAGAAGTACATAAAAGATTACAAAAAATACAAATAAAAGAAGAACAACAAGCAGACATCGAAGCTCACTTGTTCTTAAAAGAAAACTCACCAGAGGAAGGACAAAGTTCTGAAAACACATTAATGGAACAATATATGGGAGACCATATGTCCTTACATTCTGAAAAAACAAATAAAACATCTAAAGAATTCATGAACCAAGATATTGTAATGAAAAATATATGAGACAGTATAACAAGAGTCCATGGAACTCCATTTGCCTCATATCAAAGAGGAACTGAGTGGAGACCTGGAACTAATTATACTGGAAATAATTCTAGACACTCAATAACACATGTTCATCCAGAATATCCTTATGGAAAAGTACAAACTGAAATGGTAACAAAACCTAGAGGAATTAGGCAACCTTTAAAAAGAGGATATTATCATAATCCAGCAATATTAGAAGTGACAAATGTAAGCCCTCAAGAATGGGGCTCAGTAATTGCAAAATGGAAAAACATAGTTGTGGCTGATTACATCAAAAACAAAAATGATTATAATGATACAGCTGAATCAATGTATGGATATCTTGAAACCTATTTAAGAGAATTCGCACAGTCAATGTGGGAAGTATTTAAAAGAGACTATCCAATGAATTATCAAGACTTAATAGAAAGAGGACCAAATCCTTATAACTTTGTAAATAAAATATCAAGTCTAATAACAGGTGAAGATGGGAATTCAGGACATATAACAACACAAATGGATGCCTTAATCCATCTAGACCAGATGCATTTAGATGACTTGTATGGAACAGTAGACTTTTTAAATGAATACGTCTATTATACAGGCCTAGCAGGAGGTGCTTTTAACCAAGAGTTAGGAGAAAAATTATTTATGAAAATACCAAGGCTAATTGGCCAAGAAATTCAAGATACATGGAATAAAATGGTTGAAAAGAATCCTCAACAATGGACTATTAGTATGAGGGTTGTCCATGTGGTAAAAATATTAAAAGATAAGTGTACAAATATAATAGCACAAAAACAACTTAAGAAAACTGATTATTCATTCTGTAAAAGGATATACACTCCTCAACGATATGGTAGGCCAGAGCCATTAAGGAAAAAACCCAAATTCATAACAAGAAAGAAGTATTTCATAAAACAATCAAACAGCAGAAAACCTTTCTTAAAACAAAAACATTACGTCAGAAAATATAATCCTAGTAGAAATTATACAAAGAAACTTGCTTGTTTCACATGTGGTGATGAAAGCCATTTGGCAACAGCATGTCCTAAAAGAAAAAACCAACATTCTAGAGAGGCAATTCTTACAGAATGTATACAACAAGATATATTAGATGTGGACTCAGATGTTTCTGAGACTGAAACAATATATAGTATAGTAACGGTAGAGGAAAATGTTATAGAAGAACAAGAGGATAATGATCCCTATGAATTGATAAATATGCTTGCAAATGAAAACTCGTATAATGGTATCACATATAAAGAATATATGATGCCATATGAAACTGAGTATATGATAAGAGAAATTAATGAATGCGAAAACCATAATTGGCTTTTCAGAGTAGGCACTGATTCTACACCTTGTATAAAATGCTCTTATTATCCATCAAGGAAACTTAGAGCTAAATGTACAATATGTCATGTAGAAATATGCCAAATATGCTTGTTAAAGTATTATAAAATTAAATTCCCCGAAGAAATGCCAATAACAAAAATTGATGATAATTATACATTCATCACAAAAAGAATAGATATAATTTAAAGAAAACCTTTTGATTTACAAAGTATAATGAATCTTAAAGAATTGAAAACCAGAACTGAAAACATAGAAGAAATCTTAGAAGAATATAATATGTTAAGTCCTAAAAATACGGGAAATAAAGGAAAAGAAGTTCCTGAAGAAGAATCTAATGATGAACAAAATCCTAGTACAGAGTACATGTTAGCACAAAACCCTGAGTACATACATGTATGCCAAGATCCTTCATCATTAACTACACTAAGGGTATCAATAATCTTTAAATTAAGAGAATTGGTATTCCGTACTAATGCAATAATCGATACAGGATGTACTAGAATAATAATAAATGAGAAACTTATCCCAGAACATCTACAGAAAAACTTAGCAAAACCCATTAAATCAGAATTGATGGATGGAAGAATCTCATATACAACAAAACAACCTATTTCAGGTGGACAGATATTCTTTGAAACCAATTGTGGAATATCAGAACCCTATGGAGTTCCAGATAATTCATATATAAAAGAATTAGTAATAAATGCAGATGTAATCTTATGGTTACAATTCTTCTTACAAAATAATGGAGGATTATTTATTACAAAATATTATATCCAAATTGTTGAAAAAGCAACTTTGGCAATGTTTGCACCTAGTATTAGTAATGCGGGAACCAAGCTTTTAACAACATCAGAGTTGCAAGAGAAGCGTGGTGGAGCTACTAATACAAAAACAAAAAATAAAAAACTTTTAAAAGACAAAGATATTGAAAATTGTAAATGCAAAATAAAAGGAGCATGTAAACAAACTTGTAAAGAAAACATACAAATTACAGAGTTTGAAGAAGAATATATTCCTGAAACTCCAAAACTGAAAGAATTAATAAGTATAACTAGATTTAAGCCTGAAGAAACCATAACAAAATGGATTGAGAGGTTAGAAAAATCCCAAATTATTGGAGATAACATCCAGAAATATTGGGAAAAAGATGGAACAATAAGCAAGCTTGAAATAATAAATCCAGAATTGAGAATCTCAACTGCAGAAATAAATCCTACAAATCTGGATATAGCAGATTTCAAAATGCATATTGATGAATTAAAAACTTTAAAAGTAATTAGAGAATCAAACTCCAGACATAGGTCTGCAGCTTTTATTGTAAGAAAACATTCTGAAATTGTAAGAGGAAAATCAAGAATGGTCATTAATTATACTTCCTCCGTTCCCAAATCTTTTTTACATACCCCACTGCGCACGCAGTCCAATACACATTTTGAATCAATAATAACTCAAGTTTGGTATATGTAAAAATTCTAAAAATTCAATATTTAAAAACTACACGACGAGACGAATCTAACAAGATCCCTCTTGACTATATTTTAACTTGTATAACTATGATAAAACTTTAAATCAAAGTGCATTGCTGAATAGTACCCCAAAACCAAATGTCTTAAACATTTGGGAACGGAGGAAGTAAAAGACTTAATGACAATACAAAAGATTTTGCTTACAACATACCAGATAAAACAATCTTAATAAATAGGATTCAGGACTCAAAAGTGTATAGCAAATTTGATTGTAAGTTAGGATTTTGGCAAGTAAAATGCATCATGAGTCAGTCGAATGGACTGCATTCACATGTCCAGAAGGTTTATTTGAATGGCTAGTAATGCCATTTGGACTAAAGAATGCACCAGCTATATTTCAACAAAAAATGGATAAAATATTTAAACCATACCAAAAATTTGTTTTGGTATACATTGATGACATTCTAGTATTTTCAAAAAATAGTACTGAACATATGAGTCACCTCGACACAGTGTTTAGGCTATTTGAAAAACATGGAATAATCATCTCAAAGAAAAAGATGGAAAATAATAAAACTAAAATAACATTCCTTGGGGCAGAAATTGGAAAAGGAAAAATAAAACTCCAATATCATATTGCTAAAAAGACTATAGAATTTCCTGATAAAATGGAAGATACAAAACTATTACAACAATTTTTAGGATTGGTTAATTATGCTAGACCATACATTAAAAACTTATCCTCATTAACAGGATCATTATATAATAAACTGGGAAAAAATGGTCAAAGATATTTTAACCAAGAAGATATAAAAAATGTACAAAAAATTAAAGAAGCATTAAAAACACTTCCGGAATTGGTTTTGCCAGAATATAGTGATTATCTTATTGTGCAAACTAATGGATCACATGAAGGATGGGGAGCTATCCTTTTGCGAAAAAGGATGTCTACTCACCTAAAAATAAAGAATAAATTTGCCAATATGCATCAGGAAAATATAGAGAAAATGGTAACATTTCCTCAATTGATGCAGAACTATTAGCAATAAAATACGCACTCGATAAATTCGAACTGTTTCTAACAGGAAAACCAGGATTTTACAGTAAGAACTGATTGTGAGGCCATCGTAAATTTCATAGCCAACTCCAAGAAAAAAGATCAATGTCCAAGAGAAGGTGGTTGAATTTTACAGATGTTATTAGTCAGAAAGGCTACAAAATAAAATTTGAACATATTAAAGGGAAAGATAACAAAATTGCTGATATATTATCTAGAATTCTGATTAAAGAAAGAGAAAAACCATTATATGATACTGAATTTAAAAACGAATCAATTGATAATTATGATGAAAATGATGAGGAAAAATATAAATTAA
Organism: Hygrophila difformis; assembly: GCA_030278955.1. NCBI lineage: Eukaryota > Viridiplantae > Streptophyta > Magnoliopsida > Lamiales > Acanthaceae > Hygrophila > Hygrophila difformis. The sequence continues at coordinate 44,196,627 of JAOANR010000004.1, forward strand.
AATGGGATCAGTTTTATAGGGATGACTGGAATATTGAGAATTGAATAATATTGTTACAGGAATGACAGAAAACTCCTAGAAAAACTTTCTGAAAACCAGCAATGAAAATGGAGTAAAAACCACAGGGATGGTAAAAACCCCAGAGATATTACACAATCCCTTCTAAAACCAGCATCCCAGAAGGGAAGAAAAAAGATAAACTCCCAGAAAAAGGAGTGAAAATCTGCTTTGGCAGAAGAGCAGAAACTGGTAATAATGTAGAGTTAATCTTATTTGATAACATGAAGTACATGCCTATCACAGGGTTGAACTACATAGAGGAACAGATCTGCCTTTGTGATAACATCTGGAGAGCATCATTCGACAAAAACAACAGCAGGTATATTGTTACTTGTCTCTCTGCTTTAAGCATGTATTTCCAAAAATTCAATAACATAAAACCATTTTTATATTATGTAGTCTTCGAAGGCTATAAAAAAGGGATTTATGATAAAAATGATATTTTACCCCTTAATGAAGACAATGAAAAACCTTTTCATAAAGGATTTTATGATATAATGTCTGCAATTCAATTTGCAAAAACCACATTGGGCCCAGATTTCTTTGTAAGCCCAAGTTTGAAAAACATTGTTGATGGTTTAAGGCCAAAAACCCAAAACCCCTCAGGCCCAGTCCAATACTCAATTGGACATTCTTCAAAAAACCATATTGTGTTTTGTGACCATTGTGAAAAGATGGCGAAAGAAGTCTGTAAATATGAAGCCCAAAAGGCCGAATGGTTACAGAATTTTGAAAACCAAAAAATGAAAACGCTTGAAGCAGAGGCCCAGATTAAAAACCTTACCAAGAAACTTGAAATCCTTCAAAACCAAAACGAGAAATTGACCTAAAAAATCGTGTCCCTTACACTAAAAACACCAAAACCAGAAGAAAAACCAGTTTATGGTCCAGAACCCAAACCCACCAGTTCTATGACTGCAGTAGAATTGGCAAAAGCCTGGATGCAGCAAAACCAGGAAAATTCAACTCCTGAGGTCTTTAAGGATCAAAAGTTTGAATCTAGTCCGTCTCAAACGGCAGACGGTAAAGACGAGTCAAGTCCGTTGATAGCTGATGCTTTGCTAAAAAGCATAAGTTCAGATGATTTTGAACCAAACTAGGGAAGTTTTAACCCTGAGGTCTCTAAGGACCAAAATGAAGAACTAAGCCCATCTAGCCCGGTAGATGGTAAAAGCACATTAATTCCGGTTATGGCTGGTAGTTTGCCAAAAACTATGAGTCCAGTACAGACTGGAAAATTTGAAAACCTCAGTGAAGAAGAAATTCTCCATAAGCTTGAAATGGAACTAAGGCCTACTGATAATGGCCAGAAATGACCATTATTTTCAATCCATTTCCGTGTCTGAAACGGGCATTTGATCGCATTCCGGTCTTATATTAAATAAGAAAGCAGTGGAATTGGACTGATTTATGCATAATTGTAAAAATATTGAGCTGGTATGAAAAATGCATAAATATGTAATTTTATTATACATTTATGTTAGAAAAATCCAAAAACATGAGAAAAAGAAAAGAAAAGAAAAAGAAAATGAAAAGATGAGAAAAGAAATGAAAAACCCACAAAAAGCTGATTTTTCAGGATATTACGACGCTAGACACAACTACGACGCTATGCATGGATAGCGCCGTAGCTTGGTCTAGCGCCGTAGGAGGAGATCAAAGCTGACATCTGAAGAAGAGTGAACGACGCTAGACCTATAGCGCCGTAGCAAGGATAGCGCCGTAAGCCACCTATAGCGTCGTAAGCCTTGCCAGAATTGAAATTTCAAGGCCTAGGGGCCCATGGCCTAGGGTTTCCCACCGATATATAGAGGTGTTGACTCCCTGGTCTTGTCACTTCACCACATTCCAAACTTGAAGACAAGAGGCTGTTCTTGAGAATAGTGTAGGTTAGTTAGAGTAGTTAGTTTTATTTTTGTGTATTATTTAATTTATGCATCTAGTTTAGTCTAATTTCTTGTATAGATTAGTGTTACTTTAGTGCTTCCAGTTAGGATAGCCACTGTTTTCTCTTGTTTACAGTTTTGTTAAACTTTCATTTAGGTTTGAAATACCCAAATGATGGGTATTCTCAAACCATTTCTTATAAATGGGAATTTAATCATTTAAAGTATCCCAAAATCATGAAATGGACACGGGTCCATGGATTTACTGCTTGTTTTTGGTTTCATGACCATTTGGTCATTTTATCTTGCTGTTTTATGTGGGTTTGTGTTGTTTTGCTTTTATTTTGGGATTCATGCATGAATTGTTGGTTGAAAACCCTCACTTGGGTTTGTGGTTCATGAGTGTGTAGTTTAGCATAGTTTTATTTACTGTTCTGCATTTCTTGCATTTTACTTTCACTGTTCTTAGCTTGTTGTTTCATTTTTCATGCATTTGTGAGCCATAAACCTGAAAATAGGGTTTGCAATCGCAGAGATTGCATTACCCGAACAACAACATGTTTCTGGGCTAGCTACGACGCTAACCGCCCTACGGCGCTATCCTTGGATAGCGTCGTAGGAAAGGTTTAGCGCCGTAGTTGCCCAGAACTTAAACAAAAATTTGCCCTACGGCACTAAACCAACGGTGCTATCCTCAGATAGCGTCGTAATTTCTGTTTAGAGTCGTAGGTCCCCAAAATTCTCCTTTCTTATAGAACTCACCTACGGCACTATCCTTATGACGCTATCCTAGGATAGCGTCGTCATTTAATGTTTAGCGCCGTAATATCTCTTCTTTTTCCAAAAAACTTCTTATTTCTCAAACCACCTACGACGCTATACTAGTATAGCGCCGTAGTTTAGTGTATAGCGTTGTAAATACCCCTTTAATCCAAAATCTACTCTCTCTTGCACCAACCCATGACGACGCTACCCTCACGACGCTATTCTAGGATAGCGTCGTAACATCTGTTTAGCGTCGTAATCAGCATCTTCATGCAGATTTTTCATTCTCCATTTTTATCATTAATTAATTGAACCCTCTAGTCACTAATGATTGATGATTCTAATTAGCAATAATTAAATCACTAATTGTTGTCATTAAAGGATCTTTGTTCAATTGTCATTAAAACAATTTTCTATAAACAAAATCATGATGCCTTAAACAGATAATCCGGACTGTAATTAATTATGGTAGGAGGGATTATTTGAGCCATCAATTATGGATTGATTCCATAACCTTGCATGAGAAACCAATGTCTCTCATTCAAGCTCTTCTCTTTATTTCATTTTATTTTGTCTTTTGTGTATTGTGTGTAACAATTAGTAAAGAATACATCAGAATAATGTTGGCGGGTATTCCCTCACGGATAAACTAGCTCGTATTCTGGGTATTAGTTACTAAGTGTTATTTTGCATGGTCTGGATGGCAGTCAGTGGAAGCCTTGGCGGTTCGCCCATCCGGGGTTATAATAGCTGCTCAGCTGACTCTCATCAGATACAGTTTTATTTTATTTACCTTAATTTCCAAACCCAAATTCCAATCTGCAACAAAACTCTGCTAATGTCTCAACATTAGCTGATAAGTGTTGCAGAGAGGAAGCATGTAGGTTTTTATCTAAATTCACAGACAGTAGGGGCCCAACTGGTAGCGACACTGCCATTTTAGGGTTTCACCTGTCTAAATTCGCTCCATCCGAGTGATTGGGAAATTGGACAGTAGATGTTTACAGTCCACCCGATTATTCTGCCACAACTCTGGTCCTCTGACCACTTCATAATTGTGTTTCACCTTCTGTCCAGATCCGCCTTTATATTTTGGATCAATTAATCTTACATTTTCATATATCCGTATGCATGCTATTATTATGTATTGTTGTGGTCTAGAATATTTTGGGATCCTTCCCTTGGACAATAGAAGCATAGATTTAAAACATATATTGCATATTAAATTTCCGATAAAAACTCCTTTATAAAATCCAGATCTGAGTAAGGGATAAATTTCAGTTATGACTAATTCATATTCTATCAAGGGTTGATTTTGGGAAATTAGAAGCAGAGTCAGCGATTAGGTCTCATCTAGACTGAAAGGATCTGTGTTTTAATTGAGAGTCTAGTACCTGTTTAGGGAATGGTTTTCAAATGCTTTATTTTCCAAAATTGCTGTTTGTTGGGAATTTAAGGTTAAATATTACACCGAGATGGGGTCCACTTGGACTCAAATACAGTGTAGTAAATAATCTTAGAGAAACATCATCCAGGCCTTGGTTATTCTCTAAGATAGGGTTGAGTTTTCTTTCAACTGCTATCCTCTTTTGCCAAAGCCTATTTTTGAGTCATGAGTGAGTGCATCCGGAACGAACCAATTTATTAGTCCGTTTCATTAGTTTGTATCTCATAACCACCCGGAAGGAAGTGAACACATGAGTGGTTCACCAAGAGCCGGGAATTCTTGATCCATACTCCATCATTATGATGGGGAGCTGTCTTTTACTATCAGGGTCAGACCTTCAAAACCTCCGAGTGATAGGTTTTAAATGCTTTCTCTACTGCTTTCTTTACCGCTTTCTTTTAACTGCTTTCTTTAGAGGTCACTCGGTTGTATTGAGAGTTGCGTAACTGTTACTAGGTTTGATAGTTAAGGGATAGTTCAGGGCTTAATTAGAATCTTTGGGTGTGACATGGGAGAATGATACTACCTCCGTTCTCATATAAATGAACCATTTGCATAGTAGTAACTATTCATTGGGTAACTTTAACTAATTTTTTAGACATAGTTATATAAGAAAAAACATAGTCATGTGAGATCTTATTAAATTCGTCTAATCACATAGTTTTAAAATATCAAATTTTTATAATTTTTACTTATACACAATTTGAGTTATAAATATTTAAAAATGTATCTTGGACTGCGTGAAATGCAGGATGGGTGCATTTATTTGAGAACAGAGGAAGTAGTAGTACTTGGCATTTCAATAAATGATTTGTCAGGTGTTGCTCAACCACCACAGATGAAATAACATACCCAGGCCGGGGCAGTTACAAATCTGTGGTATCTTAGAATTTGCGGTCTTAAGAACATGTAAACTCATACTGTAAGTACCTGTCTGTTAAAGGGAACACAGTATTGAGAGCATGAGAATTAGCTATCTAACAGGATTATCCCATGCAAAGGTCTGTGTATAAAAATGGAAGTTTAATATTGCCTTATCTAAATCTTGTCCAATTTTTATTCTTTTCTTCCTGTCCCTTCTGTCTACATTGTGATTCAGCTTCATAGCTAGCACAGTGTAAATTTTCACTGCTTTCATAGATAGTATTTATCGCATTATTTAGAATAACTTTACCCGCTTTCTAAACTAGACTTATGTGCTTTGTAGAATATATTTAAGTGCTTTCGTACTCTAGTTTAAATTCATGTAGTAGATGTTAATCACTTTTCAAACCAATTGGAGCAATACGAATGAAAAATCTAGTAAAACGACGTGGGCCCTGCTTCTATCGCACATCCTCCCGTGAACGATCCGGTCTTACTATAAATTACTGCAATTTTTGACACCGTGGGCTTTCGGGCCACAGTTTCTTAACACGAGTAATAAAAACGTGACAACCTATAAATATATCCCTAATCCCAACTCCGCAATCATAAATGGTTTTCAATTAAATAAAAATCAAGACCGGGGTTTCATTATTTCGAAAATACTCGTGTGGGAAATTGTCAAAAGTTTCATGGCGCCGTTGCCGGGGAGGATGCAGCGCCGTTTTATTAGAGAATTACATTCATCATTGCTCTTAGTTAGCTTATACATATAAGTATAAATATTCACTCCGAAACCCATTCTAACCAGGGGAATATGCAGGTACCGTCATTATTGAAGCTGTTGTTCTATGCTAAGGAGGAAGCAGACGCCAGCCGAAATCCCGTATAACGCAGAAATAGAAAAGACAGCTCGACGTCTTAGGGCAGAAACTAAACGAAGGCGGGAATGGGAAAGACATGCACTACTTTCACCGAGCACTAGTAGCGACATCTCTGATATGGCCAACCCTGACCTTCCCCCAATCATCCCACCCAATCCACCACTTCACAACATCGAGGAAGACTCCGAAGATGCTGATAACGATGATTTGGATGATCCCCCTCCTCAGATCATACAAGGAGGCAGGAACCCACCAAACATTGAACAGCAACACTTCGAGGCACCTCCTCCCAACCCGAATCCCCAAAACCCACCAAACAACCAAAATCACCAAAACTTCCAAAACCAGCAAAATCAGCAGTACCAAAATCCCCCAAATCCTAATGACTTCAATGATCCGAGGAACTACTATATGCATCAGAACTACTACCCACAGCAGTATCAAGGAGGAGTTGAGAACAATCAACAAGCAGCAGCCGCTGATTACATGCAGCCAATCTTGGAGCCATACCTGAAAATTCCTGGACAAGCTCCATTCTTGGCCAGGAATTTCGAATTGAAGCCGGCCCTCATCAATCTTGTTCGGAGCAACCAATTCGCAGGGGCAAGTCATGAAGATCCCCATGATCATCTGTAGACTTTCCTGGAACTGTGTGATACGATCAAGAACCAGAATGTATCTGCTAACACCATTCGATTGAAGCTGTTTCCTTTCTCTCTGACTAGCGGGACAAGAACATGGTACAAATCACTGCCCGTGAATCAGAAGTCTACGTGGGAGGACGTGATCAGAAATTTCTTAACGAAGTACTTCCCGGAGTCCAAGGTGGATGAATGCCGCTCTAAGATTGCGGAATTCAAGATGAAGCCAGACGAGTCCCTGTACGATGCAAAGGAACGGTTCTTCAACTTGCTCAGGAAATGCCCCCAGCATGGTTTCCATGATTGGGAGAAATTGAGAAAGTTTTATAGCGGTCTGACCCCAGCATGGAAGAACATGCTTGATGCTGCCGGTGGTCAACACCTGCTATACATTCCCATGGATCAAGCTTGGGCCAAGATTGAAGCAATGAGTGTAAACAGATCCGTTCTTACTGATGATATTAATTCCCCTCCCCCTCGTGGTTTGTGTGCTGTAAATACAACAGAGAGATCAGATATTGAAAAACTGCAAGAGCAGGTGGCAGCATTGTCTGTTAATCAGGGAGCTGGGAGCTCCACTCAAGGGCAGCAAACAGATGTAATATGTGGACTGTGTCAAGGTGCTCACGCAACTGACACATGCGAACAGATTACAGCTGAAAGCTGCAACTTTGCAGGGGCTTTCCCAAACAGGCACCCAAACTTGTCGTACTCAAACAACAATGCCCTTAATTCCCACCTCTTGAACAAGCCACAACAGCAGCAATTCAACCCTCAGCAGAACCAAGGATTCAATCAGAACAGGGGACAGAACTTTCAGAACCCAGGTTTCCAACCTCAAATCCAACAGAGGCCCCCTCAAAATTTCCAACAGCCTACCCAGAACTTCCAAAATTTTCAGCCCCAAAACTTCCAGCCTCAATTCATCCCGAACCAAGGCCAATGGAACCAAAATCAGAATCAAAATCAAAATCAAAAGCCCCTTCAAGGCTGGAGAATTTGATGACTGATTTTATTACCAGCCAAAAGGAGATTAACACTCAGCTGCAGCCTTCCATCAGAAATGTGGAGACCCAAGTTACTCAAATGGCTAATGAAATGCAGAAAAGGGATAAAGGAACGTTGCCAAGCACTGCGGAAAAGAACCCGCAATGCAAAGCAATAACCTTGAAATTTGGGAAGACACTGGCTGGACCAAAAGGAGTGGATGCTGGAAACACTCATGAGGAAGATGATGATCCTGTTGATAATGCTGATGAGGAAGCCATGGATGAACAGAAAGAAGCCGAACAACAGACTAACGCTGCACCTGAAACGGATGAAACAGATAAGGGTACAGGTGGAGTTTCAGGAAAGAGGAGAATTGAGCAGGAAGAACTGGTAGTTCTTAACAATACATGCTGTGCTATCATCCAGCGCAAGCTTCCGGAAAAGCAAGAAGATCCAGGCTGTTGCACGTTGCCGATTCAAATCGGGAAAATCAAAGCAGGAAAGGGCCTCTGTGATCTTGGTTCTAGCATCAATGTTATGCCTTTGGCAATGGTGCAACGCCTCAAGCTGGGACACATCGAGCCAATCAAGATGAGACTCCAATTGGCAGACAGATCCATCACGAAGCCTGTCGGCATCCTCAAGGACATCATAGTGAAGACTGGGAATATTTTATTCCCAGTTGATTTTGTGATACTAGACATAGAGGAGGATCTGGACATGCCATTGATCTTGGGGAGACCATTCCTTGCAACAGGCGGAGCACTGATAGATGCAAAAGCTGGACGAGTAACACTGCGAGTCGATGAGGAAGAAGTTACATTTGACATGGCACAGTTACAGAAATACCCAGATGACGGGTTCTGTTCATCAAAATCTGTAATAGTTAGGAGTAAGGAGAGAGAGCTTGACTCTGAATTTGATCATGAAATGATGCTGGATGAAATTTCAAAGCAGGTACTGAGACCTGCTGGCGTGGAGCACAAAGGATGCAAAGCTGTCCACTTTGCCGATCCCGAAACAGGGGATTTGGAGGAGTTTGACGGCACAGACTTCCATGACAACGCCGACCAAGAGGAGGCGGATCCTGTACTGATGCAGGATCCGGAAGGTAAATCTGATCTTCTCCCGTCTAATTCTCGCAAACTGCTCCCTTCAGTGGAATGCCCACCAGAGCTTGAACTAAAAATCTTACCGGAACATCTTAAGTATGCATTTCTCGCAGAACATAAAAAATTACCGGTAATTGTGTCAGCCAAGTTGACACAAACTCAGGAAAACGCTTTGGTGGGAGTGCTTAAAAATTATGTGCGTGCAATCGGTTGGACCATTTCTGATATCAAAGGAATAAGCCCTTCTGTTTGTATGCACATGATTCTAATGGAGGAGAATTTCAAGGCCTCTCGCCAGCCCCAACGAAGATTGAACCCACCCATGCAAGAAGTGGTAAGAAAGGAAGTGATCAAGCTGTTAGACGCCGGTATTATATACCCGATTTTTGATAGCAAATGGGTCAGTCCTGTGCAGGTTGTTCCGAAGCGGGGTGGGATGTGCATTACGCAGAATGAACAAGGGGAGAAAATTGCCACGCGCCCAGTCACCGGATGGAGAGTCTGCATAGACTACCGGAAGTTGAACGAGGCAACTCGCAAGGACCATTTCCCTTTACCTTTTATCGATCAAATGTTGGAACGATTGGCGGGAAGGGCGTTTTATTGTTTTTTTAGATGGTTATTCTGGATACAATCAAATAGTGATCGCCAGTGAAGATCACGAAAAAACTACTTTTACATGCCCCTATGGCACTTTTGCCTATAGGCGCATGCCTTTTGGATTATGCAATGCACCAGCTACTTTTCAAAGATGCATGATGTCTATATTCTCTGAATTTATCGAAAAATGCATTGAGGTCTTCATGGATGACTTCTCTGTATATGGAGATACGTTTGATGAATGTTTGACTAATCTTGCTAAGATTTTAAAGAGGTGTGAGGACACTAACTTGGTTTTAAATTGGGAAAAGTGCCATTTTATGGTCACTGAGGGCATAGTGTTAGGTCATCGCATTTCTCGTGCAGGCATTGAAGTTGATCCAGCCAAAGTTTCCGTCATCTCCAACCTCCCTCTCCCCAATTCTATCAAATCAGTTAGGAGCTTCTTAGGGCATGCCGGTTTTTACCGGCGATTCATTAAGGATTTCTCTAAAATTGCCAAGCCGCTCACTAATATGCTTTGTAAAGAAATCCTTTCTTAATAAATGAAGCATGTGTTCAAGCCTTTGACACGCTCAAGAAGATGTTGGTTTCTGCACCGATAGTGCAACCACCCGATTGGTCAATACCTTTCGAGGTAATGTGTGATGCTAGTGGTCTCGCCGTAGGTGCAGTACTCGGGCAACATAAGGACGGGAAACACTGCGTAATTCATTACGCAAGTCATGCCCTGAATGAGGCCCAAGTTAATTACACCACAACGGAGAAAGAAATGTATGCTGTAGTCTTCGCGTTTGACAAGTTCAGACAGTATCTGATAGGTACAAAGACCATAGTATACACCGATCATACAGCATTGAGATACTTGTTTAGCAAACAAGATGCAAAACCTCGATTAATCAGGTGGGTACTTCTGTTGCAAGAATTCGACATCATAATAAAAGATAGGCGAGGTCGAGACAATGGTGCTGCTGACCACTTATCTCGATTAGAAAATGATAAAAAGGAAAAAGCCATTAATGAAGAGTTCCCGGACGAACAGTTGTTCGCATTGCATTTGCACAACCAAGCTTGTCCATGGTTTTCCGACATCGCTAACTTCTTGGCGTGCGGAATAACCCCACAGTTTTCGAACTATCATCAGAAGAATAAGTTCAACCGAGATGTATTAAATTACTTCTGGGAAGAACCTTATCTCTTCAAACACTGCGCCGATTCAATAATCAGGCGATGTGTGACCGAGCATGAAGCCAATCAAATTGTCAAAAAATGCCATGAATCAGAATATGGAGGTCACCATGGTCCCGCTCGAACAGCCCACAAGGTCCTCGAATGTGGATTTTATTGGCCTCACATCTATGAGGATTGCAGGACATTTGTGAAAGGTTGCGACAAGTGCCAAAGATTAGGAAACCTCTCCAAGAGGGATGAGATGCCTCAAAAGGGAATTCTCACACTTGAGATTTTCGATGTATGGGGCATTGACTTCATGGGACCGTTTCCGCCATCTGGTGGAAACTACTATATCTTGGTAGCTGTCGATTACGTGTCCAAATGGGTTGAGGCTGTCGCATTACCAACCAATGATGGTAGCCAAGTCATCAAGTTCCTCAAGAACAACATTTTCAGTCGATTTGGCATACCTAGGGTGGTGATATCTGATGGAGGAACACACTTTATTAATAAAGCTTTTGAAACTTTAATGAGTAAAAATGAGATCCTCCATAAGATAGGGACGCCTTATCATCCCCAGACTAGTGGTCAAGTCGAAGTATCCAATCGCGAAATCAAACATATACTCGAAGCCACAGTCGGGATAACCCGTAAGGATTGGGCACGTAAGCTCAATGATGCTCTATGGGCATACCACACAGCATTTAAGACTCCCATTGGGATGTCTCCTTACAGACCTGTCTTCGGAAAAGTCTGTCATTTGCCCGTAGAGTTAGAGCATAAAGCTTACTGGGCCGTTAAAACGCTTAACTTTGATCCGAAAGTTGCTCAGAGCAAACGCAAGTTGGACCTCAATGAAATTGAGGAAATACGAGCATTGGCTTATGAAAGCTCTCGAATTTATAAGGAGCGGACCCAGAAGTTGCACGATCGCAGGATCAAGCCCAAGCATTTCTATGTTGGTCAAAATGTATTATTGTTTAATTCTAGGTTGAAGCTGTTCCCTGGAAAGCTTAAATCCAGATGGGAAGGACCACATGAAGTGCTAGAAGTGTTTGAAAATGGAGCCGTCAGGATCCGAACTGACAAGGGCAATATAGTGGTGAATGGACAGCGACTGAAAGAGTACATCGGACAGTTCGATCCAGAAAAAGAGAGCCAAACAGTGGCAGACCCGGCTTACCCTCAATAAGAAACAACATTTAAATCATAAAAATTTCATTTCATATTACCTATTTATATATGTGTTATTTTGTCAGAGAATATCCAAAAATCAATTAAAAATTTAGAGTACTAAGACTCTAAATGTGAGGATGTTGATATTTGGAGAAAACTTAACCTATTGGGTATTTGTCTAACTTGCAGGAAATTCGAACCAACAAAAGAAGGAACAGAAAATCAAGAAGAAAACCAGGTTCCCGGTTGGATTAAATCCATGAATTCAAGAAAATGATTTCGGAAATTAAAGCAATTTAAAATCCGAAATAATTTTTGCAAACAAATGGAATTAATCCAACCTATTTTATGCAAGTTTAATTTAATTTAGATAGCCCATTAACACACAAAAATGTTTTGGACAAAAACTTCTTAAGCCCAAAACAAATAAAACCAACTGAGGCCCAATTTCATCTATTCGGGCCCAGTTCGCATGGAATTTTGAAAAATTTCAAATCGGAAGTGCAACTACGACGCTATCCTCACCTACGACGCTATCCTAGGATAGCGCCGTAGTAATAGGACAGCGTCGTAGGGCACTTCCCCCTCTTTTAATCTACTTACGACGCAGTCCCTTAGAACGACGCTATCCTTGGATAGCGCCGTAGTAAAGGGATAGCGCCGTAGCATCCCTTTCCCCTTACTTCCATCTACGACGATGAACAAGGCTTCGGCGCTAGTCTAGCGCCGTAGGCTAAGTATAGCGTCGTAAAACCCTTTTTCTTCACCTATAAATACCCCGACCTTCTTCTTCTTCACTCCCATTTCCAGAAATCCACTCTCAAAAACACCTACGCAGAACGCAGAGTTCTCGTAGCAACATTTCTCTCCACAAATCCAAGGAGACACCATGGACAAAATGTACAGGCTCCTTCCAAACTTGGGACCTCTGCCCAGACCCGAGCCATGGAGGGCAGGGTAAAACCCATGTTTTCCATCCCTGTTCATGGCCTCCATCGGAGTCTTTGTTTCCTTTTTCTTACTTTTTGGTTAAAAATGGCACAATGTGGGTTGTGTTCACTCTTACTTTTCCATCTCAAGTTGTGAATGCTTTCGGTTTTGATGGGTGTTTTGAACCTTGTTGGAAACCCCAAAAACTTGTTTGAAAAACTGTTTTAAAACTGTTAGGGGTTTGAAAATTTTTAAGAGTTTAAAACTGGAAAAGAAGAGTCAATGAGCATTAGGATGTTGTTTCAAGCATCATGGTGTTATTGGCATTTTTGTTCTTGAATAAATGGTGTTGGATGCTTGGTGTTTCTGTTCAAAATTTTGTTTTTGATCTTGAAATGCTTTCACAGTGTTGGTTCGGAACATTAATTAGGGTGACCTTTTGGTATTTTTGCATCTGCATGACAGAAATCTTTTGGAATAAGTGTCACCTTATTTTTGGAAACATGGTACAAGCACCCAATAGGAGCCTACCACTTTTTCAAAGGAAAGTGACCTTATGAAAAAGACAAAAAAAAAAGTTAATAGATTTAATATTTGACTTATGTTCTTTTTGTTCCCAATGGAACTGTAGTGTGAGTAAATAGCAGTATTTTTGTCACCCAACTGCTATTCTTTTCAAAAATCCAAAATGGGACCACTCACATCCCACTTTCCTTAAATAAAAACAAGTCAACTCCTTAAAAATAATAATTAGTGTTTGCAAATTTTTGGATGTTTTAACTGTCCAAGACAGTCCAGGCAGTCCAAGAATAGCAGATCCATTGCGCCACGCTTCCACTGCACATTCCAAAATTCGAGCATTTCACCCCATCCACCCATCTCATACCATTTTCAACAAGTGTCTCGGACTTGTTCAATAAAATTGGGAAATCAAACTTTTGGGCCCAATGGCCCATTAAAAATATATATAGGGGCCCAATGACCCCTATCTTTTCATAAAATCATTTTTCCTATGCTTTATACTCAGTTCAAGCCAGAGACTTAATAATCTCACATTTAGAGCAAAACTCTAAATGTGAGGATGTTGGTTTCCAAACTTGAATAATTTCTGAGGGAATTATAAAAATTGGATTCATCAATTCTTATCTTTTTAGGGACAATCTCCCTATCCCGGATCGTGCACCCGAAGGAACCCATCTGCTGGACCTGCCAGAAGAGCTCCTAGGTGAAATCCTCTCCCGAATAGGAGAGGATGAGATCAGGGAAGTGTTCACTGCACAAGAGACATGCCAAAAGCTCAGAAACGTAGGAAACCTTGCCATCGTTTACAAACGATGCGAGTTGGATACGGCTAGGGTGAGGCAGTGGCAGTCGAGGGTACGAAGGCAGAAAGAGAGATTTCTGCACACATGCACTGAGGCTGGAAACTTCAATCTCCAAATTATTCCAGCACTCATGGCATTTGCAGAAGGGGATGAGGAGCGAGCTTGTGAACTGCTGCGTCCAGGCATAGAGGACAACCACAAGGCGTCTATCTTCACCCGTGGACTTATGCTTATGAGCAAGATGGATGAAGGCCAGGTCGATCAGGGGATCGGAATGATAGAGAGAATGGCGACCCATCGATCGGTCTTGAACTACACGGCCACCAACACTCTCTCATGGATGGCGGATGATCCGGACACTCCCTACATTTTTGCAGACCAACCACCCCGGGTCTACTGCACAAGGATGCATGAACCCATGAGAGACCACAATGGCTGGTGCCTGCGCTGTGAACTGACCAGCTACGTCCACTGGCTCAGATATATTCTCTGAGAGAAGAAGGGTGAATTCTGAAATATGTTATCTTATTTATGTTCTAGTGTAGGTATCATATCAGGGATTTCCTCTTTTGCATGCAGGTTCGTATCAACTGCATAGGAATCCCTTGAAGCTGATGTAATTTACCGCTTTTCACGAAAGGAACTCAAGCTTTGAGAACCACAAATAATTTTTATTTGCTTTCCGTTTGAAAAGATGTCTGGCAGTCCGAGATGAATAAGTGACTGTCAGGCCAAAAATATGCTGTTGACATACCCCATATGTCAGCAGTGCCTCTTTACTGCTTTAAATTAAATAACCAGCAAAAGTATGCATAAACTTGTTCTAAATTCACTTGTTGAATTTAGGCTTGTGATTAAATTTTCAAACTTTTAAATTGGGATAATATAATTGAGAACATGCATGAAATGAATTCCTAAGATTTTGAGCTATAAAAATCTAATGATGCGATCAGCTTATTGGGTAATAAATCTGCATGTTAGAGATTTCGATTGAATAAATTGTTAGAACTAAGTTTTGACTAAATTTGAGAATACTGTATGACATGAATCAATCTAACCTTGTGAGATTTGAGCCATGAGTCACTTTTACTCATTTATTTTCTTTGATGTGTGAATCATTTTGATTAAAAGAAACTAGAACTTGCAATTGGGATCGATTCAAGACCATGCCATATTCCCGAAATCGAGTATATGATCGAGGCATTTAGAAAACCCAAATTTTGGCCTTCTTTTGAAATCCAAACCCAAAAATATTTTCCCTCTAGGATCAACCAATTTGAGCCTTAAGCCTAATTTTTCTTTGAAACCCACTATATTATTCATAGCCTTATAAAAAGACCAAGAAATTCAAACCCAAGTGTGCAAGTAAAATTCTATCAAGGCATTAGATTTGTGATCATAAAAAATGTATTAATCGGTAATGCTATAAACCGAATCAAAAAAAAAAAAGTTGTTGAACTTTATTCGAACTGCAAATGACAAAGCAAATTAGACTAAGACTAATGTCATGCAATAGAAAAAGAAAAGCAAAAGAAGGACAAAAATATTGGTGATCATAAACTTTTAAATAAAAATGCCAAATTATGATGGAATAATTTCTTGCCATTTTTTTAGCCCAATAAATTCCCTTTCCTACCTAATGACAACCGTATGCCCCGTTATAACCCTTAAATAAGACCTCGTGATCTCGATTTGAGGAAATGAGCCGGTGGCGAGTTGGTCTATTTGCAAGCTTATGGGATAATTTAATTAAAATTGATTATGAGTGTTCACTGATTAAACCCCATTGAGAGTGAGTGAATTTTCCGATTCTCTTATATGTGAGGCTCTGTTTCATTAAACGTGTTCATATCATCCCTTGATTCTGATTTTTAATCCTTGCATTTTTCAAACATGATGTTCATTAAAGATTGATGATAATGTTTGATTTATGAAGCCACGAAAATGAATTGAATATGTAGAGTCCGTGTTCTTAGGAACATTGACTCTGACTGCTCGGGGACGATCAGTATTAAATGTGAGGATGTTGATAATGGCCAGAAATGACTATTATTTTCAATCCATTTCCGTGTCTGAAACGGGCATTTGATCGCATTCCGGTTTTATATTAAATAAGAAAGCAGCGGAATTGGACTGATTTATGCATAATTGTAAAAATATTGAGTTGGTATGAAAATGCATAAATATGTAATTTTATTACACATTTATGTTAGAAAAATCCAAAAACATGAGAAAAAGAAAAGAAAAGAAAAAGGAAATGAAAAGATGGGAAAAGAAATGAAAAACCCACAAAAAGCTGATTTTTCAGGATATTACGACGCTAGACACAACTACGATGCTATGCATGGATAGCGCCGTAGCTTGGTCTAGCGCCGTAGGAGGAGATCAAAGCTGACATCTGAAGAAGAGTGAACGACGCTAGACCTATAGCGCCGTAGCAAGGATAGCGCCGTAAGCCACCTATAGCGTCGTAAGCCTTGCCAGAATTCAAATTTCAAGACATGGGGGCCCATGGGCCTAGGGTTTCCCACCTATATATAGAGGTGTTGACTCCCTGGTCTTGTCACTTCATCACATTCCAAACTTGAAGACAAGAGGCTGTTCTTGAGAATAGTGTAGGTTAGTTAGAGTAGTTAGTTTTATTTTTGTGTATTATTTAATTTATGCATCTAGTTTAGTCTAATTTCTTGTATAGATTAGTGTTACTTTAGTGCTTCCAGTTAGGATAGCCACTGTTTTCTCTTGTTTACAGTTTTGTTAAACTTTCATTTAGGTTTGAAATACCCAAATGATGGGTATTCTCAAACCATTTCTTATAAATGGGAAGTTAATCATTTAAAGTATCCCAAAATCATGAAATGGACATGGGTCCATGGATTTACTGCTTGTTTTTGGTTTCATGACCATTTGGTCATTTTATCTTGCTGTTTTATGTGGGTTTGTGTTGTTTTGCTTTTATTTTGGGATTCATGGATGAATTGTTGGTTGAAAACCCTCACTTGGGTTTGTGGTTCATGAGTGTGTAGTTTAGCATAGTTTTATTTACTGTTCTGCATTTCTTGCATTTTACTTTCACTGTTCTTAGCTTGTTGTTTCATTTTTCATGTATTTGTGAGCCATAAACCTGAAAATAGGGTTTGCAATCGCAGAGATTGCATTACCCGAACAACAACATGTTTCTGGGCTAGCTACGACGCTAACTGCTCTACGGCGCTATCCTTGGATAGCGTCGTAGGAAAGGTTTAGCGCCGTAGTTGCCCAGAACTTAAACAAAAATTTGCCCTACGGCACTAAACCAACGGCGCTATCCTCAGATAGCGTCGTAATTTCTGTTTAGAGTCGTAGGTCCCCAAAATTCTCCTTTCTTATAGAACTCACATACGGCACTATCCTTACGACGCTATCCTAGGATAGCGTCGTCATTTAATGTTTAGCGCCGTAATATCTCTTCTTTTTCCAAAAACTTCTTATTTCTCAAACCACCTACGACGCTACACCTACGACGCCATACTAGTATAGCGCCGTAGTTTAGTGTATAGCGTCGTAAATACCCCTTTAATCCAAAATCTACTCTCTCTTGCACCAACCCATGACGACGCTACCCTCACGACGCTATTCTAGGATAGCGTCGTAACATCTGTTTAGCGTCGTAATCAGCATCTTCATGCAGATTTTTCATTCTCCATTTTTATCATTAATTAATTGAACCCTCTAGTCACTAATGATTGATGATTCTAATTAGCAATAATTAAATCACTAATTGTTGTGATTAAAGGATCTTTGTTCAATTGTCATTAAAACAATTTTCTATAAACAAAATCATGATGCCTTAAACAGATAATCCGGACTGTAATTAATTATGGTATGAGGGATTATTTAAGCCATCAATTATGGATTGATTCCATAACCATGCATGAGAAACCATTGTCTCTCATTCAAGCTCTTCTCTTTATTTCATTTTATTTTGTCTTTTGTGTATTGTGTGTAACAATTAGTAAAGAATACATCAGAATAATGTTGGCGGGTATTCCCTCACGGATAAACTAGCTCGTATTCTGGGTATTAGTTACTAAGTGTTATTTTGCATGGTCTGGATGGCAGTCAGTGGAAGCCTTGGCGGTTCGCCCATCCGGGGTTATAATAGCTGCTCAGCTGACTCTCATCAGATACAGTTTTATTTTATTTACCTTAATTTCCAAACCCAAATTCCAATCTGCAACAAAACTCTGCTAATGTCTGTCAACATTAGCTGATAAGTGTTGCAGAGAGGAATCATGTAGGTTTTTATCTGAATTCACAGACAGTAGGGGCCCAACTGGTAGCGACACTGCCATTTTAGGGTTTCACCTGTCTAAATTCGCTCCATCCGAGTGATTGGGAAATTGGACAGTAGATGTTTACAGTCCACCCGATTATTCTGCCACAACTCTGGTCCTCTGACCACTTCATAATTGTGTTTCACCTTCTGTCCAGATCCGCCTTTATATTTTGGATCAATTAATCTTACATTTTCATATATCCGTATGCATGCTATTATTATGTATTGTTGTGGTCTAGAATATTTTGGGATCCTTCCTTTGGACAATAGAAGCATAGATTTAAAACAAATATTGCATATTAAATTTCCGATAAAAACTCCTTTATAAAATCCGAATCTGAGTAAGGGATAAATTCTTCAGTTATGACTAATTCATATTCTATCAAGGGTTGATTTTGGGAAATTAGAAGCAGAGTCAGCGATTAGGTCTCATCTAGACTGAAAGGATCTGTGTTTTAATTGAGAGTCTAGTACATGTTTAGGGAATGGTTTTCAAATGCTTTATTTTCCGAAATTGCTGTTTGTTGGGAATTTAAGGTTAAATATTACACCGAGATGGGGTCCACTTGGACTCAAATACAGTGTAGTAAATAATCTTAGAGAAACATCATCCAGGCCTTGGTTATTCTCTAAGATAGGGTTGAGTTTTCTTTCAACTGCTATCTTCTTTTGCCAAAGCCTATTTTTGAGTCATGAGTGAGTGCATCCGGAACGAACCAATTTATTAGTCCGTTTCATTAGTTTGTATCTCATAACCACCCGGAAGGAAGTGAACACATGAGTGGTTCACCTAGAGCCGGGAATTCTTGATCCATACTCCATCATTATGATGGGGAGCTGTCTTTTACTATCAGGGTCAGACCTTCAAAACCTCCGAGTGATAGGTTTTAAATGCTTTCTCTACTGCTTTCTTTACCGCTTTCTTTTAACTGCTTTCTTTAGAGGTCACTCGGTTGTATTGAGAGTTGCGTAACTGTTACTAGGATTGATAGTTAAGGGATAGTTCAGGGCTTAATTAGAATCTTTGGGTGTGACATGGGAGAATGATAGTAGTACTTGGCATTTCAATAAATGATTTGTCAGGTGTTGCTCAACCACCACAGATGAAATAACATACCCAGGCCGGGGCAGTTACAAATCTGTGGTATCTTAGAATTTGCGGTCTTAAGAACATGTAAACTCATACTGTAAGTACCTGTCTGTTAAAGGGAACTCAGTATTGAGAGCATGAGAATTAGCTATCTAACAGGATTATCCCAAGCAAAGGTCTGTGTATAAAAATGGAAGTTTAATATTGCCTTATCTAAATCTTGTCCAATTTTTATTCTTTTCTTCCTGTCCCTTCTGTCTACATTGTGATTCAGCTTCATAGCTAGCACAGTGTAAATTTTCACTGCTTTCATAGATAGTATTTATCGCATTATTTAGAATAACTTTACCCGCTTTCTAGACTAGACTTATGTGCTTTGTAGAATAGATATAAGTGCTTTCGTACGCTAGTTTAAATTCATGTAGTAGATGTTAATCACTTTTCAAACCAATTGGAGCAATACGAATGAAAAATCTAGTAAAACGACGTGGGCCCTGCTTCTATCGCACATCCTCCAGTGAACGATCCGGTCTTACTATAAATTACTGCAATTTTTGACACCGTGCGCTTTCGGGCCACAGTTTCTTAACACGAGTAATAAAAACGTGACAACCTATAAATATATCCCTAATCCCAACTCCGCAATCATAACTGGTTTTTAATTAAATAAAAATCAAGACCGGGGTTTCATTATTTCGAAAATACTCGTGTGAGAAATTGTCAAAAGTTTCACCTACTTTTGTTGAAGCAATGGCAGCCAGAAAAAATGGAAGGTATGGTGCACTGGTAGCACTAAGAAAAAATGAAGCAAAATACCAGGCCAATAAAATTATAGAAAATCAGAAAAAAAAAGTGGCGGCCCCCACAATGATGAAGAGTACTAATGGAGCCACGCAGAAATGAGCTGGAATTCACAATAAAATACCAGTATGTGAAGAAAAGCATCCGGAAAAGAAAAAGTCAACAAGAAAACAAAAATGCTAGTGGAGCCAAAAGCACCACTAGCCATGTGACTCTTGGAAAACCGTGTGAAGTGGGCACTAGGCCCCTCTTTATTTAATTATTGTACTAATTTTCATCCGAACCTTATCGGATAGCTTTGCCACTTGGCACGTTTTTATTGGGTGTTGTGGATTGCTTAGATAACATTTCCATCTATAAATAGAGGGATGGTCTTCACTTGTAAGACACACACTCACTTTGCTCTCTCTCTCTCTTAAGGTTTTTGAGACTGCACTCTTGCTACTCTCGAGAGCTCTTTCTCTTTCTAGTTCTCTTGTATTCCCAACCCTTTCAGTAATAAAATTTCAGTTTGTAAAGAAAGACCCGGTGTGGATTGCTTCCTCTTTTCTTTACTTTCTGAAATACAGGGGCCCGTCTGAACGGGAAAGCCTCTCATCTCTCAAGGTATGGGTTAGTTTATGATTTATGTTATGGTATGATTGTTCTATGTATGGATGATAATATTATAAACATAAATATGTAACCTTTTAAAACTTAATTGATGAGATATGCCATTAAGGGGAGTAAGATAAAAATTTAAAAAGCTTTATGCCATAAAAGTTGTAAGAAAGACTCGTTAGGGGAACTACAATTCAGGGATGTTTGTTAAACATGATGATGGTTTGTTATTGTTGTCCCTTTTGATTTGCCCCTTAGACCCCCTGCTTACATTTCAGATCTAGATCTGGATAATGCTAATTTGAATTTGAAACCCGAAACAGGCCCAGAAAAATGTCTCATCAGTAAAAGTAATAAGAGGATTACGGACTTAATGTTTATAATGATATTTCCATGACAAAGGACAATCGGACCTATGACATATAATCAGAAAATTAACACGACCAAGAGAATAATAGGAGATGGCAAGTACCTAGTAAGACATCACGACATATAAGTTTTTCGTGTACAGAAAGTCAGTGTTTTAAAACCTTTTGAAATAATTAATATCTTTTATCAAAACAAATGGAGAATATGATTAAAACTGCTGAAAATCCTAAAACATATTTGTTTAAAACAGAATCTTTTAAAAACATAGAAACAAGGTTTGTTATTGTACCTTACCCGAAAACACAATTTTTATGCCCAGAATGTGAAAATTGGCTTATCAGACTGATGAATAAACAAAATCAAATAAATCAGGTTTGCAGGGTGATAATGGCCAAAAATGACCATTATTTTCAATCCATTTCCGTGTCTTAAACGGGCATTTGATCGCATTTCGGTCTTACATTAAGTAAGAAAGCAGTCGAATTGGACTAATTTATGCATAATTGTAAAAATAATAAGCTGGTGTGAAAAAGACATAAATATGTAATTTTATTACATATTTATGTTAGAAAAATCCAAAAACATGAGAAAAAGAAAAGGAAACAAAAAGATGGGAAAAAGATAGAAAAGCCCACAAAAAGAATAGTTTCGGCCCATCTGGCCCAATCCAGCAGGCCAGGAAGACCTTTGTCGCGGAAGCCCTTGGCGCGATGCAGTGTTCCGCGACAAAGGCATGTTCCGCGACCAAGTGGCCCAAATGAAGAGGAGACCAGCCAAGCCCCTTGGCGCGATGACCTTTGTCGCGATGGCATGCTCCGCGACAAAGGCATGTTCCGCGACCAAGATGCACAAATAGAGACACAAGACCCAGTCGAGAAGCCTTGCCACATGCAGTGTGTTCCGCGACCAACTTGATGCTCCGAGACAAAGCTGTGATGTGTGTGATGTCTTAAGACACAATGGGCTAGAATCAAGGCCCATGGGCTTAGGGTTACACTTCTATAAATATGAGGTGTCTCCCATAAGCTAAGAGAGTTGGCCAGTAGAGAGATTGAGATTGCTGTAGAGCTCTTGCAGGCAAGCTTAGGAGTTCTTCCTTAGGTAGAGTAGTTTAGGTTTATTTTCATATATTATTTAATTTTTGCTCTTAGTGTAGCTTAGTTTAGTGTTTTACTGTTTACAGCTGCTTAGATAGCCATTTTTTATACCATGTTTTGGTTTCTAAACTCTTGTTTTAGGGTTTGTAATACCCAAATCATGGGTATTAACAATGCCTCTTCAATAATATGGGAAAACATTCATCATTTGTGTCCCAAATCATGAAATGGGTCTCACACCGCATGGATTTATGCTTTCTTTTTCATTTTGGGGTCATTTGACCCCCATTTTGTTATTTTTATGTTTACTGTTGGCACATTATGGATAATGTTGTGTGGATGTGTGATCAAACCCTAGATTAGGACTCCTGCTTTATTTTAATATTCTGCCCATCCTTGTTATTTTTGCTTAAGCATGTTCTTCTTTATTTTGAATGTTTCTTGCTTATTTTTAGCTTAGAATAGCTTTTTGATCTGAAATAGGGTGAGATCACGCTGTTTGCATGCCACTGTTCATTTCTGCTTTTTCTGACTTTTGTCCTGAACCACCATGGGCGCCAACCGCCTTCTGGCGCGGAACCACGTTCCGCGACAAAATGGCTGTTCCGCGACCAAGGTGTTTCAAGACACTTGTCTCCATAATTTAAAACCCTTTGTCGCGGAATACCTTGTCGCGGAGCCACGTTCCGCGACAAAACTGTCCATGCATAGCGACAAAGGAGCCAAACTCTTGCATTTTTTCCTCATGGCTTTTTGTCGCGGAATCATCTTGTCGCGGAGCCACGTTCCGCGACAAAATCCCATTCTGAGACAGAAAAATTATGCCATGTTCCTTGATCTTTGAACACCTTGTCGCGGAACACCTTGTCGCGGAACCACGTTCCGCGACAAAATTTCCATGCATAGCGACAAGGGTTCAAATGCTTTAGGAATTTTCTGAAGACACTTTGTCGCGATGTCACCCTTGTCGCGGAACCACGTTCCGCGACAAAATCTTGCATAGCGACAAAGAGGCGTTATGCTGCCAAAAATTCTAAAAACTTGTCGGGATATCCATGTCGCGGACCTCGGTCCGCGACAAAATTTATGATATCGCGACAAGGGTTCCTCTCCCTCTATTTAATCTCAAACAAACTTCATTCTCTCCCTATTTTATATTGCAACACTCACATCATAGCCCCACGGGTTAGGATGTAACACTCTGGAATTGCAATATAGGGTGTTATGCTGCCCAAATTTTGATTCTCCATTTGCATCACTTAACTGATTGAACCCTTGACTCATTAATGATTAAAGATTGAGATTAGCAATAATCAAACTTCAATAATCATCATGACTAAAGGACCTTTGTTCAATTGCCATTAAAACATTCTTGTATAAACAAAATCTCGATGGCTTAAACAGATAATCTGGACTGTAATTAATTATGGTAGGAAGGATTATTTAAGACCATCAATTGTGGACCCAATCCACAACCTTGCATGAGAAACCAATGTCTCTCATACAATGGATCTTCTTTTGTTTCTTATTTATTTTGTCTTTGTGTGTTGTGTGGAACCATTAGTAAAGAATACATCAGACTAATGTTGGCGGGTACTCCCTCATGGATAACTAGCTCGTATTCTGGGTATTAGTTACTAATTGTTATTTTGCATGGTCTGGATGGCTGTCAGTGGAAGCCTTGGCGGTTCGCCCATCCGGGGTTATAATAGCTGCTCGGCTGACTCCCATCCAGATACAGTTTTATTTTTATTATCTTAATCTCTAAACCTGAATCCCAATCCGTACTGGGAGTCAGTTGGCATCAGTCAATGCCAACTGATGATCATTATAGAAGGGAAGCATGTAGGTTTTTATCCGAATTCACAGACAGTGGAGGCCCAACTGGTGTTTGACACCACCATTATAGGGTCTAAGCTGTCTAAATTCGCTCCATCCGAGTGATTGGGAAATTGGACAGTAGATGTTTACAGTCCACCTGATTATTCTGCCATTACTTTGGTCCCTTGACCACTTCATTCAGTGTTTCACCTTCTGTCTAGACCCGCATCTATATTTTGGGTCAATTAATTTTACACTTCAATATATCTTTATGCATGATAATATTATATACTATTGTAGTCTGTACTTATTTTGGGATCCTTCCATTGGACAATAGAAGTCTAGATCTTAAACAGATATTGCTTTATAAATTTCCAACAAAAACCTCTTTATAAAATCCGGATCTGAGTAAGGGATAAATTCTTCAGTTATGACTAATTCATATTCTGTCAAGGGTTGTATTTTGGGAAATTAAGAAGCAGATTCAGCGATTAGGTCTCGCCTAGACTGAAAGGGTCTGTGTTTTAACTGAGAGTCTAGTACCTGACAGGGAATGATTTTCAAATCCATTATTTTCCAAAATTGCTGGTTGATGGAAATGTAAGATTAAGTGCTACACCGAGATGGGGTCCACTTGGATTCAAATACAGTGTAGTAAATGATCTTAGAGGAACATCATCCAGGCCTTGGTTATTTTCCAAGATAGGGTTGAGTTTTCTTTCAACTGCTATCCTCTTCTGCCAAAGCCTATTTTTGAGTCCTGAGTGAATGCATCCGGAACGAACTAATTTATTAGTTCGTTTCATTAGTTTGTATCTCATAATCACCCGGAAGGAAGTGAACACACTAGTGGTTCACTGAGAGCCGGGAATTCTTGATCCATACTCCTTCATCCTGATGGGGAGCTGTCTTTTACTACCAGGGTCAGATTTTCAAAACCTCCGAGTGATAGGTTTAAATGCTTTCTTTACCGCTTTCTTTTAACCGCTTTCATTAGAGGTCACTCGGTTGTATTGAGAGTTGTGTAACTGCTACTAGGATTGACAGTTAAGGGATAGTTTAGGGCTGAATTCAAATCTTTGGGTGTGACATGGGAGAATGATAGTGGTACTTGGCATTTCAATAAATGATTTGTCGGGTGTTGCTTTTCCACCACAGATGGAGTAACACACCCAGGCCAGGGCAGTTACGAATCTGTGGTATCTTAGAATTTGCGGTCTTAAGAACATGTAAACTCATATTGCAAGTACCTGTCTGTTAAAGGGAAAGCCTTATTGAGAGCATGAGAATTAGCTATCTGATAGAATTATCCCAAACAAAGATCTGCGTATAAAAATGGAAGTTTAATATTGCTGTGTCTCACTCTTGTCCAATTTTCATTCTTTTCTTCCTGTCCTTTCTGTCTACATTGTGACTCAACTTCACGGTTGGCACAATGCACCTTTTCCCTGCTTTCGTAGATAATGTTTATTGCATTTTTAGATAAATCCTACCCGCTTTTTAGAATAGATTTATCCGCTTTGTAGAGTAAGATTTAAACGCTTTCATAGCCTAGTTTACATTCATGTCAGTAGTTATTAATCACCTTTCAAACCTATTGAGCAATACGAATGGAAAATCTAGTAAAACGACGTGGGACCTGCTTCTATCGCACATCCTCCAGTGAACGATCCGGTCTTACTATAAATTACTGCAATTTTTGACACCGTGCGCTTTCGGGGGCACAGTTTCTTAACTACGAGCAATAAAAACATGACTACGTATAAATATATCCCTAATCACAACACCGCCATCATAAATTGGTTTCATTAAATAAAACCTAA
This sequence comes from Hygrophila difformis, assembly GCA_030278955.1. Classification (NCBI taxonomy): domain Eukaryota; kingdom Viridiplantae; phylum Streptophyta; class Magnoliopsida; order Lamiales; family Acanthaceae; genus Hygrophila; species Hygrophila difformis. The sequence goes on from JAOANR010000004.1 coordinate 44,222,399, forward strand.
ACCAGGATCATGATTTTTCGGAAAATACTCGTGTAGTGGGAGTCTGTCAAAAGTTTCATGGCAGGAAATCTCATGGCAAGAATTGATGAGAAGTATCATGGCATATTTGCCGGGGATCTTCAGTGTGACAGGCTGAAGGTCAACCTATCCCGGCTATGCCATGAGATTTGTCACCATTTCATGACAGAGAGGACCACAGCGCCATTTGAAACCAAAGCACCACACTTGAGTAATAAAAAGACCAATAATCTTGATGTATCCCTAAACCCTTTCCCGTGAATCATAACGCTTTTCATTTAATAAAACTAACCTGGTATAATTTTAGAAAAAGCTCGTGTTAACGAAACTTGTCAAAAGTTTCATGGCGCCGTTGCCGGGGAGGATGCAGCGCCGTTTTATTTAGAGAATTACATTCCTCATTGCTCCTAGAGTAGCCTATACATATTATTATAAATATTCACCTTCAGAACCACTTCTAACCTGGGGATTGTACAGGTACTGTCATTATTGAAGCCGTTGTTCTATGCAAAGGAGGAAGCAGATGCCAGCCGAGATCCCGTTTAATTCAGAGATAGAAAAGACAGCTCGACGTCTTAGGGCGGAGACTAAACGAAGAAGGGAACGGGAACGACAGGCATTACTTTCGCCAAGCACCAGCAGCGATATTTCCGAAATGGCAAACCCTGACATCCCACCAATCATTCAACCCAATCCCCCACTTCACAACATCGAGGAAGACCCCGAAGATGCTGATCATGATGATTTGGATGATCCCCCTCCCCAGATCATACAAGGAGGTGGGAATCCACCAAACATGGAGCAGCAGCACTTCGAGGCACCCCCTCCCAACCCGAACCAAAACCCACCAAACAACCAAAACCAACCAAATCAGCAAAATTTCCCAAACCAACAGAATCAGCAATACCATAACCCCCATCAGAATCCCCCGAATCCGAATGATTTCAATGATCCGAGGAACTATTTCATGCCTCAGAACTACTACCCACAGCAGTACCAAGGCGGACCTGAGAACAATCATCAAGCAGCAGCTGCTGCTGATTACATGCAGCCGATTTTAGAGCCATATCTGAACATTCCTGGACAAGCTCCATTCCTGGCCAGGAATTTCGAACTGAAACCGGCCCTAATCAATCAAGTCCAGAGCAACCAATTTGCCGGAGCAAGCCATGAAGACCCTCATGATCACCTGCAAACCTTCCTAGAATTGTGTGACACGATCAAGAATCGTGATGTACCCGCAAACACTATTCGACTAAGGCTATTCCCCTTCTCTCTGACAAGCGGAGCACGAACATGGTACAAGTCACTGCCCGTAAATCAGAAGTCTACATGGGAAGATGTGATCAGAAACTTCCTAGCAAAATACTTCCCGGAGTCCAAGGTGGATGAATGCCGCTCCAAAATTGCGGAATTCAAGATGAAACCCGACGAGTCCTTGTATGATGCAAAGGAAAGATTCTTCAACCTACTCAGAAAGTGTCCTCAACATGGCTTCCATGACTGGGAGAGACTGAGGAAGTTCTACAGTGGTCTGACCCCAGCATGGAAATCCATGCTTGATGCTGCCGGTGGTCAACATTTGCTCTACATACCGATGGACCAAGCTTGGGCAAAGATTGAAGCCATGAGTGTCAACCGTTCTGTTCTAACTGATGATGGTAATCCCACTCCCCCTCGTGGTTTGTGTGTTGTAGGTACAGTAGAGAAGTCAGACATTGAAAAGCTTCAAGAGCAAGTGGCAGCGTTGTCTGTGAATCAAGGAGTTGGAAGTTCTGCGCAGGGACAACAAACTGATGTGACCTGTGGACTGTGTCAAGGCGCTCATGCAACTGACACATGCGAGCAAGTCACAGCTGAGAGCTGTAACTATGCAGGAGCTTTTCCAAACAGACACCCGAATTTGTCTTATTCAAACAACAACGCCTTGAACTCACATCTCTTAAACAAGCCACAGCAACAACAGTTCAACCCTCAGCAGAACCAAGGATTCAATCAGAACAGGGGCCTACATTTTCAGAATCCAGGTTTCCAACCTCAGATCCAGCAGAGGCCACCTCAGAATTTCCAGAATTTTCAGCCCAATCAGAGTTTCCAGCCTCAGTTTGTCCCAAACCAGGGCCAGTGGAATCAGAATCAGCATCAAAATCAGAATCAGAATCAAAAGCCTCCTTCAAGGCTTGAGAATCTGATGACTGATTTCATCACTAGTCAGAAAGAGATCAACAATCAACTGCAGGCCTCCATCAGAAATGTGGAGACCCAAGTTACACAGATGGCTAACGAGATGCAGAAAAGGGACAAAGGAACATTGCCTAGTACTGCGGAAAAGAACCCGCAATGCAAGGCAATAACCTTGAAATCTGGAAGAGTACTAGCTGGACCAAAGGGAGCAGATACTGGAGCGGGATTTGAAGAAGATGATATTGTTGACAATGCTGGTAAGGAAGCTGATAATGGGAACGAAGCGGAAAAAGAGACAGCCGAATTGCAGACTGAAGCTGCGCCCGAAAAGGCTGAAACAGATAAGGGTACAGGTGAAGGTACAACTTCCTTCCCTTCACCACCAAAAATTGCTAATAACAAGTACATGCCCAGGATTCTTTATCCTGCGCGGCTTAAAAATAAAGAACATGATCTTAAATTCAAGAAATTTCTGCAACGATTAAAGTCTGTAGAGATAACCATTCCTCTCACAGAAATGATTTCCGAAATGCCCATCTATGCTAAGTTCTTGAAAGAATTGATTTCGGGAAAAAGGCAGGTTGAGCAGGAAGAGGTAATTATTCTCAACAGCACATGCAGTGCCATCGTTCAGAGGAGAATGCCTGAAAAGAAAGAGGACCCCGGATGTTGCACACTTCCAGTACAATTCGGAAAGGCCAAAGTGAGTATGGGGCTTTGTGATTTAGGATCAAGCATCAATGTGATGCCACTAGCTATGGCTGTTCGCCTTAAGCTTGGAGAAATTCAACCGGTCAAGATGAGACTGCAACTTGCAGACAGATCGATCACTCAGCCCGTAGGAATCCTCAAGGATGTTGTGGTCAAAACCGGGTAGGTTCTTTTCCCGGTCGACTTCATCGTCCTCGACATTGAAGAGGATTCTGAAATGCCGCTTATCCTTGGACGCCCATTTCTAGCTACTGGTGGTGCACTGATTGACGCTAAATCCGGAAAAGTCACCTTAAGGTTCGATGGCGAGGAGATCATCTTTGATATGGAGAAATTGCAGAAATTTCCGAATGACAGTTCTTGTTTCTCATTTGAAAATGTAATAGTTAGGGAAGAGCCAGACTCTAAACTTGATTGTGAAATGATGCTGGATGAACTATCAAAGCAGGTACTGAAGCCTGCTGGCGTGAAGAACAAAGGATGCAAAGCCGTTCACTTCGCCGATCCCGAAACAGGGGATTTGGAGGAATTTGACGGCATCGACTTCCATGATGACGCCAACCAAGAGGAGGAAGAGGATCCTGTACTGATGCAGGATCCCGAAGGTAAATCAGTTCTCCCACTACCCAATTCTCGCAAACTACTCCCTTCCGTTGAATGTCCACCAGAGCTTGAACTTAAAACACTACCCGATCATCTCAAGTACGCGTTTCTCGCAGAACATAAAAAGTTACCCGTGATTGTTTCGGCTAAGCTCTCCCAAGAGCAAGAAAATGCTATGGTGGTCGTTCTTAAGAAACATGTACATGCAATAGGTTGGACCATTTCTGATATAAAAGGAATAAGCCCTTCTATTTGCATGCACGGGATTCTAATGGAAGAAGAGTTTAAACCCTTCCGTCAACCTCAGAGGCGATTGAACCCCCTTATGCAGGAAGTGGTAAGGAAAGAAGTTATCAAGCTCTTAGATGCTGGTATAATCTATCCTATCTCTGATAGCAAATGGGTTAGCCCGGTGCAGGTCGTACCCAAACGAGGAGGGATGTGCATAACCAAGAATGAGCAAGGAGAAGAGGTTGCAACCAGGCCAGTGACCGGATGGAGAGTTTGTATCGACTACCGGAAGCTGAACGAGGCCACACGCAAGGACCATTTTCCATTGCCATTCATTGATCAGATGCTTGAGAGGTTGGCAGGGAGAGAGTTTTATTGCTTTTTGGATGGTTATTCTGGTTATAATCAGATTGTTATTTCCAGTGAAGACCATGATAAAACCACTTTTACTTGCCCGTACGACACTTTTGCCTATCGACGGATGCCTTTTGGTTTGTGCAATGCACCTGCTACTTTTCAAAGATGCATGATGTCTATTTTCTCTGAATTTATCGAAAAATGCATTGAGATCTTTATGGATGACTTCTCTGTGTATGGAGATACGTTCGAAGATTGTTTGACCAATCTTGCTAAGATTTTAAAGAGGTGTGAGGACACTAACTTGGTTTTAAATTGGGAAAAGTGCCATTTTATGGTCACTGAGGGCATAGTGTTAGGTCATCGCATTTCTCGTGCAGGCATTGAAGTTGATCCAGCCAAAGTTTCCATCATCTCCAATCTCCCTCTTCCTAACTCGATCAAATCAGTTAGGAGCTTCTTAGGGCACGCCGGTTTTTACCGGAGATTCATTAAGGATTTCTCTAAAATTGCCAAGCCCCTCACTAATCTGCTTTGTAAAGAAAATCCTTTCTTAATAAATGAAGCGTGTGTTCAAGCCTTTGACACGCTCAAGAAGATGTTGGTTTCTGCACCGATAGTGCAACCACCCGATTGGTCACTGCCTTTCGAGGTAATGTGCGATGCTAGTGGTCTCGCCGTAGGCGCAGTTCTTGGAAAACATAAGGATGGGAGACACTGCGTAATTCATTACGCAAGTCATGCCCTGAATGAAGCCCAAGTTAACTACACCACAACGGAGAAAGAGATGTATGCTGTAGTCTTCGCGTTTGACAAGTTCAGACAGTACCTGATAGGTACAAAGACCATAGTATACACCGATCATACAGCATTGAGATACTTGTTTGGCAAACAAGATGCAAAACCTCGATTAATCAGGTGGGTACTTCTGTTGCAAGAATTCGACATCATAATAAAAGATAGGCGAGGTCGAGATAATGGTGCTGCTGACCACTTATCTCGATTAGATAATGATAAAAAGGAAAAAGCCGTCAATGAAGATTTCCCGGACGAACAGTTGTTCGCGTTGCATCTGCATAATCAAGCTTGTCCATGGTTTTCCGACATCGCTAACTTCTTGGCATGCGGAGTAACCCCACAGTTTTCGAACTATCATCAGAGGAATAAGTTCAAACGAGATGTATTAAGTTACTTCTGGGAAGAACCTTATCTCTTCAAACACTGCCCTGATTTAATAATCAGGCGATGTGTGACCGAGCATGAAGCTTATCAAATTGTCAGAAAATGCCATGAATCAGAATATGGAGGTCACCATGGTCCCGCTCGAACGGCCCACAAGGTCCTCGAATGTGGATTTTATTGGCCTCACATCTATGAGGATTGCAGGACATTTGTTAAGGGCTGTGACAGATGCCAAAGATTAGGAAACATCTCCAAGAGGGATGAGATACCTCAAAAGGGGATTCTCACACTTGAGATCTTTGATGTATGGGGCATTGACTTCATGGGACCGTTTCCACCATCTGGTGGAAACTACTATATCTTGGTAGCTGTCGATTACGTATCCAAATGGGTCGAGGCTGTCGCATTACCGACCAATGATGGTAGCCAAGTCATCAAGTTCCTCAAGAACAACATTTTCAGTCGATTTGGCGTACCTAGGGTGGTGATATCTGATGGAGGAACACACTTTATTAATAAAGGTTTCGAAACTTTAATGAGTAAAAATGGGATCCTCCATAAGATAGGCACGCCTTACCATCCTCAGACTAGTGGTCAAGTCGAAGTATCCAATCGCGAAATCAAACACATACTCGAAGCCACTGTCGGGATAACCCGTAAGGATTGGGCACGTAAGCTCAACGATGCTCTATGGGCATACCGCACAGCATATAAGACTCCCATCGGGATGTCTCCATATAGGCTGGTCTTCGGAAAAGCCTGTCATTTACCCGTAGAGCTAGAGCATAAAGCTTTCTGGGCCGTTAAAACGCTTAACTTCGATCCGAAAGTTGCTCAGAGCAAACGTAAGTTGGACCTCAATGAAATTGAGGAAATACGAGCGCAAGCTTATGAAAGCTCTCGAATTTACAAGGAGCGGACCCAGAAGTTGCACGATCGCCGGATCAGACCTAAGTATTTTTATGTTGGTCAACATGTGTTATTGTTCAATACTAGGTTGAAGCTGTTCCCCGGAAAGCTCAAATCTAGATGGGAAGGACCACATGAAGTACTAGAGGTGTTCAAAAATGGAGCTGTCAGGATCCGAACTGGCAGGGGCGATATAGTGGTGAATGGACAACGATTGAAAGAGTACCTTGGACAGTTCGATCCGGAGAAAGAAAGCCAAGCAGTGGCAGACCCGGCCTACACTCAATAAGAAACAGCATTTAAAAACACAAAAATTTTAGTTTATATATATATATAGTATATATTTACAGTACTTATTTCATGACGAGCAAGTACCCAAAGATCAATTAAACATTTAGAGTACTAAGACTCTAAATGTGAGGATGTTGATATTTGGAGAAAATCTAATGCATTTCATTCATCTATCTTGCAGAAGTTCGGAACCACCAAAAAGAGGAGCAGATAAGAGTAACATGGAAAACCAGGTTCTTGGTTGGATTAGTTCCATAAGTCTAAGAAAACGTTTTCGGGAATTGAAGAAATTCAATACCCGAAACAAAATTCACAGATAAATGGAACTAACCCAACCTAATTTTATGCAAGTGGATTGTTTAATTTTCAGCCCAGCATTTTGAATTTACTTGGACTGAATTTATTCAGCCCAAATCAAATAAAATGGACGCAGGCCCAATACCACACTCGGGCCCAGTCCAAGAAAATTGGAAAATTCAAAAAATTCTTTGTCGCGGAAGGTCCTTTGTCGCGATGTCATGCATCGCGACCAGGCCCTGTTCCGCGACAAACTCCCTTTTCCTTCTTAACCCTTCCCACTGATTGTCGCGATGCATCTTGTCGCGGAGCATGACTCCGCGACCAAGCCCTGCTCCGCGACATAATCTGCGTTGACCTTGTCTCCATACTGAGCTTTGTCGCGGTAGCCTTGTCGCGGAGCATGACTCCGCGCCCAACCCTCAACTCCGCGACCTCTCTGATGTCGCTATGCCTTGTCGCGGAACCTTGTTCCGCGACAAAGTCTCGGATTCCGCGACAAAAGTTCAAGTATTTATACCCCCCCCACCCCCTCCAGTTTCTTTTCACTTTCTCTTGTCATTTCAACTTCCTCCAACTTCTTCATCTTCTTTTCCCCCATTTTTCTCTCATCCGAACGAACACCACGTGTTCTTCGCACTCTTGCACTCCATTTCCAAAGGGAAACTATGGACCGATTTCATGGACTCCTCCCAAACCTTGGACCCGTGCCTAGACCCGAGCCAAGGAGGAGAGGGTAAACCCTGTTTTCGCCATGTTCATAGCACCCATTCGGACCCGTTTGTTTTGTTTTTATTTTGTTGTGTTCTTGGTGTGATGTGGTGTATATGTGCATTTAACTTTAGATTTTTGGAGTTTTCAAAGTGCTCTCGGTTATGAGCACCATTTTGAAACGCTTGAAACCCCATCTTGAAACTGGTATTGGATAAGATTTTTGAAGTGTTAAATCTGGAAAAGAACAAACTGATGAACATTTGGGTATTGTTTTGAATATCTTGATGTTATTGGTTTGATTGATCTTGATGTGACTTATACAGTGCGAGTTGGTGTAATAAAAGAGGTAAGATCTTTTTGGGCACATTTGTTCTCATGTTAGAAATCTCATGGGAATAAATGTTTGTTTGTTTATGGAAACATAGTACAAACACCCAATAGGAAGCTTCCACTTTTAATAAAAGCAACCTTTTAGAAAAAGACAAAAAGAGTTATTTTGTTTAATGTTTGACTTGAGTCTTTTGTTCCCAATGGAACACTAGTGTGAGTAAGATAGCAGTACTTTTGTCACCCAACTGCTATCCTTTTCAAAAATCAAAAATGGGACCACTCACATCCCACCTTTGTTAAATAAAACAAGTCAACCATTTTTAAAATTAAAAACAGTGTTTGTAAATTTTTGGATGCTTTAACTGTCCAAACAGTCCAAGCTATCCAGAAACAGCAGATCCGTTCCGCCACGTCTCCATTGCACATTCCAATATTCGAGCATTCCATTTCCATCTATCCATCTCATTCCACTTCCAACAAGTGTCTCGGACTTGTTTAATAAAATTGAGAAACTTTTGGGCCCAATGGCCCGTTAAAAAGATTTTAGGCCCAATGGCCAATTTTATTTTATTTTGGGCTCTTTAGCCCATTTAAAACCAAATATTATTTACATGTGCTTTAAATTAAAATTCAAGTCAGAAATTTAATAATCTCACATCTAGAGCAAAGCTCTAAATGTGAGGATGTTGGTTTCTGAACTTGAATAATTTCTGAAAATTACATAAAAATTGGATTCATCACTTCTTATCTTTTCAGGGGTAATCCTCCCATTCCAGACCCTGCTCCAGAGGGAACTAAGTTGCTGGACTTACCGCTAGAACTCCTTGGTGAAATTCTCTCCCGGATAGGAGAGGATGAAACCAAGGATGTGTTTACTGCACAACGTGTATGCAAGAAGCTCAGGGATGCTGGAAACCTTACTATCGTGTACAAGCGATGCGAGGTTAACACCTCCACTGTGAAGAGATGGCAAGTAAGGATCCGTCGGCAGAAGGAGAGATTCCTGCGAATATGCACAGCGGCAGGAAACTTCAATCTTCAGCTCATCCCAGCACTCAGGGCATTTGCAGAGGGGAATGAGGAGCGCGCTTGTGAACTGCTACGCCCGGGACTTGAGGACAACCATAAGACGTCAATCTTCACCCGCGGATTGATGCTTATGAGTAAGACGGATGAAAGCCAAGTTGAGCAGGGGATCAGAATGATCGACAGGATGGTGACAGATCGATCAGTTTTTCGGTACACTTCCACCAACGTCCTCGCTTGGATAACAGACAACCCAGACAACCCACAACTGTGGGCAGGCCAAGGAGTCAGAGTCTATTGCCCGAGATGGCATGCACCTCTGAGAAACCGCGATTGGTGCCTACGTTGTAAGCTTTCCAGCTGCGTCCTCTGGCTCCGATACATGCCCTGAAGAAAGAAGGACGAATCCTAGTTTACTTTACCTTGCTTTATTTCATTTCCATTCTAGTAGTAGTAATCTGCAAGGGAATCCTCCTTTTGTGTGTGCAGGGTCGTATTAACTGCACGAGGATCCCTTGCCACGGATGTATTTACTGCTTTCCCTAAATTGGAACTCAGTTTTTGAGACCACTGAACAATTCTTTACTGCTTTTCTTTGAAAAGATGTCTGTACAGTCCGAGATGAATAAGTGACTGTCAGGCCAAAAATATGCTGTTGACATACCCAGTATGTCAGCAGTGCCTCTTTACTGCTTTCAATTAAATAACCAGCAAAAATATGCATAAACTTGCTCTAAATTCACAGGTTGAATTTAGGCTTATGATTAAATTTTCAGACTTTCAAATTGGGATAATATAATTGAAGACATGCATGAAATGAATTCCTGAGGTTTTGAGCTATAAAAATTTAATGATGCGATCAGCTTATTGGGTAATAAATCTGCATGCTAGAGATCTCGATTGAATAAATTGTTAGAATTAAGTTTGGATTAAATTTGAGAATATTGTATGACATGAATTAACCCAACCTTGTGAGATTTGAGCCATGAGTCACTTTTACTCATTCATTTTCTTTGATGTGTGAATCATTTTGATTAAAGGAAACTAGAACTTGCAATTGGGACCGATCCAAGACCATGCCATATTCCCGAAATCGAGCATATGATCGAGGCACCTAGAAAACCCAAATTTTTGGCCTTCGTTTGAAATCCAAACCCAAAAATATTTCCCTTTAGGATTAACCAATTTGAGCCTATAAGCCTAATTTTTCTTTGAAGCCCTTCATATTATTCCTAGCCTTACAAAAAGACCAAGAAAATCAAACCCAAGTGTGCAAGGATGAATTCTATCAAGGCATTACAATTTTTGATCATCAATGAAAACTATAAATCGGTATTCTATAAACCGAGTCAAAAAAAAAAAAAAGAAGTTGAATGTCATTCAACACAAATAAATTGCAGATGACAAGCAATTAGACAATAGTCTAATGTCATGCAAAAGAAAACCAAAAAGAGAGAAACATTGATGATCATAAATTTTAAATAAAAATGCCAAGTTATGATAGAATTAATTCTTGCCACTTCTCAGCCCAATAATTCCCTTTTCCCACCTAATGTTACAACCGTATGCCCCGTTATAACCCTCGAATAAGACCTCGTGATCTCGATTTGAAGAAATGAGCCGGTGGCGAATTGGTCTGATTGCAAGCTTATGGGATAATTTAATTAAATGTGATTTTGAGCGTTCCTGATTAAACCCCAATTGAGAGTGAGTGAATTTTTCCGATTCTCTTATATGTGAGGCTTTGTCTTATTACACATGTTCATGTCATCCTCTAATTCTCATCCCTAATCTTTGCATTTTTCAAACATGATATTCATGAAAGGTTGATAATAATGTTTGATTTGTAGGCCCGATGTAGTGAGCAAGTATCATTTCATTAAACACTGCAATCAAGGGAATTCAATACTTGTAATTTTTGATTGTCTTATCCCAATCCATAAAGGATGTGATTTATGAAGCCACGAAAATGAATTGAATATGTAGAGTCCGTGTTCTTACGAACATTGACTCTGACTGCTCGGGGACGATCAGTATTAAATGTGAGGATGTTGATAATGGCCAAAAATGACCATTATTTTCAATCCATTTCCGTGTCTTAAACGGGCATTTGATCGCATTTCGGTCTTACATTAAGTAAGAAAGCAGTCGAATTGGACTAATTTATGCATAATTGTAAAAATAATAAGCTGGTGTGAAAAAGACATAAATATGTAATTTTATTACATATTTATGTTAGAAAAATCCAAAAACATGAGAAAAAGAAAAGGAAACAAAAAGATGGGAAAAAAATAGAAAAGCCCACAAAAAGAATAGTTTCGGCCCATCTGGCCCAATCCAGCAGGCCAGGAAGACCTTTGTCGCGGAAGCCCCTTGGCGCGATGCAGTGTTCCGCGACAAAGGCATGTTCCGCGACCAAGTGGCCCAAATGAAGAGGAGACCAGCCAAGCCCCTTGGCGCGATGACCTTTGTCGCGATGGCATGCTCCGCGACAAAGGCATGTTCCGCGACCAAGATGCACAAATAGAGACACAAGACCCAGTCGAGAAGCCTTGCCACATGCAGTGTGTTCCGCGACCAACTTGATGCTCCGAGACAAAGCTGTGATGTGTGTGATGTCTTAAGACACAATGGGCTAGAATCAAGGCCCATGGGCTTAGGGTTACACTTCATAAATATGAGGTGTCTCCCATAAGCTAAGAGAGTTGGCCAGTAGAGAGATTGAGATTGCTGTAGAGCTCTTGCAGGCAAGCTTAGGAGTTCTTCCTTAGGTAGAGTAGTTTAGGTTTATTTTCATGTATTATTTAATTTTTGCTCTTAGTGTAGCTTAGTTTAGTGTTTTACTGTTTACAGCTGCTTAGATAGCCATTTTTTATACCATGTTTTGGTTTCTAAACTCTTGTTTTAGGGTTTGTAATACCCAAATCATGGGTATTAACAATGCCTCTTCAATAATATGGGAAAACATTCATCATTTGTGTCCCAAATCATGAAATGGGTCTCACACCCCATGGATTTATGCTTTCTTTTTCATTTTGGGGTCATTTGACCCCCATTTTGTTATTTTTATGTTTACTGTTGGCACATTATGGATAATGTTGTGTGGATGTGTGATCAAACCCTAGATTAGGACTCCTGCTTTATTTTAATATTCTGCCCATCCTTGTTATTTTTGCTTAAGCATGTTCTTCTTTATTTTGAATGTTTCTTGCTTATTTTTAGCTTAGAATAGCTTTTTGATCTGAAATAGGGTGAGATCACGCTGTTTGCATGCCACTGTTCATTTCTGCTTTTTCTGACTTTTGTCCTGAACCACCATGGGCGCCAACCGCCTTCTGGCGCGGAACCACGTTCCGCGACAAAATGGCTGTTCCGCGACCAAGGTGTTTCAAGACACTTGTCTCCATAATTTAAAACCCTTTGTCGCGGAATACCTTGTCGCGGAGCCACGTTCCGCGACAAAACTGTCCATGCATAGCGACAAAGGAGCCAAACTCTTGCATTTTGTCCTCATGGCTTTTTGTCGCGGAATCATCTTCTCGCGGAGCCACGTTCCGCGACAAAATCCCATTCTGAGACAGAAAAATTATGCCATGTTCCTTGATCTTTGAACACCTTGTCGCGGAACACCTTGTCGCGGAACCACGTTCCGCGACAAAATTTCCATGCATAGCGACAAGGGTTCAAATGCTTTAGGAATTTTCTGAAGACACTTTGTCGCGATGTCACCCTTGTCGCGGAACCACGTTCCGCGACAAAATCTTGCATAGCGACAAAGAGGCGTTATGCTGCCAAAAATTCTAAAAACTTGTCGGGATATCCATGTCGCGGACCTCGGTCCGCGACAAAATTTATGATATCGCGACAAGGGTTCCTCTCCCTCTATTTAATCTCAAACAAACTTCATTCTCTCCCTATTTTATATTGCAACACTCACATCATAGCCCCACGGGTTAGGATGTAACACTTTGGAATTGCAATATAGGGTGTTATGCTGCCCAAATTTTGATTCTCCATTTGCATCACTTAACTGATTGAACCCTTGACTCATTAATGATTAAAGATTGAGATTAGCAATAATCAAACTTCAATAATCATCATGACTAAAGGACCTTTGTTCAATTGCCATTAAAACATTCTTGTATAAACAAAATCTCGATGGCTTAAACAGATAATCTGGACTGTAATTAATTATGGTAGGAAGGATTATTTAAGACCATCAATTGTGGACCCAATCCACAACCTTGCATGAGAAACCAATGTCTCTCATACAATGGATCTTCTTTTGTTTCTTATTTATTTTGTCTTTGTGTGTTGTGTGGAACCATTAGTAAAGAATACATCAGACTAATGTTGGCGGGTACTCCCTCATGGATAACTAGCTCGTATTCTGGGTATTAGTTACTAATTGTTATTTTGCATGGTCTGGATGGCTGTCAGTGGAAGCCTTGGCGGTTCGCCCATCCGGGGTTATAATAGCTGCTCGGCTGACTCCCATCCAGATACAGTTTTATTTTTATTATCTTAATCTCTAAACCTGAATCCCAATCCGTACTGGGAGTCAGTTGGCATCAGTCAATGCCAACTGATGATCATTATAGAAGGGAAGCATGTAGGTTTTTATCCGAATTCACAGACAGTGGAGGCCCAACTGGTGTTGACACCACCATTATAGGGTCTAAGCTGTCTAAATTCGCTCCATCCGAGTGATTGGGAAATTGGACAGTAGATGGTTACAGTCCACCTGATTATTCTGCCATTACTTTGGTCCCTTGACCACTTCATTCTGTGTTTCACCTTCTGTCTAGACCCGCATCTATATTTTGGGTCAATTAATTTTACACTTCCATATATCTTTATGCATGATAATATTATATACTATTGTAGTCTGTACTTATTTTGGGATCCTTCCCTTGGACAATAGAAGTCTAGATCTTAAACAGATATTGCTTTATAAATTTCCAACAAAAACCTCTTTATAAAATCCGGATCTGAGTAAGGGATAAATTCTTCAGTTATGACTAATTCATATTCTGTCAAGGGTTGTATTTTGGGAAATTAAGAAGCAGATTCAGCGATTAGGTCTCGCCTAGACTGAAAGGGTCTGTGTTTTAACTGAGAGTCTAGTACCTGACAGGGAATGATTTTCAAATCCATTATTTTCCAAAATTGCTGGTTGATGGAAATGTAAGATTAAGTGCTACACCGAGATGGGGTCCACTTGGATTCAAATACAGTGTAGTAAATGATCTTAGAGGAACATCATCCAGGCCTTGGTTATTTTCCAAGATAGGGTTGAGTTTTCTTTCAACTGCTATCCTCTTCTGCCAAAGCCTATTTTTGAGTCCTGAGTGAATGCATCCGGAACGAACTAATTTATTAGTTCGTTTCATTAGTTTGTATCTCATAATCACCCGGAAGGAAGTGAACACACTAGTGGTTCACTGAGAGCCGGGAATTCTTGATCCATACTCCTTCATCCTGATGGGGAGCTGTCTTTTACTACCAGGGTCAGATTTTCAAAACCTCCGAGTGATAGGTTTAAATGCTTTCTTTACCGCTTTCTTTTAACCGCTTTCATTAGAGGTCACTCGGTTGTATTGAGAGTTGTGTAACTGCTACTAGGATTGACAGTTAAGGAATAGTTTAGGGCTGAATTCAAATCTTTGGGTGTGACATGGGAGAATGATAGTGGTACTTGGCATTTCAATAAATGATGTGTCGGGTGTTGCTTTTCCACCACAGATGGAGTAACACACCCAGGCCAGGGCAGTTACGAATCTGTGGTATCTTAGAATTTGCGGTCTTAAGAACATGTAAACTCATATTGCAAGTACATGTCTGTTAAAGGGAAAGCCTTATTGAGAGCATGAGAATTAGCTATCTGATAGAATTATCCCAAACAAAGATCTGCGTATAAAAATGGAAGTTTAATATTGCTGTGTCTCACTCTTGTCCAATTTTCATTCTTTTCTTCCTGTCCTTTCTGTCTACATTGTGACTCAACTTCACGGTTGGCACAATGCACCTTTTCCCTGCTTTCGTAGATAATGTTTATTGCATTTTTAGATAAATCCTACCCGCTTTTTAGAATAGATTTATCCGCTTTGTAGAGTAAGATTTAAACGCTTTCATAGCCTAGTTTACATTCATGTCAGTAGTTATTAATCACCTTTCAAACCTATTGAGCAATACGAATGGAAAATCTAGTAAAACGACGTGGGACCTGCTTCTATCGCACATCCTCCAGTGAACGATCCGGTCTTACTATAAATTACTGCAATTTTTGACACCGTGCGCTTTCGGGGGCACAGTTTCTTAACTACGAGCAATAAAAACATGACTACGTATAAATATATCCCTAATCACAACACCGCCATCATAAATTGGTTTCATTAAATAAAACCTAAACCAGGATCATGATTTTTCGGAAAATACTCGTGTAGTGGGAGTCTGTCAAAAGTTTCATGGCAGGAAATCTCATGGCAAGAATTGATGAGAAGTATCATGGCATATTTGCCGGGGATCTTCAGTGTGACAGGCTGAAGGTCAACCTATCCCGGCTATGCCATGAGATTTGTCACCATTTCATGACAGAGAGGACCACAGCGCCATTTGAAACCAAAGCACCACACTTGAGTAATAAAAAGACCAATAATCTTGATGTATCCCTAAACCCTTTCCCGTGAATCATAACGCTTTTCATTTAATAAAACTAACCTGGTATAATTTTAGAAAAAGCTCGTGTTAACGAAACTTGTCAAAAGTTTCACAGGGAACAAAGATTGTTTGAAAATATTATAAAATGGAAAGTGACTAAAGAAATTGAATTTCTAAAAAATGAAATAGAAATTCCAGAAAACAGTTATCAAAAGCACACAAGAATCTATAAGGTTTTAGAAAAACTAAGAGATAACCATATAAAAAAATGTGAAAACCATTTTATAACATGTGAACTTGAAGAAAAAATATGGAAAAAATTACAAGAAGAACTGCCATGGATCATAGGATACATTCTTGCAAGGAAGGAACAACAGACAAGGAATTAAAAAGGATAGGGAAGCAAATCAAACCAAAGATCAACAAGAGAAAGCAAACACGCCCACACGTCGTATCCTCAATTCTTCATCAATCCAAAGTGTTGATTCTAATCATCTTGGAGAGCTTCAGATCCAAGTTGATGGAGTTTGTCCAAGAATGAGCATGGTGTGATCCCCCGGAAGAGAGAAACTTGCAAAAATGCAAAGTATTTTTGATTCAAGAAAAGATGCACACATTGTGAGGTGAGGACATACATATATAGGTCCAAGGGTCCCCACATGTTTATAACACTTAAACATAACTTAAGAAAATAAGTGCATTATCCTAACATAAGTTTGTGCACTATATTACATGGTTAGTGCACTATATTAAACTAGAACAACACAAAAAGAACAACAAAAGATAGGCCTGGGTGCACCATAAAAGAGGGCACGGGTCAGCTACCAAATGTCGGGTCCATCTAGATGGATCCCGGGCTTTCTTCCGGATTGTACTGAAGCAACATCTTGGGTCCAGATTGGCATCCTATGGCCTTCAGCATCTCATCATCAAAGTTTTGCTTCAGTAGTTCAGAAATTTTGAAAGTGAACTTCTTGGCTCGATTCCTCGAACAAGGACCAGTGGAAAATGTAAGTGCTACAGTTGCGGCTTCCATGCCATTCCCTCCCCCTTCGGAAGGTTGATTCATCAACCGAAAAGAGTCTTCCTCGTCCCGTTCGAACAGTACAAGATCTGCAACATTAAAACTAGGATTAATGTTCCCATACTCATCAGGTAATTCTAACTTATATGCATTATCATTAATCCTTTCTAAAACTTTAAAAGGTCCATCTCCTCGTGAAGATAGTTTGTTGCGTCTCTTTGTTGGGAATCTCTCCTTCCTCAGATGAAGCCACACCCAGTCGCCTGGCTTCAGCACCAATTTCTTTCTACCCCGGTCATGGTACTTGGCATATGACTCCGCAGACTTGATCAGGCTATCTTTAACTTTCTGGTGCAGTTCCTTGATAGCTCTAGCCCTGTTCCTGCCATTAACATTAAGATGCTCATTGCTAGGCAATGGCAGAAGATCAATTGGAGTCAGGGGGTTAAAACCATAAACAACCTCAAAAGGTGACATGTGAGTTGAACTATGGATATGCCTATTGTATGCAAATTCAATGTATAGCAGCCATTCATCCCAACTTTTGTAATTAGAAGCAGTAATAGTACGAAGTAAGTTACCTAGCACCCTGTTGACAGCTTCAGTCTGGCCATCGGTTTGAGGGTGGAATGCGGTTGAAAACAACAACCTCGTGCCAATCTCACTCCATAGGGATTTCCAAAAGTAGCTAATGAACTTCACGTCTCTGTCAGACACAATTGACTTTAGAATTCCATGCAACCTCACGATCTCCCTGAAAAACAACCTTGCAACGTGTAGTGCATCATTAGTTTTTGTGCAAGGCAAGAAATGAGCCATCTTTGAAAATCGATCTACCACCACAAATATTGAATCTTTTCCTCTTGCAGTTCGTGGTAGTCCAAGCACAAAATCCATAGAGATATCCAACCACGGTCCAGCTGGAACAGGTAATGCTTGATACAATCCATGAGGCTTTACCATGGACTTGGCTTTTAAGCACACAATGCACTTTGCAATAAAATCTTCAACATGTTTTCTCATACCAGGCCAATAAAACTTCTCTGATAAAATCTCAGCTGTAGCATTCTTCCCAAAATGTCCCATTAGTTGTCCATTATGGGCCTCTTGAATTAGCAAATCACGAACTGAGCCCCTGGGAATACACAGCTTGTTCTCCCGATATAGAAAATCATCCAATCTAGAAAACTCCTTGAAAGCATGTACCTCAGTCTCTCGGTATGCTTCTTCAAAATCAGGATCCGTTGCATATAGAGCTTTGATGTGCTCGAATCCTAGTAAGTGAGTTGTGGCAAGAGCAGCAAGGGTCGCCCTTCTAGACAAAGCATCGGCGACAATATTATCTTTTCCCTTTTTATAGCGAATAACATAAGGGAATCCTTCAATGAACTGACTCCATCGCGCATGACGCTTACTAAGTTGATCTTGACCCCGAATATGCTTCAAGGTTTCATGATCTGTGTTGATCACAAATTCTCGACCTCGAAGGTAATGTTGCCACACTCGAAGAGACCTAACCACAGCATAAAGTTCTTTATCATAAGTAGAATAATTTAACTGCGCACCTGAGAACTTTTCGCTGTGATAAGCAATCGGTCTTCCTTCCTGAATTAACACTGCTCCCATCCCCGTCCCTGATGCATCACATTCAACTTCGAACGGTAGATCAAAATTTGGCAATGCAAGTACTGGAGCATGTGTCAGCTTCTCTTTCAATGATCCAAATGCCTTTTCTTCTGTTGGCCCCCACTTAAAAGGATTGTTCTTTTTAAGTAGCGTTGTAAGGGGCGCGGCAATCACACTGAACTGTGCAACAAAATGACGAAAAAATCCACAAAGTCCTAAAAACTGGCGGATCTCATGCACATTCTTTGGCGGTGGCCAATCAGAAATGGCTTTCACTTTGGCTTCATCAACCTTAAGACCTCCCTGTCCAACTACAAATCCTAAGAAGTTCAGCTCCTTTGCATGAAAGGTACACTTCTCCATGTTGGCATAAAGCTTCACTTCTCGCAACATGTTGATGACCTGTTGGACATGAGAAATGTGATCAGATTCACTAGAACTATAAATCAAAATATCGTCAAAATAAACTACAACAAATTTGCCAATGAAAGAACGAAGAGTCTCATTCATGAGACGCATAAATGTAGACGGAGCATTGGTTAAACCAAATGGCATGACGAGCCATTCGTATAAGCCGAACTTGGTCTTAAAAGCCGTCTTCCATTCATCTCCGGGTTTGACTCGGATTTGATGGTAGCCACTTCTAAGGTCGATCTTTGAAAATATGTTTGCATGTCCAAGCTCATCCAACATATCATCAAGGCGTGGGATCGGGTGCCGGTACTTGATCGTGATGGCATTAACTGCACGACAATCTACGCACATTCTCCAAGTGCCATTTTTCTTTGGAACTAAGAGCACTGGTACCGCACAAGGTGACAAGCTTTCTTGCACCCATCCTTTATCAAGTAGACTCTGAACTTGCTTTTGAATTTCCTTAGTCTCTTCGGGACTCATTCGGTATGCTGGCCGATTTGGAATTGAAGCTCCAGGCACAAAATCGATCTGGTGTTCAATGCCTCTCAAAGGTGGTAAGCCTGGTGGAACATCTTCAGGAAACACATCTTTATTTTGTTCCAGCATTCTAGAAAAATTCACAGGCAATTCAGATGTGGTATTGCAAGTTCTTTTAATTAAATCAACAGGTTTATAATAAGCAAGGAAACAGTAACCTGTTGTGTCGTCGCCTTGAATAGCTTGTTTGAAATCTGTCTTTGTTAGCAGGAGGCATGTTTCGGATGAAACATCACAAATTTCCACGGTTGAGACCTTGATTTTACCCCTTTGCTTTGCTTTATGCTCCTCCTCTTCTTTCTTCATATTCTCCCTAAGTATCTCCTGGTCTAACTTTATGATTCTAGGAGGGAGTGGCTTTATAGTGTAGGTCCTGTTACAATATATAAAACTTAAGGAATTGGCACGACCCCTATATGTGACATCGCTATCATACAACCATGGTCGGCCTAAAAGAACATGACATGCGGTCATTGGTACCACATCACAAGTGATCTTCTCAGAATATGAACCCATCTTGATAGGAACTTTAGCTCTTTGGTTCACCTTCAGTGTTCCATTTTCATTCATCCAGTGAAGATGGTATGGCTTCGGATGATCTTCAGTTGGTAGTCCTAACCTGCGAATCATATAAGTACTAACCACATTAGTACAACTACCATTATCAACAATAACAGAAGCCAATTCACCGTTTAAATCACAATGACAATGAAAGAGATTCTCCCTTTGTTCATCAAGTGGTGGATCAACTTTATCTGCACTGAGAGATCTCATGGCCACGAAGGTGGTTAAGACTCTTTCTTCTTCTTCAATGATCTCGTGGTCACCACTGACTTCTTCAATGGTAGGAGGTTCCGGTTCTCCTTCAATTTCTTCTTCATCTGATTCCAAAATTTTCAAATGACCACTTTCCAGAATTGCGACTCTTTTGGTGAAAGGGCACTCATTTGCATAATGTCCTTTCCTTTGACATTTAAAGCACATGACATCTTTAATGTCTCTTCGTGGTCTTTCATGTTGTTCCTTAGGTGCTGGAGGTTTATACACCTTGAACTCTTTTGCAAGCTCAAATCCTTTCGGCTTGTTGGACTTATCTTCAGGTTTGGGCCACGATCTGTTGTTCCAATTCTTTGTGGGCCACGGCTTGCTAGAACTATATGAAGTATTCCCAAAAGTGATTCGTGGTGCCCGACCTTTGTGCTGAGATTCAATCTTGGCTGCTAGATGCACTAAGTCCTCAGTATGTTCATAGCCTCGAAGATCAACCTCATCACGAATATCCTTTCTGAGCCCTTTCATAAACCTGGTATTGGTGATTTCCTCATCCTCTCTAACCCCTGCACGTGTCATTAACTTCTCCATTTCCTGGTAGTACTCGTGCACTGTCTTGTTTCCCTGGGTCAGAGTTTGCACCTTATGATACAAGTCCTTTCTGTAGTGGCAAGGCACAAATCGCTGCTGCATTAGTTGAATAAGATCATCCCAAGTCTCGGTTGGCCTAAAACCACGTTCCCTGATTTCCTTTGCGGTTTTCTGCCACCAAGCCAAAGCATAGTCCTTGGACTGTGTAACTGCAATATGTACTTTCCTCTTTTCTGAATAGTGTGACATTCAAATATCAACTCCATTGAATCTTTCCACTCAATAAACTCGGCTGGATCTGGAGTTCCTTTGAAGATTGGAATGTCGAATTTTGATCCCTTTGATTTCTGATTCATCATCCTGATTATTAATGCGCCGGCCTCTTTGAGCTCTTGGTCCTCGATGTAACGCTACTGCAGGAGGGTGTGCCTGCCTAACTCTCCTAACGTTTGCTGGTGGTCCTCCTCGCCTATCAAAATGTCCCTCGAGTTCTTCCTCGGCCACGGCCATGTCATCATCGAGATTATTCTCACTGTGTTCACTATTCGGATTGTTATGGAAGGTATCTGGAGCTGGCAGTTCTATATCACCTGTTAAGTGTCTCTGAACCATCCTAACAACATGTTGTTCAACTGTTTGTCCGTATTGTCTCAGGCGGGTAGTAACTTCAGTATGCAACCCCTCAATTTGACTGTCAACCTTGTTATTCATATCATCCATTCGCTTATCGAGGTTATCCATTTTCACACTGAGTGATTGAAGGACGCTGATAATGTCTGAATTAGATGATACGGATATACCTGCCATTTCTTCTTCTTCTTTTTTTCTCTTTTTTTTGTTGTTTTTGTTTTTTTGTTTTTTTCTCTTTTTTTTTCTTTTTTTTTTTTGCTTTTCCCCTTTTTTTTCTTCTTTTTTTTTTCTTTCAAAATAACAATATATGTATAAAAGTGTTAGTAAAAAACAAACAAAGAAAAATGACACTCGAAGAAATCACAAGAGTCTTACAACCAAATGTTCAAGCTTGGATTTGTCCACAACCGGTCCGATGCTTCCGCAATAAATTCCAATCACACCTTGATAGTGGGAATTGAGGATAGAGTTTGCATACGCACAATGCAAGAACCAGATTGTTATTGTTCGACTCGATGAAATAAAAGCAAGGAGTGTATGCACAATGTAATGTAAGGAATTATGTTCCGGATATTAATCGACAATTGATCCAATAATTCCAATCCTCAATATAAAAGTGAACTCACTAAAATATGAAAAGTGGTAGCTCACAGTATTCAACTCTCGGATATTTTATTACACACTGATAATTCCCAAATCAAGTTGACAGCAAGCAAATAAATGCAAAGGAATGGTGTTGTGGGTCCCGCAGGTGCAACAATTTTCTCAAAAATTTGGTTTGTCACGTGCACTTGAGAAAAAGAAAAGACTCCCACACCACTCTTGTTTAATACAGCCAACAACTTTGACTTTGGGATTAATTTGCTACCAAACGGTACCCGTTCAATCAAACACTCATTAATGTTCCATCTACCAAGTGCCCTTAATAATTATCCCTAGTAAACTTTTGAAATCAACCGACAATGGGGACTTTATGGATAAGATTTTGAAGGCTCAAGAATTTTTTTGAATTTTAAGATGACTTGTTTGAAGATCATGAAAAATATGAACTCTCAAGAACACTCAAAATTTCACTCTTTGGAATTTTAGATGCAATATATCCAATTAAGCTCAAGAACAAGTTTCCAAAGCATAACATGAACATACTAGATGTCACGATGTGTGAAAGCTAGAAAAAACACTCAAACATGAAGATCAAAGAGCAAAACATGGGCTGAGTTCAAGAACTTGTTGAAGATGGGATGAAGATGGTGATGAACACTAAGAACAACCCAAAATCTTCAAAAATTCATAGAAAATGATTCCATTGGCCAAAATTTTCAAATCTTATATGAATCTTTAAGTAATCGAGCCAATGAATCCAAATATGAAGTCAGATTAACCAAAAACTTCACGGATAAAAACCAGATTGGCGTGAACAGTACCCAGTGGGTAGAGAATTTTTGAGTTTTTTGACAAGAACAACACATACACTTCAATAGGCCATAACTTTATCATACTAACTCGAAATTGAGCATATCATATATGAAAATTCATCTAATCGACGAGAAGATTCTAAATATACGCCCAGATTTTCAAGACTCCAAATATTCAGTTCGGAAATGGCCAAAACAGATTCTGTCCAGATTTTCAGATTTTGTTTGATTTTTTTTTTTTTGGTTATTATGGATTTTGATGATGAACACAAGAAAGATCCTATCTTAGGCTCTGATACCAAATTCTAAACTACTGCCATGGATCATAGGATACATTCTTGCAAGGAAGGAACAACAGACAAGGAATTAAAAAGGATAGGGAAGCAAATCAAACTAAAGATCAACAAGAGAAAGCAAACACGCCCACACGTCGTATCCTCAATTCTTCATCAATCCAAAGTGTTGATTGTAATCATCTTGGAGAGCTTCAGATCCAAGTTGATGGAGTTTGCCCAAGAATGAGCATGGTGTGATCCCCCGGAAGAGAGAAACTTGCAAAAATGCAAAGTATTTTTGATTCAAGAAAAGATGCCCACATTGTGAGGTGAGGACATACATATATAGGTCCAAGGGTCCCCACATGTTTACAACACTTAAACATAACTTAAGAAAATAAGTGCATTATCCTAACATAAGTTTGTGCACTATATTAAACTAGAACAACACAAAAAGAACAACAAAAGATAGGCCTGTGTGCACCATAAAAGAGGGCACGGGTCAGCTACCAAATGTCGGGTCCATCTAGATGGATCCCGGGCCTTCTTCTGGATTGTACTGAAGCAACATCTTGGGTCCAGATTGGCATCCTATGGCCTTCAGCATCTCATCATCAAAGTTTTGCTTCAGTAGTTCAGAAATTTGGAAAGTGAACTTCTTGGCTCGATTCCTCGAACAATGACCAGTGGAAAATGTAAGTGCTACAGTTGCGGCTTCCATGCCAAGAACATTTAGCAGGAAATAACTAATTTGAAAATGGAAACATAAATACTTTTTGATATTTGTCCAGAATGTGGAAAACTTGAAGAAACCATGTGGAAAATTGAAAAAGAAATAAAAGACCTTAAGGACACAATTTTAAGGTTAACAGAATACAAAGAAGAAGAGGAAGAAGAAGCACATGAACTCATATATGTGTTAAACCGTGACGAATAAATAAAAACTATTTTAAATTCGGTTCACAGATATGAAGAAGTTATAAGTTACCAATCAACAGACCTCGAAACAAAAATAGAGGAGTTAAACACTTCTAAAACAAACTTTATTAATCATATCAAAAATCAACATTAAAAATGACTTATAAAACAATAAGAGATTTTAGTAAAAGGGAAAAAATTGCGATTGAGAGATATCGCATTAAAAAAGAAATTATTAGAATACAACTACAATCTAAAATAGAATGCCTACGAAGCTTAAACAGGAAAGGTCTAATAGAAGAACTAATGGATGTAAGCTTGTGGCTTAACCAAGAGGCCAGAAAACTGAGAAACTGGGAAAGAGACTTAGACCAATAAAGAAAAGAAAAGCAAGTTAATTATACTGGTTAATCATAATTAAAACCCCTAATAAAAAAAATAAAACTGTTAATATAACCAAATATCCAGAAAAGATATTAAACTTTAGCAATAAAGTACTGAAATCAGGAAAAGATGTACCGAACTGGTAAAACAAATGAATTGAACTTAACCAGGGGCATATTTGTCAATCCGACACTCTCTCCACCATAAAAATGACATCAGGTACTGAATTGGAAGAAAAAATCATGTAGGTACTAAAAAGGTATAGAGTATGGGTGGGAGGTATTTTTTAATAAGTTGCCCTTAATTATTAGGTCCCTTTAATTTATTAAGTAATAATTTTAGTATAATCTTAAAAATATTGTATAATTATATTATTATTACGCCGTTGCTGTCTCCTCCCATTCTTGATTCTTCCCCGGCCCCAATTTCGCTCCTGCAGTCCGTCCACCGTCCTTCCGAAACCCCAAAGCTCAAAGTCGCGCGGGCGAGAAGGCAGGTTGCAGCGGAGGCCACTTCCATCGCCTCCTACTCCGTGCTCCCTCCCCAGATCACATCTGCACATGGACACAGCAGCACCGAATCAGATCTCGGAGAATTCCACTGTGGACCACAGTCAAGAGAGTCTGCAGTCCCATCTTCCCAATCATGGGTACCCAAAATTAAACCTCATTTTTCTGCTTGGAACTATTATTACTCTGCCTTAACCTCCATGGGCTAGAGTTAATTTACCCAAGGATCATTTTGTAGTGGTTCTACTTACTTCTCACTGTCGTTCATTCATTGAGCCACTCATGCCGTTGTTTTAATTTCTGGCTGCCACGTCTCTTTTGGAGCTATCACCCTTTAGTTTATTTTAGCTTGCTAGATAATGCTTTATAAGTATAGGATTCCAATCACGGGTTCCGGGGTTGGATTGTTAACTACTTGCTCCACTGTATTAGTTGCAGATTTATTAGCATGTCGTTGGCTTCTTTTGTGAGCATGTAGTAATGACAGAAGAGATTTATTCTTCTGTAAATTCACCTGCTTCCCGGTGTTGATGTGTGGCAACTTCATTATTTTTCATTACTGGGCCTCCTACTGTCTCTTAGCATGTTATTGTTAGTTTAATTGAACTTATATTTTTTTGGGATTGCAGAGTTGTGGAATCCGCCCCCATATTTTCAACAGACGAAATGAGAAGCACTTTAGAAACAAGTGCATCCACGGGGAAATTTTGGTACGCTATTCCAGACCGGTAGAAATTTCTTGGATGGTCATGCCCCATTTTAGACCCATTACATCAATTCAAAGCAAAATTTTATTTGTGATGTGATTAATCTGAACAATCTATAATCTCTCTTAGCATTTATGTCATGGTTTAGATCATTTAAGTTTTAACTCTCTCAATCTTTTGTTATTAAATTAGTGCTAAGCATCTTGGTTGCATTATCATTTATCACCAATATTTCCTTCACAAGCAGGCAATTTGTGCTATTATGTAACACCATTTCACTGGATAAAACATTTATACTGCAGTAACGATAAGGCAGAAGAATTTTTTGTCACTAAATAAAACAATGTTTTCAAGTGTGCTTATTTTAACGAAAGCCTTGAATTATTTCAAACACATAAATATTTTGAGCAACATATGCAAGCTTTTGAGCAACATGCTCTTAAAATTTAAATATTTGATATTTCTAATTGTAATCATGTAAACCACGTTGTTCATAGATGCTAAGTTTGAACCTTTGAAGATATACTCGAACAGTTTATTTAATCTCTAAGGTTTTCTTACAACATATTTAATATTTGTTTTTTACTATCATTGTTTTCTCTCAGAAGATGTTTGCTTTTAGGGGTGTGCGCATGCGTGTGTGTGTGTGTTTGTTTTATGTTAACTATTCTGAATTCTTTATGCATCCTAAATATACTTGTGAAATAAATCCTATTGAAGTAAACCCATCACCCATGCCTTCTAATGCTATGCAACCTCATTTTTGGTATGTAAATGGATTGCTGTCTGTCATGGTATTTGTTCAACTGTCACTCCAATATTGTCAGTATGCATCTTGAAATTTTGTGAGACTGCCACCTGTTAGTTCTGTCTTAGATGCACAATGCAACTAGATTACTGCATCTCGGTATCCATGGTTTAATTTTTAGTCCCATATTTTAAGCATTTCCAAGGAATTCGAACTCAAAATATGCACAATTTTAGATTATTGAGTCAGTTTCCATGGTTTAATTTTTATTCCTGTATTTTAAGCATTTCCAAGGAATTCGAACTCTATATATGCACAATTCTCGATTATTGAGTCTCAATTTCCATGGTTTTGTTTTTATATCTGTATTTTAAGCATCCAAGGCAAACTCAACAAAATGCCAGCCCATACCATTTTCAAGCAATTGTTGAAACCATAATACCATATGTTGGGGCAGTTTACTTAGAAATTATACTTTCTTTGTAGATAAGCATATGGGTTCTGTGTAAGTTTGAAAAAATAATTAGTCTTTAACATCTGCTTTTTGTTGATTAGTATTGCACTTGCATCATCTCAGGCTAGATTGGGAAAAGTTGAGGAGTGTTCTATCGTATTACCTTAAGCAGGTATGAGGAGGTATACCATGTTGTGACGTGTTAATATTTTGAAGTAGGCATTTCTTTCTTCCACTGACTGATTGACCTCCTCCAAGCACTAAGGGGGTTGGTTAGTAGGTGACTGAGATTGGTCTTGATTTTCCACTGTTTAATCTTTTATAATTTCTTTCTGCTTTATATATAATTCTTTTCCATAATCTGTTAAAGGTCCTGTCAGAATATCCAGAGGCTCAAATGACCAATGAGCAGCAGATTTCCTCATTAGGAGAAACCTTCCAGGAGTTGGTGAAAAGATTGGATGATGGTACTTCCAAGTCACCTCATTATTGTGTGCCTACTCCTTTACTGTGGTTTCTTTGGTCCCTTAGTACAACCACCCCTTGCATGATAACATACCACTAAAATCTGTTCATCACCCTGTTCCTTTTTGCCCCAACTTTGCGTAACCTTTTATATGGGCCTATATTTTATGAGGGTTTGAGATCCCTTTCCCCTCAAATTGCTGAAGATCTTTCTGCTTTAAACAACATGTTTAGCGAAGACGAGCTTTAATGTATGGTTTCCTGAATTGGAGGATTATGGGCTACAAAGCAGTATGTCTTAAACTTGGGAGGCAGATGCCTCAAATATTATTTTTGTTGTGTTGCCTATGGAAATCAATGCCTGATTTGGTTTGATTAGCAATATGGTTCAGATCTATATATCTAACCGTAACATTGGGATTATATTCAATTATATATTGGAATGATTTTTTCAGTGGGAGTTGGGTGATTTGGATTATAGCCTTATTCCTTACTCATCTTTTTCACCTTATAAAATAAGTGCTACTTGTTATATCAAATCAAGGGAGAGGAGGATAATATACGATTTAAGTCCATTGGTTGATTTTCAATTTCTGCATGTTTGGCTTTGTGTTCTTTAACCTTTTCATGATTTCCCTTTCACTTTTGGCTGCTGCATTGTTTTTTCAGCTCTTCATAGCTTTGATGAAGGCCCTCCATTTACTTTGCAAAGGCTATGTGAGGTGATCATTTTGCCATAGATATGTTGAGTTTAGTTTTTCATTGACTTCTTACTATTCTGTTTTCCTGGAAGCGTTAGCCTTCGCATTGGAGGAGTGAGGACTCTATTTTTTGTGTTCTTTAAATGCAAGCCTTTTTACTACTACATAATCAAAATTAATCTTTTGATTTATAATGTGCTGGTATTGTACTTCCTGGACAGATTCTATTGACTGCAAGAAGCATATACCCGAAATTGTCCAAGGTCTCTTTGGCTTTAGAAAAGGTATTAATATTGATGAAACTTTATATCTAATAAACAAAATAGGGAAATATCTGCTTACACTTCACAGTTCACACCCAATCAAAACAGGAGAAAAGGTATACCAACCAAAATGAGCAATGAATAATTTTACTGAATTATTTATTCCACTTTGTTGGTTTAGAATTTTCACTGCAAATATTTGAATGTTTTAGTAATTTAGTTTTTATGTTGAATTAAGGTCATGTTGTTGCTAAAAGCATATCTTAGATTTCGGGTCAGGTTCATATGCTGCACATCATTTATTTGATTGAATGGCATAACTGATGATCTAATGATTATTTATTTTTCCTTTTTTTTTTTTTTTTTTTTTTTCCTTTGTAGAATTTACTGGTCACATCGACATTGACAATCGCAACAGATCCATATCTACTTACAACCAAACAAAATTCTAATGGATCATATGAAGGAAGTGACCATGACAAACCCCAGACCAGTTCTGTGGAAAATGGAGTTGAGCTTCCTTTAGCCGACAAAGATGAAGTAATGGCTGACGTGCAGGAAGCCGAGGTTGGTGAAGATCTCACAACAACAAAAATGGAAACAAATGAAGATCCAGTTGGATCATCAGAGGCTAGTCCTAGTCCGATGATTGATTCATAATCCATCACAACTGCAGGTATGAACATGATGAGATGTCGAGTCCATTGTTGTCATCAAATATATAGATAATTTGGATTTAGGGATTTCATGGATGATCAATTGTTATGGCGGAACATTTTTGTCTTGCTACAAAACTCGAGAATGAGACCATGCCTCATTTATTCGGCGTCGTTGTAATGAAAAGAAGAAATTAATTTCCTTACATTATTGAATGGAGATGGAAGGAAACCATTTTGGACATTGGAGTGTGTTACGAAGACAAGGGAAGGAGATGGAAGGCGCATGGTTCTCCTCATTTTAGACACTTTATGATTCATGACTTCCAACACCACCACCATTTTTTCTTTTTAAATATGGTGTTGGGGAGCACAGGCTGCCCAATCACTCATGAGTCATGACTGAGACAAGCCTCCCATGACCCATCGAGTCCTACTTTTGTAGCTGCATCTGCAGCTGTGCTCTTGCTCCTCGAAAATGAATCCCAGCTTGCTGCAGCATAAATAAAATGCATACTATACTAAGTATAAGACAGAAATCCATCGTCAATCACCTTATTGTGAATGCTATACAAACTTTTTGGGAATCCAGATAATGTCGCTTCCATTCTTGGAGCATAACTGCAAAAATATGGTGACAGCAATGTAAGCCCATCTGCATCAATGTGACATTATTAACTATTATCTGAGTTGAGAGCAGAAGCTGCGATGTTGAAATAAATACTCTCCTGTAAGTTGTCTTGTTTGAATTGTTATCACTGTTCATTGTTTAACTTTGACTCAATTTTATTTTGAGTATATACTTGAAAAAAAATAGTAATTTTTTGAGATGACTAGTATAGTCATGTAGTTCTAGAATATTACATAATTTTTTTGTTGTACATATTTTGAGATGACTTGTATTCAAATTTAAATTTTGTAATTTGTATGGAATAAAATAATTTAACTGGGACAGAGCGCAAAGGGAATAAAATTTAATATTTAATCTTTTAAAAAAATAAATTTAAATTTAAATTTTAAAATCTTTATATTTTTCCATATTTAGTTACTTATTCATATTAATGAGATAATAATAAATTAGATAAATGAATAGTAGTTAACTTAATCACATAATTGAATAATTATCATATACGGTGTAATTAATAAATATTTTAAATTAACTAGTACTATTATTTATAGAGGTTAGGATAAACACTCAGTTAAAACATTCCCCCTTTCAATGAGCAGACAATGCAACCCATCAGCACGTCGTGAAAAATTGCCTGATCCACATCCACTAGAATGCCATGGTACTTGGAATGGGTCAAATTTTGTTTGGAAGGCATGCGCACACGACACAATTTGCTTATACTACCAAATAATCTGGGTACAGGTATTTACATGAGGACAAGTTACGATCATTTTCATTGCATTGCATTGCATATTTAAATTTCATGTGAAGTGATGATGATGCTCATGGTGTTGCTCCCCCTGCATGCCCTCTCCTCACCAGAAAAATAAAATGTTTCCTTACGTGCTCACTTTTTTAGACAATGCGTGATTCATGACTTCAACTACATCACCATCTTTCAATATGGTGTTGGGGAGCACAAGCTGCCCATTCACCGAAACAAGCCTCCCCTCGAGTCCCACTCTTGTAGCTGCATCTGCAGCTGTGCTCCCATTCCTCAGCCTCATTATTCCGCCGTGTGGCCAACACACAATCGCGACCTCCCCCAGAGGCAATGACCCCTTGTTTCTTATATAATCACTTGCGCCTCCATAATCATCATCGTCGTTGTACCTCTTCAATTGTTGAAACCCTGCTTCTGAGCGGAGCTGCTCTTCCCATTGGAGCATTGTCCTCAACAACAGTACCTGTATTGTTTTGTTCCAACCAGATATAATGAATGTGCCACCACTTACTTTGAAATTTCATAAAAGTTTCATGGGTCTATACACCATACCTTGTTGTTGATGCCTGTGTCCGAAGATGAATTAAAGGTGATACTGGGCTTCTCCTCGTAACTTGGGCTAGTTATATAGGAGTCGATAGGTTTTCCCTCAAAAACAGCAGAGACGACTCCCCAGTATTCGGTTTCCTCCCTCTCCGTCAGTTCAAGGACTTGGATGAAAGTAGGCAATGGCCGCTGAAACTGATCTTTCTGCACATCATATTATATGATGAATCAAAGTGTAATGAACTAATGATACAACTTGCCCAAGGAAAAACAGAAGCACACAAATACGATGCCCAAAAGTGAGAATGTGAAAGGAGGATGGTGAAATTACCTTGTGATATATACCATCTTTGCAAAGTGTATACCTTTCCAAGCAGGTGCACCAATCTCCATGCCCTGGTTCACACCACCACTCAGCAGACACCTGCAATCAGCATTTGGTTAGATTATAACACACAAAAGCCACACCGCTTTTACTGTTCTGATTTTGCTACAAACAGAGAACATCAAATGGCACAGGGCATTATCAGGTCAATGAACAAAGATTCCATCGTTCAAGTGTAGTTAGTTGATGGGAGCATTGTCTGCTGTCCGTGGGCAAGAATGCAACTTTCAGGACCAAACAACAAAACATGTATGGAGAATTTCAAACTGTGGTACCGAACAACTTGTGAATAGTTCCCTTTATCTCTGATAACTGCACCTTTTTGTACAAATTTGCGTAAGCTTCCCATCTCTTTATTTGATAAGAAGATCTTCTTTCGGCTACTGCTTCAGAAGCTGTTAATCCAAAGCTCACAGCAACAAGCAACTCTCGTCCTTCACTATCTATTCTGGAATATCAAATGTTATTATGTACATATCAGTAAAAACTAATGGTCACAGCACATGTTCAGTAGACAAAAACCAACGTTCACAACATACTATCTGAGGATTAACTACCTGACTATAACAGCGGCAAGTAACTGATCAGCTTCCACTCTGAGGACCGGGTGACCTGGTTTAAGTGAGCTGTATTTTGAGAATACGTCATCCTCTGCAGAATCCTGATTTTCTGTTTCCGTTGAAAAATTTGAGGAGTCTTCAGAAACAGTTAAAGCGCTCTTGGAGGGCAAAAGACTCCCAGTTTCCTTATAGAGCCAATGTGCGGCCAACCCATGCTCAGCATATTCATGCATCCTCTGAAGAGACAGAAGGGTAAAAATAATTCCCGTCAGATACTCTGTCATAGCGAAATTAGTTCCTGTGCAAATCTGAAAAACCTTCATACATGAGTTCTTATCTGAACTTCCAAGGGAGAGTTGTCAGGACCTTGTACAGCAGTGTGAAGTGACTGAGATCAACAGAAAGCCTCAGCAACTCAAATCAGTAATGAATGTGTGTGCTAACCAGTGCAAAATAGAACCAATGAAAGTTGACCTGGTAACCACTCGGTTTAGGATTCACAATGTAATCGTCAAACTCCCCATCAATAGGAGTCCACAGTCTACATGAAAGACAACCTTATTCAATCAGCATATACACAAACCAATTGAATTAAATGGCACAAGTATGGAATGAGGTGCAATACATGGAGAGACAAACAATTGTGCTCACACACACATGTACATACCTGTGTATAATGTTAAGGAGACTGTAGCAACACTGAACTGCTTGTCCATGTAGTGTGCCATTTCTATCTCCGACAACTACTCTTAATGCACGAGTATCATATACTTTATCAATGCCAACATCTTTCCTCTTCATCTACGAATTCATGAATAAAAGTTAAAGTTGGGACAAATACTGGCCATCAAATCCAGGATGATGAAATAGAATACAAAATTGTGTCGCGGTTCAGAGGCAACAAGAAAAATAGAAAATAGTGCATTTGACTATTTTAAAAATAAAATGTAACTATAAACAACGGCTGGCATGAAAAGTGAGCCAAACAAAAGAATAATATGATCAGAATGTTATATAACCAAGTTCCTGTTTCAATGAGAGAATTCTTGTCTCATTTTTAACCCTGCGAACTCTCCAATTTGGGCATATCAATATCAACATTAGACAATGAGTTTTACCAAAAGATGAATCGCTCCTTACTGCAGTATATATGCATATATAAGACGTAGAACTCCGTCTGTTACCTTATTATAAATGCTATACAAACTTTTTAGGCGGCCAGATAAGGTCACTTCCATTCCTGGAATATAACTGCAAAAATAGGTTGATAACAATGTAAGCTCATCTGCATCAACGTGCATTATTATGTTGTTGAGAGCAGAACCTACGATGTTGAAATAAATAACTCCCGTTCCAAAGCTTCTTCACAGACAACCAAAGAGGCAAGTGCAATGCATGCATCCCTCACAACCTTTGGCGTTTTTGGTGCATTCAAGTGTGCTGTGAGGTTATTAGAGAAGTTCACACGCTTTTTTCTGTCCAGTAAGAGGTCAAATGGAAGTACAGCTTGAAGAAGAATCTGAGGATTGAAATGAACAGAATTAACATACCATTAATTAACAAGGCGTATGAAAGCCAACAGGTCAAAAAGAATATTACCATCATGCTTGTGTTTTCCTCATCCCAATCTGTGGGTTCCTTAAAGTTGTGAATCTGCATGACATTGCTTGATTTCATCTGCACTTTTCTTAAATTGGATGGCTCCTTATTGCTAGGGCTCCACATGGAAGCCAGGTCAGCTCGCATTTGGTGAAATATTTTAGGCTGTATATCCAATGCATACGAAAGATGGTTAGTAGCAATCAGGTTTCCCAATTCAGCGTTAATATTTCCCTTTCCTCAAGCCTTATGTATTTTTAGAGAAGGGTTGCACTACCTGAAGGACAGCAAAGCAAAGGTCCTCAAGTTCGGCTTTAAGAGCCCACAACCCCAATCTAGAAGCTAGAGAACACCAAATAGCTAACGTCTCCTGCGCCACAGCTTGCGCTTTGGAGGAAGGCAGAGCATATCTATGGATGGAAGATAAAAACAATTTGAGATACTGTGAGATGTGAATAACTACTCCATGTTTTGGCGTGGAGCTTATCTAACATAAGTTCTACGGTAACAAGGATAAGAACAAAAGGATGTTACTGTAACTCGGTAAAATAAAGGAATAATCCATTATTGAGTGTACACAAGAAGATATAAATAGAAATAAAATTCTAAATTACCATAATATTATTGCAAACCAGCATACAAGACAAATGTCATATCACATCCTATTCAAAAATATAATGTGCAAGATACCTTTCAACAACATGAAGAAATAAACAGACAGAAAGTGGTCTACGGTGAAGAAAAGTGTTAGAACTTAGAAGTTCCAGAAAGTTTTGGCTTTTAGGTGTAAGAAATGAGAAAACAAAAATGCTCAAAGGCAGTAGAACAATGGCAAAGAATGACAATGCAGTATAAGGTTCATGGTTAGCCAAAAGAAACTACTGCACAAACTCCACACAACAAAAGAGAGACACAAAATAGAAGCACAGGAGTCAAAAAGCATCAGATATGCAAATAAGAGAAGAACCCTATAGGAAGTTCTACAGAGACCTCGGAGAGGGGTAATCAGGTGGCCAGAGGTGCTCCACAACTTGTGATAACATGAGAATTAATAAGAAATCAGGGCTTTATAAGATAAAATTGTAGGGGTATGTTGCTGAGGCTGAAATTGGAGAGTTTTCAATATGTGAAAATCTAAGTCTAAAGTGATACCATGTTATAAAAAAAATGATAGCAACTATATACAAGTATTAAGTCTAAATAAAATAAACTAGAAAGAAATAGAATCCTATAGTTGTCATAAACTAGAATATTAACTATCATTTCAAGAACAAGACCTAGAATATAAACTATGATACAATCAATTAACATGACGAATTCTAAGGATATGATAGATATTACACAATATCCTATTTCAACAATTTCAAAAACATAATCAGTAAGAACATATGAAAGTGGAATATAAAACACAATAACAAAGATAAAGTTGAGAGTAAGTACATAGTTCTCATGTTATGAAGGCGGTCTGCAAGCTTAATAAGAACAATCCGTGGATCATCAATCATACCCAGCAACATCACTCGCAAATTATTTGCCTAAAAAAGGAACGTAAGACATATTAGAAGTTTCAAATTACAAAACATAGAGCTACAACTCAGATGAATTTTAACATTTTTTAATCAGCAAAAAATATTGCATGAGTTGGTTCTCTGTAAATCAGTTAACATTACATCATAACTAAGACTCGCCACTGGATGGAGTAACATTTATACAGGCCGCCTTTGATTAACAAAATTAAAATAATCAGTTAAGCTAGTCCTACTCCCCTTTTGATGGTGCCACAGTATAGGGTAGTAATACTTTGCGTCAACATCGCATACTTCTTAGTACATAGCACAGCAGACATCTACCTATGGTTACAATGCTATTTCTATCTATCACCTTTCCTTTCCAACTATTGCTTCATTATCAATAATTCTAGCAGCTCAATATGAAAAAGTTAGGTGTGGTTATCATGATTTCAATCATTTTAAAGATCCTCGTTCAGTTCATACTTAAAAGCATGCAATATGCACACATACCTCCTCATGGCCAAGTGTAGCTTGGCCCAAATTCATTCTGCGGTGCCTGCGCAAGAGCTAGAAAAAAACAATAAAATGTGTCAGCTTCTAACCATCTAACGCATAACTAGTCAATAAAGCAAAGGATCATATAATGAAATAAAAATAGAAATATATTGAGTTTCTAATATAGTAACAGAAATTTGCCAATCTTAATATCAACACATCAGGATGCACATTACTTGTGTAAGGCGACTGTGTTTGTTTTTGGAGTTTAAACTCATTTGTCTAAAAGACTGCACCACCTATTTTGGTTTAAGTTTGTAACGTATTTAGAAAATGTTGTAGTTGTACCTGGTTGATATAACTTATCCGGGAAACTCCAGCAACCAACTTCGCAACATCTGCATCAAACTCCCTGTTAATGCTGTCCAAACTCTCACCAGTGTCATCAACTATGTCATGGAGGATTCCAGCAACAACTGTATCAACAGCCTAGATAAAAACATTTTACTTAGTAACATAATCACGGATAATTTTCCGAGTGCTGCAAAAGAATAGGTGGCCCCAAGACTATGATAAAATTCAAGGTGCTTTTGCATTATATATGGATGTGTGCTTGTGGGTGATACATGTCTTGACTCCTGTGCCACATATTTTTAATTAGCCAAAAATAAACACTAAACTTGCCCAAGACAATAAGATTTATAGGCCATAGAAAGAGAACAGGACTGCCATACTTTTTTACCAGTTGATGGAACTAATGCTGCCAAAATTTTTCCTGTGTGGATGCAATGGGATAAATAGGGATCTCCTGTCATCCTTGTCTGACCATGATGAGCTGCCTTAGCAAATGCAATTGCCTTTTGCACCTGCCTTCACATATTCAGAATCTTAGTGGCTTTACAACAAATCATTTGAGGGCAGTATAAAGTCAAGTAGAGATGGTAAACCTTTTCATCATTGAATATGGGGTAACCAGTGACATCTACACCATCCAGAATAAGAGATCCTACACCAAATGAATAATAGTGCTTATTTCTAAAGCTCATTTCATTCGGTTCAAATACTTGTTAAATCAAATATAAACAATTGTTGCATAGTACTTAAAAGTCAAAACAATATGGAGCGTTAAAAGAATTGATGTTCGCAGGTCGAACACTTGGTGCCGAAAATTTGAGAATTTAGCAGCAGACAATTCCTTCAATAATCCAATTCCAGCAGAGCACAAGAAATTCCATCTCCAGACTTATCCACACAAAAAAATTACAAGAAGACAAAACTATTACCTGGTTGTTCATCTACTTTGGGCCACAAAAAGTCGACTTTAGTGGAAAGACAAGCCCCGGAAGCAATCGCAACTGCAGTCACGGCAACCTGTGTAATTGCAGACGTCACGGCTCCATGGGCAGAGCCCGAACCAGCCGCCGCCGCCGCCGCGGCGATCACATTGCCAGAAGTAACAACTGAGCTTAAAGAGGCGGAAACCACAAATTTGGGAACAACAAAGCCCAAAACGGACCTAAATTTTGCAGAGAAAAAAGGGTTTTTTCGGGGAAAGAAGGATTTTTTAGGAAGAATTAACATATTGGAGGCGGAGGGGGGCCGGCATGTAGAAGACATGCCTTAAATCGGCGGTGGGTGGTGCTTGGTGGTTGAAGAAAAATACTTCTAAAAATCACATTATAATCGGGAGAGAAAAGTGTGCGATGAAATGGAAGAAACGTGAGCAAAGAAATCTCTTTGGAGTGCAAAAATCTGTCTCAATAATTATGTGTGGAGTGGGAAGAATTGGAGGAAAAGAGTGGTTGGAAATGGAAACCGACAGAGGATCAGTTCTTGTGACTGTACTCTGATGACACTTCAGTGTGAATCCAATAATTATGGAATCTTTCCCTTCTTTTTTTTTTTAAAAATTTCTTTCTTTCTATTAATCACTGATTATTATTGTTGTACTATTATAACAGTGAAATTTTGTATTGGTGCTTGATATTATTAAAATCTGCATTATTATGTCTTCCTTATCCTGAAGGGAGACAGCCAGACAGGGACAGATTTAGAAATTAAACAATGTTCTAATCTTGACAGGTACATGAGAGTATTAAATGCCAAAAAGAAAAAAATAAATAAATAAAAATAAAGAAATCATCGTCAAGATTCAAGAGGCAAGACATCTCAATCCTTGGAAAAAAACAGAGTCGCATGAATAGTGTCAATAACATTACATGCCCACCAAAGATACATTAATTTCACCAACACCACAAGGACTAACATACAAGTGTAGAAGCCCACTGCCCACGGGGATTCCCTGATAGACAACTCTGTTGTCTTGTCCATCACAACATGCCAAATTGCTTGAGCCAACATCAATCTTTCAAGACATGAATAACATCCATATCTGCCAAGCCACAAAACTACATCATTTACCATATTTATGTGAACCTGGGAAACATTGGCAGGCCACAGGTAAGAAGACCATCAAGCATAGCAAAAAAGCTAATAACGTTAAGACCATCAAACTCCTTTAAGTGGCTTCTCCCTATTGGGGGCGTCACAAAGGGTAAGAAGAATTCAACTCCTTGCCCGAGACCAACTCCTCGGAGAGATTGGTCCCAGGTTCAAGAATTTAGAGTTCTGCTCGAAAAAAAAGATTGTTAGTGCATTTCGTTGCATCATATCTGCTGTTTAGACAATGTACTAGGGCTGCTGGCTTCATGACAAAGAACAATGCTCAGGATGATAAATTAGTATATTGCTACTTCCTGTACAAGCCACAAGTTTGAAGAGTAGAGCAATAGTCCGCAATGATTGGAGAATTCTTGATGAGATCCCATATCTTGGCTGAATTCTTCAACCACTCGCGCTCAGAAACTGTCCTACCAAATGATGGGGTATTCATTGATAACACCTGCACATATATTCATCATATGCAAATAACATCATCAGTTGGTCAGAGAAAGGCAGCGGGAGCGAGGGAGAAGAGACAGTCAACCTACCTGATCCCGCAGTTTCCACATAACAGAGAAATAGCTTTCATACTGCAGCTGTGGGGAGCCGTCCCTACCTTTGTAGGGTACAAGAAACAATTTCAGCTTATCATATGATTCACAGCTTGCCTCAGGTACTGCGGCACAACGGTGACCATCTTTTGATGCATCTTGGCCTTCTGATCTTATAAATGAAGAAGAGCAAAAATATCGTGCAAGTGCTTTCTTCATTTGTACAGAATTCGATGGTGCAAGGTCTTGGTTACGGAGTCTACACATAACCACGCAGAAAAGAGCATTTTTCGCATAAATATCTGTTCATCAAAATGTTACGAGACTACTAATAGGGGTGCTTTCTAAAAGCTACATGTTTTAGTCTTTTGTAGGTTTGCACCAAGAGATTAACAGTTCGTCAAAGTCACCTTGTATGCACAAAAATTGGAGCAGCAATGTATTCATTTGCATTCTCCAAATGGCTATAAATTTTTTCTTTCTCAGAGCTTGGAGTAGAGTTACTCTGCGGATGAGAAAGCATTAGAGAAGATGGATCTGGTATGCCGTGTTTTAATAAATCCACCTGTTTGAGAAGCAATGACACCAAAAAATCACTAGCTCTCCAAGACTGGAATTGAAATTGCTTCATTGGATTACAAAATCGAAGCCAAAACAAAAGCATTCAGAGTTTCACAAACGGTGTAACTGTGCACCGTACTGAAAATTCTCAGGTAATAAATTAGGATACGCAATGCGCTAAATATACAAGTTCGCAAAAGTAGGCCCATAACCAAAAAATTAGAAGGAAATAAATATTTAACCAGAGCCACTGTGCATTAGTGGTATCAATAGTTCAAGTATGAAAGAAATAAGGGGGTAAATAAAAACATACATATCAGACAATTGTTAACCATGGGATATGTGATCATATTCTATTTAAGAACATGTTAAAAATATAAGGTAAGAGGAAATGACTACCGTCGACACCAAACGCCACATGCTAGTATCATGAACTCCATCGGATACCACAATGAGTATGTGACAAATGGAAGCAAGCAGAACACCAAGCTAGAATGGTTCCTCGCAGCAAAGGCAGAAAATATAAACTCCATCAACAATTTGGTATGAAACTCATGGCCTTAAACATATGCTTAGGCAATACAAACCAAAACATGTTATGCATTTTAGAGAGATTTCTCAAAGTGCACAAGCAAAACTGCAAATGTTTCATAGTAGTTACCTGGATACTCATCATCTCGTGGGCTAGTTCTGCAGATAAGGATTCGCCACTTATTACTGGGAAAGTAGATGAACCATCCGGTCTGATCATCTCTGCTAAAACTGAAGGGCTAAACACAGGCTGCACATCATAAACTGCAAGTCATTCCCCACCATTTAACATCACAGAAAAACAGGACCAGTAGAACTCAGAGAATGAACAGAATATGCAACCTGAGTATCAAGAAGTATGATCCTTTCGGCGGAAATTCTGGGCTCAATTCCAACTGTAAAATGTCTAGCCAGTGCCCTTGTTTCCTCTGTTTCGACACCAAAAGGGGGCAGCATTCCTGAAAAGTAAAACAAATCAGCCATTTTTTGGCACCCTTGTAATCAGTGACCAAGAAGAAAATTTCAGCGATGGTATAAGTATAACTACTTGATTAGCTGCAAAAACAGAAGGCAGGCTACAAAGACTTACCAGGCGAGGAAGAATCAAAGCCATAAATTTCATTCAAAATTGTTGATTTTCCCACCCCAGTTGGACCAATCACACCCACCACAGTAAACTCGGTATTATCTGTCAAAAACTGTAGGATTAAATGAATAAAT
Source organism: Hygrophila difformis (assembly GCA_030278955.1). Classification (NCBI taxonomy): domain Eukaryota; kingdom Viridiplantae; phylum Streptophyta; class Magnoliopsida; order Lamiales; family Acanthaceae; genus Hygrophila; species Hygrophila difformis. Next base: position 44,262,298 of record JAOANR010000004.1, read on the forward strand.
ATCATTGAAAAAGAAGGAAACCTATTTCACTGGGAGAAAGACAGAGAAAGAGAATATTAACTGGTAAGAATCGATCAATCTGGAACTCCCAAGAATCTGATAGAAGATTGAGGGAACCAATTGATGGGAGGCGAGAGCGGAGGGCCGTGGAGTCATCGTCCCCGCCGCCGCCGCCAGTGCCGCGATTGAATTTGCTGGAGGAGACGAGGCCAGGCTTTGCCAGGAGGATTTTGGGAGCTAGGCTGGGGTTAGAGGAGGCGATGCCACCGGTGCCGGCCATCAGTATGAATCTAGCGATGGAAATTTCTGATTGTCAGACGGTCAGTTTCGTATTCTACCGTTAACGAACTAGGCTCCAAAGATTCTGCTAATCTGCTCTTTCTGCCATTCAGTTACAAAACCACAAAGAACAACTTTAACAATTGCTTGATTGAACTGATAACCCAACCGCCCAAAGGACCAAAGAGGCTAATGTAGTCGACTGACGAAGCACGGTGATCGATTCAGGAGGAAACAAAGGGATTTGGGCTCATTCTTGTTTTTATTAGTAGTTGTTTCAGGAAGAAATACATTTATCAAGAATGATAATTATTACTCCCTCCATCCACGAATTGTGATGACTCGTTTTTTTAGCACGATGATTTATGTGATGGGGTGTGGTGAGATTTAGTGGTTAAAGTAATGTGGGTATTTATATTTAAAATTTTAATGAATTTTGACTTTCTTTATTGTTTAACTTTAATAAAATATTATTGTAATGATTTAATTAGATAAAAATATTCAAGTGTGGTCTTGTTAGAATCGTCTAGACGTCTAGATTTAGAATATATAGTTTATTTGTACCAATTTTAAAATATGAAGAATTAAAGAAATGCAAGTGACTTTAATAAAAGTGTATTGGGAGTTGTGCAGAATAGTAAAAGTGATTACTTTTAATGGGATTTAGAAACTATTAATATTCTAATCATATTTATATTAATTAAATTTATCTAAAAAGGGAAAGTGGCCACAATTCGTGGGACAGCCAAAAGAGGAATACTAGCCACAATTTGTGGGACGGAGGGAGTACTATTCTGTATTATTATATTTTTACTTTTATGTATTTTCTTTGGGAATAAAAAATAAAATTAAAGTGAAGAGAGAATGCACAGTATTCTATTCTAAGAATATCTTTTATGATAATATAAGAGTAATATTGAAAAAGTATGAGATAAATATGTAAAGTGACAATTATTTTGAAGGTCGCGGATATGTGCACACACCAAATAACCAAAAAAACAAAATCTTGAAGACACCTACCACAAAAACATTAAAAAATCAAGAATGTTGAGGGCACCCACATCAAATGTACCCAATCTACCCTTCATGAGTAAAAATATTAGGATGTTGAGCACCATCATTGTGTTAGGGGCACCAACATAAAATTAAAAAAAATTCCCCCATCATCTCAAACACACGGCTTCTCCCACCCTCTCAAACTCGTAACTCATTCACTCCATCCACCTCCGACGACGGCGAAGAAGATGTTCGGTGCAGGGCCACGATGGCGAGACAGAGACAGCTGCAGGCGGCACATAGGTAAGCATTTCTAATTTCAAACCTTATTGGCTAGAGTTTATGTTTGGGTTAGATTTGTTTATTTAAAGATAGGATGAATTAATGTGATTATAAAAGTATTGGGTACATGGATTGGTGTTTATTTTTTGTGAGGATGGACGCCATTGCTGTAGAAGGTGGTTATTTTGGCGACACACAGCAAACGGCGCCGTTTGGGCTTTATTAGAAACGATCAATTCTGGTCGTTTATGGGGGATGAAGTTGGCCAATGGCAATCGAGAAGGGACTTGGTGCTAGAGAAACGATCACATTCTACAACAAACGGCCAGTTGCGGCTGAAATTCCATATAGGAAACGGCCAATAGTGGCCAAAAATTCCTATAAATTTCGGCCAATAATGGCCGAAATATCATACTACGCACGGCCGTAATTGGCCAATTTTGGGGCTACGCGAATTTTAGTTGAAAACTTTTACTTACAGCATGAAATCTACTCAAATGATGGAAGAGTGTTACCTTTTTCACCACCATTACTTTTGAATCATCTCCGACCATGTTCTTCTCCATTGGAGGGCTAGCTGAAACCAATCTCCCTCATTTTCCTTCATTGAGCTAAGCTTTTCATGGAGTTAGGGTTTGGGGAAGAAGAAGAAGAAGGAAGCTGATGGTTTCCCTCAACATTCTTCTCACAATGGTTGTGTGCCTTCAACATTTCACCATTTCACTTTTTAAAGGGGTGCCTCCAACATAATAAGTTGGTATCAACAAAATCTAACTCAATGTCATTAAGGGTAAATTTGGATTTCAGTGTTATGGTGGGTGCCCTTAATTTTTCCTCCACACCCTATTTTGAAATACTTTTTTTGTTTCTAAGAAACAACTGAAAAGTAACGGACAAAAGTATCATTAACACATAAATACACAAAACCATTTCAGTTTACGAAAAAAAAAAAAAAAAAACCCCTTCAAACTCTGCCTCGATTGTCTTTGTATTTGTCTGGCCATGTTTGGTTTACCCCCCCCAAAAAAAAAAAAAAAAAAAAAAAAAAAAACTCTGCCTTGTTATAGAAATAACTATCTTTATTTATGTATGTGTACAATAAAATGGTATATGGCTTATTAGCTTGTGTTTATAGTGGAAGTATTGTAATGGAAATTGGGATTAAATGATGAAAGAAAGGAAGTTTAAAAGTGGGATAATAAAATGGATAAAGTGTAATAATTATGGCTATGAAATGAAACAAGTATTAAGCTTGCATAAAATTTTTCTAACTTAACTTCTCAATACATTACATAGGCTATTTATAAACTTTTTTATCCTCTCACTATTTACTAACCTCATAATCAAGGCATATACATTTCAAGACTTTCACATGTCTAACCTTATGATCAAGGCATGAACATGGATGTTGAACACTAGACATTCACATGTTTTGTTTACATGCATAATACTCCCCCTTGAATGTCGTCAATACGAAGAATATGCCTCGTTAAAACCTTACTTGGAAAAAACCCAGTGGGAAAAAATCCAAGTGAAGGAAAAAGAGTACAGTATTCTTGTATCAGATGCTCCCCCTGATTTGGACATCATTTTAAATTTCGAAGCCGCCGCATTCCAATTTTCTTCACGAGCTTCTCGAATGTTGCAGTCGGCAATGCCTTGGTAAATAGATCCGCTAAATTATTTTCTGATCGAATTTGTTGCACATCGACTTCACCATTCTTTTGAAGATCATGAGTGTAGAAGAATTTTGGTGAAATATGCTTCGTTCTATCTCCTTTGATATAACCCCCTTTCAACTGGGCTACACAAGCCGAATTATCTTCAAATAAAATTGTTGGGGGCATTTGTGGTTCAATGATTAAACCACAACTCTTCAATATATGTTGAGTCATTGACCTCAACCAAACACATTCTCGACTTGCTTCATGGATTGCTAATATTTCGGCATGATTAGAAGAAGTAGCAGTTAGAGTCTGCTTCATTGACCTCCAAGAGATAGCAGTTCCACCACACGTGAAGATATAGCCTGTTTGAGATTTGGCTTTGTGTGGGTCTGATAAATAACCTGCATCGGCATAGCCAATTAACTCATGTCGAGAGTCTTTTGGGTAAAATAACCCAAGATCAATTGTTCCTTGGAGATAGCGAAAAACATGCTTTATGCCTTTCCAATGTCGTTGAGTAGGGCAAGAGCTGAATCTTGCGAGTAGATTGACTGCAAACGCGATATCAGGTCGCGTGCTGTTTGCAAGATACATTAACGCACCAATTGCGCTTAAATATGGGATTTCTGGGCCAAGTTGCTCTTCATTATCTTCTTTTGGCCTAAATGGATCCTTTGCAGGATCAAGTGCCCGAACGACCATTGGATTATTTAGCGGATGAGCATAATCCATTCGAAATTGCTTTAATACCTTTTGGGTATAAGCTGATTGATGAACAAATATGCCCATTTCCAAATGCTCAATTTGTAGGCCAAGGCAAAATTTCGTTTTCCCGAAATCTTTGATTTCAAACTCCTTTTTCAGATATTCGACCGCCTTTTTCAACTCTTCAGGAGTTCCAATTAGATTTAAATCGTCAACGTAGACTGCGACGATCACAAATTCTGACCCATTTTTCTTTATAAATACACAAGGGCTGATCGGGTCATTTGTATAGCATTCCTTTATCAAACTTTCACTGAGGCGGTTGTACCACATTCGGCCAGATTGCTTGAGCCCATACAACGATTTTTGCAATTTGATGGAATAATTTTCTCTGGGTTTTGAGTTGCAAGACTCAGGTAATTTAAACCCTTCAGGTATTTTCATATAAATATCATTTTCCAATGAGCCATATAAATATGCAGTAACAACATCCATCAGCCTCATTTCGAGATTTTCTCGTACTGCTAGACTCATTAGATACCTGAATGTTATTCCATCCATAACTGGGGAATATGTTTCCTCAAAATCAATTCCCGGTCGTTGTGAAAAACCTTGGGCTACAAGCCTTGCCTTATATTTGGCAATTTCATTATTTTCATTTCTTTTTCTCACAAACACCCATCTGTAGCCAACAGGCTTCACATTTTTTGGTGTTTGGACAATAGGGCCGAATACTTTTCGTTTATTCAGTGAATCTAGTTCAGACTGAATCGCATCTTTCCATTTTGGCCAATCATTTCTTTTCCGACATTCTTCAACTGATCTTGGTTCAGGATCCTCGTTATTTTCCATTACATCGAGTGCAACGTTGTATGCAAAGGCATTATCAACGTTTGTTTCTTTTCGGTTCCAACATTTCCCAGTATTGATATAATTGAATGAAGTTTCAATAACTTCATTTTCTTCTGGGTGAATATTTTCAGGTTCAACCTTTTCGGGGGTTGAATCAATTTCTCCTTCGGGAGTATCATCTGTGATTGATTTATCACCCATATGGATAATTTTCTTCTTTCGTGGATTTTTATCCTTGGAACCCAAAGGCCTACCACGCTTCAGGCGTGCAGTAGGTTCATTTGCACTTGGAATTTGTCCTTCTGGGACATTTATATTGGCTGGTGCATTTGCTGCATCATTTATATATGATTTTGTGACTTTAGCAGCATCATTAAAAGCATCGGGTAATTGATTTGCAATTCCCTGCAAATGCACAATTCTTTGAACTTCAAGTTCGCATTGCCTTGTACGAGGATCAAGGAAATCAAATGGACTTTGCCAAGATATTTCCTTTTTCAGTTGATCATTTCCTCCCCCTAATGTCGGGAATTGAGTTTCATCAAAGTGACAGTCTGCAAATCTTGCAGTAAATAAATCACCCGTTTTTGGCTCAAGATATTTAATAATCGAGGGTGATTCATACCCGACATATATGCCCAACCTTCTTTGAGGTCCCATTTTTGTGCGTTGTGGTGGCGCAATCGGTACATAAACCGCACACCCAAAAATTCGCAAGTGGGATATATTGGGCTCCTTTCCAAACACAATTTGTGTAGGGGAGTAGCTATGATAGCTTGTCGGCCTTATTTTCACAAGTGCGGCTGCATGCAATATAGCATGTCCCCAAGCAGAAACAGGGAGTTTTGATTTCATTAACAAGGGTCTTGCAATTAATTGCAATCGCTTAATAAATGATTCTGCCAGACCATTTTGTGTGTGCACATGAGGCACAGGATGTTCAACAGTAATTCCAATCGACATGCAGAAATCATCAAATGCATGTGATGTATATTCTCCAACATTATCAAGGCGTATTTTCTTTATCGGATGATCTGGAAACTGTGCTCGCAATTTTATAATTTGTGCAAGTAATCTTGCGAATGCCAAATTGCGAGTTGATAATAAACAAACGTGTGACCAGCGTGATGACGCATCAATTAATACCATAAGGTACTTGAAAGGTCCACACGGTGGATCAATAGGTCCACATATATCGCCTTGAATTCTTTCTAGGAATGTAGGGGATTCAATTCCCACTTTTACTGGAGATGGTCTGGTTATCAATTTCCCTTGTGAACAGGCTGCACAATTGAACTCATTTGGGTTCAATATCATTTGCCTTTTCAATGTATGGCCATTTGAATTTTCAATAATTCGCCTCAGCATTACACTGCCAGGATGCCCAAGTCTATCGTGCCAGGTAATAAATTCACTAGTAGCTTTCAAGCCTACTAGGTTATATATTTCTGCGGCACATATCTTTGTATAGTATAAGCCAGAGGAGTAACATGGCAATTTTTCATTCACAAATTTTTTGCCATTTTCAATTCGAGTTATCAAAAGATACTCGTGATCTGCCTCTTTTGAAGTTTCAATGTGATATCCATTTTTTCGAATATCATTGAAGCTCAGTAAATTTCTTCGAGCTTTGCGTGAGAACAAGGCATTTTCAATTGCCATTTTTGTCCCTTCAGGGAGAAATATAACAGCTCTACCGGAGCCTTCAATGCATTTTGCATTACCGCTTATAGTTTTCACTGCGGTCTTTTCCAATTTTAAATTGGAGAAATAGCTTTTGCTTTTCAAAATGCTATGCGTTGTTGCACTGTCAATGAGGCAGATATCATCTCCGACTTTTGAATTTCCAGCATCCATTTCTTTACAAGAATATAAGAATGTCATTAAACATCAGCAATATAAATATTATTAATGCAAAAGCATATTTATATTATACATGGATAATAAAAGGGAAGTATAAGATATCATTATTTATATTAAACAGGAATTATAAAAGACAAGTAAAATATATATAGCTATATATTATTTAGTAACAGTATCTGGCTCAACAAAATCATCAGCTTCCAGGTGCGTGATATTATCATTTAATATATCATCATAAGTATCATCGTGGGCATTATGGTGTGCTTCAACACCTGATCTTTCTTTTCGTTTCGAGGCCTGATACAGTTCAGCTAAGTGTTTAGCTGTGTGGCATGTTTGAGCCACATGGCCTTTAATTCCACAACGATCACAAATTTCATCATTTTGTTTATGCTTTCTTGCATAATTTCTTTGTTGTGGTTTGTAAGGCCTTCTGGTATCATATCTGCGATTTTGCTCAAATCGAGGCTTATTTCGATAATTATTTTGACGAGATGATTCACCTCTGCCTCGATTGTGATACCGATTTTGGCCACGATCATCATTTTGATTTTTAAAGTGCCCACGATCACGCACATATTTCGATGATTGAGCCGCGTTCACCTCAGGGAACGGTTTTGCACCTGCGGGCCTAGATTCATGATTTCTCAACAACAATAGGCTGTTTTGTTCAGCCAATAATAAGCAGGTGATAAGATCAGAATATCTCTGAAAACCTTTTTGACGGTATGTCTCACTCAATACTGAGTTTTTAGCATGAAACGTAGAATACGTTTTTTCAAGCATTTCTGCTTCAGATATCTTTTGCCCACATAATTGCAATTGGGCCGTAATTTTGAACACAGCGGAATTATATTCCCGGACTGTTTTAAAATCCTGAAGTCTCAGGTTTGTCCAGTCATCAAGGGCTTTTGGAAGCACCGTCTTTTTAAGATTATCATATCTTTCTTTCAGCTTTTCCCACAATGCCAGTGGGGATTCCACAGTCACGTACTCCATTTTAAGTGCCTCTTCGATATGATGGCACAAGAAAATCATGGCTTTTGCCTGATTTTGATGGCTGGGATTTTTGCCTTCAACAATAGTATCTTCCAGACCCATTGAAGTAAGATGCATTTTTACATCTCGGGCCCAGGACATATAATTGCTTCCTTCAACGGTTAAGGGAGCAAATTCCTGCTTTGCAAGGTTAGCCATAATCTTATTGAAAATTTAGAAATAAGAGATTATACCTCAAATGATAATCTGGACAGAGTCTCCTCGTGCTGATAACGTGTTATAGAAATAACTATCTTTATTTATGTATGTGTACAATAAAATGGTATATGGCTTATTAGCTTGTGTTTATAGTGGAAGTATTGTAATGGAAATTGGGATTAAATGATGAAAGAAAGGAAGTTTAAAAGTGGGATAATAAAATGGATAAAGTGTAATAATTATGGCTATGAAATGAAACAAGTATTAAGCTTGCATAAAATTTTTCTAACTTAACTTCTCAATACATTACATAGGCTATTTATAAACTTTTTTATCCTCTCACTATTTACTAACCTCATAATCAAGGCATATACATTTCAAGACTTTCACATGTCTAACCTTATGATCAAGGCATGAACATGGATGTTGAACACTAGACATTCACATGTTTTGTTTACATGCATAATATGCCTCGATTTATTTCCCAAAAGTAAGATTTTTTAAGGTTTTAGGTTAGGAGTTAGGACTTAGGAGGCCGGATGATTAACAGCAGCAGCGGAGCACCCCAAACGCATATTAGCCTGCAAATCCAGAGATAAATAAATATCACCTCAGAATTCCTCCACGGCTCCACCACTACAAATTTCACCATCCGCTCTGCAAGATTTGAACTTTGTTTATTTTTTTGCTGTTCCCTTCGATGAAAGAAACTCTATGACTTTCAATGGAGTCCCTGAAATCCTCGTTTCTGCGCACCACCTCGTTCAATCCCCCTGCAAAGGCCCATAAGCTAGGCAAACCGCCACCACGAACAGTTCTCTGCTGCCTGAAGCCGGACCCCTGGTCCTTGAGCTCCGGCAATCCCAAAAATCTGAATAAACCAAAACCCAAATCCAAAAACACGAAGAACCCACTGTCGGACGATAACGCACGCCGTATAATCAAAGGCAAGGCCCGCTACTTGAGCGTTTTGAGACGCAATCAGGGCTCGCTCGTGCAGACGCCCAAATGGATCAAACGCACCCCTGAGCAGATGGTACGGTATTTGGAGGACGATAGGAACGGGCATTTGTATGGGCGCCACGTGGTGGCGGCGATTAAACGGGTGAGGAGCACCTCCGAGATGCGCGATGGGGACTACAATATGAGGGAAGTTATGAGTTCATTTGTTGCCAAGCTTAGTTTTAAAGAGATGTGTGTCGTGCTGAAGGAGCAGAAAAATTGGCGCCAAGTTAGAGACTTCTTTGCTTGGATGAAATTGCAGGTTCTTCATCTTCTTCTATTGTATTTTGGCAATTGGCCATGCTTATATGAATTGAGACTGTCTACCCAGTATTCGAAAATATGAACTCTAAAAAAAGATGAAAAGGATATGGAATTTTGTTGAATGCAATGACAATATTGGGTGACTTTTTTGTAATCAATTGGAAATTGGCCAGTTTGGGCTCTACTTGATGGTTGTTTATGATAATCGAACTATACATAAAGTTTTAAAATTGTGCTTAGGAAACTATTTCAAATCAAGTCACTTTTAATGTAATGTGGTTATTTTGATGTGTAGTGATTGCCTTTTAGGATAGTAGAGTGTATTCCTCACCAGTGTGGCTTGTTTTGTTTGTTTTTCTAGTTTCCGTTTACTTGGGTTGTTTGATCTCTTGACTTGATTATATTTATAGGCATTATATGTGTAATATCTGATATTTTGATTCAGTTGCTAGTAACAGGAAAGAACATCATACTTTATAGTTATTAATTTGTTGTAATGTAGATTTGTGTCATAACAGTTATGCTATCGGCCCAGTGTAATAGTCTACACAATTGTTCTCCGTGCATTTGGCCAAGCTGGTAAACTTAAACTTGCTGAAGAGACCTTTCTCGAGATGCTTGAAGTTGGGTGCGAACCTGATGAGGTGGCTTGTGGGACCATGTTGTGCACGTATGCCAAATGGGGCCGGCACAAGAATATGCTCTCATTCTGTGCTGCAGTTCAGGAGAGGGGGATAATACCTTCAACTGCTGTTTTCAATTTCATGATGTCCTCCTTGCAAAAGAAATTGCGTCATGGTGATGTTATACATGTCTGGAGACAGATGGTTGACAAAGGAGTGGCCCCGAACCAATTTACATATACAGTTGTAATTAGTTCACTTGTTAAAGGAGGCATGACTGAGGAAGCTTTTAGGACGTTCAATGAGATGAAGAATGTTGGGCTTGTCCCTGAAGAGTCAACTTATAGCCTTCTGATCAGTGTAAGGTCCAAGGACGGTGAGAAAAATGGTTCCCTTCTTCTTTATGAAGATATGAGATCCCTCGGAATAGTTCCTAGTAACTTTACATGTGCTTCACTTCTGGCATTGTACTATAGAACTGCAGATTATTCAAAAGCCTGTTCAATTTTCTCTGAAATGGTGCAGTATGGTGTTATTGCAGATGAAGTTATTTATGGCTTACTAATTCGTATATACGGTAAATTAGGTCTTTATGAGGATGCCCAAAGGACATTTTCAGAAATTCAGAAGTCCTGCCAGCTTACTGATGAAAAGACATATACAACAATGGCCCAAGTTCATCTCAATTTTGGGAATTTTGAGAAAGCATTGGAGGTAATGGAACAAATGAAAAGTAAAAACTTATCATGTTCGAGATTTTCGCACATAGTGTTGTTGCAATGCTACACTGCGAAAGGGGACCTTGCATCTGCAGAGCTTGCATATCAGAGTCTGTCGAAAACTGGACTTCCTGATTCCATGTCTTGCAAAGACCTACTTAATCTATATCTGAAATTTGGGTTATCTGAAAAGGCAACAGCTTTTGTGAATCAGATCATGAAAGATGGAATTGAGTTTGATGAGGAGCTCTTCATAATAGCCGTTAAGGTTTATTGCAAGGGAGGCATGCTACAGTCTGTTGAGCAACTGCTACAAAGGCTGTGTGCAAGAGAAATGTTTGAGACTTACCCCCCTTTCCAGGCCTTTCTTTCGCTAATGAACAGACAGTGCAACTCATCAGCAGAGTACGAAAGTTTGCTTGATCCATTGGGGCAATCTGGAGGGATTGCAGTTGAATTGATGATGACATTGTGTTTGACTGCCCGAAATGAAAAGGAATTATATATAAAACTAGAGTTGTTACTTCAAACAAAAATTGGCACGTCAGTAGGAAACCGCATGATTACCAAATTCGCCAAAGATGGTAAGGATATATTTATGATCTTAATCACACATGCTAAGTTTCTTATGCCAGTTCTTGTCCATTAAAGTCACTTTCCCTCGTCTTGATGTATGACTAAAAAGCTGATGTGAATACCTGTTGCAGGTGACCTATTGAATACCATTTATCTCCTTGAACTAATGATAAAACTTGGCTGCAAATTGGAGGCTGCTGCTGGAGCATCTATTATTTACCTATGTGCAAAATTAAAGAAACTTGAGCATGCTGAGAAAGTTTTTGCTGCAATGGTGGGTTCTGCCACTGCTCCAGTTGAAAATGCTATTTATAGCTCCATGCTTGAAGCTTACATAGCATGCGGTAGGGAAAGGGAGGCATTCTGTTTCTACAAAGAACAGACTATGAAAGGGCACAATTTGGGTCCAGTTTCTATCAGTATTCTTGTGAAAGCTTTGACAAGTTGTGGTAATGCAATATTTCCTATATTTATTTATTTATTTTTAGTTCTTTCTGCATACTGGGGGTTTTAGGATGCTTTCCATTTAAACCCTGATCCATATGCAGTCGATTCTTTTTTATCAGGATTCAACTTTTCAATCAGCTGAATCCTCTTTATGAATTTAGAGCACACTACCAATAACCACCAATAGTTAGTTAATTGAGCTGAGAGCTCCCGCTCTATTTTTAATGCTTTCGGAGGAAATTAAGACCCATATCATGATTATGACTTGGGCTAGCTTGTGTCTTCACCACAAAAGCATTTTACCACCTATTTATATGTTTATCTGATTACCTAGTTAATGCGGAACGTAGCATCTTGTCATTATTCAGTTTAGGCCTGTAGGTTAGATGAATGAATTTTTGGGTAAAACGGCATTATTTACAATTTGATGAAATTAATTTCTTTATATCATTCTTGGAGACACACCGCGTGGCATTTTCTCATTAATCTTGTCATAATTGGATTTGCTTGGAATTCAAACCTTGCCATTGAAGTGTGCTTTCCTACGACAGAATTGCAATAGCATTTAGTTTGAACTTTTGGGAATCCCCCCTTGTAAGCCTTTCCTTATGTGCCTAATTAATAAGGGCCCGTTTGGATGAGCTTTTGAAAAAAGCAGAAACCAAAATCAGAAGTAGAAGTAAAAAGTCAAAAGCAGCAGGTAACTTTTGTGTTTATGTTTGGATGAAATTTTTGAAAAACAGCTTTCACGAGCTTCCACCCAATGTCCTCTAGCACTGGAAATTGCATGGGCGAGGTCACCCACCATCCTGAGTTTGTTTCTGGGATTAGCTCATGTTGAAACTGATTTGCTACTGTCTGCCCTTCAATTCTCTGTTATTGAGTGTCACCACCATCTAGGGCTTTTGTGACATGGCTGGAGAAGATGATAAACCACCCCTGCAGCGTCTCTACTTTATCCTCCAATCACTAAGAAAGTATGCCTGGTAATTATTCACCAAGGCTTTAAAAGATTCTCGAGTGATATCTATTTGTAACAAGCTCAGGTTATGATTTGTATGCTTCAGCTTGCCTGTTATATATAAGATTGAGAAGTTATTGAGAAATTTTTTTGTGGTTTTTTCAGGATTCTAGTTGTATTTCTTTTGGTATAGCCATTGTCATTTGCATCTTATTCATTATATATTTGACATGGAGGAGGCTTAAAACAATTTGTCAAGCCTATTTTCCTATCTCAATATTTGACAGTCCATATATTGAAGATTTATTCCCATCATTTGCAGGTAAATATTCTGAGGTGAGGGAAATTATTCGCCATAGTTTTTCTAAGAATTTGGAGCTTGATGCTGTGGCATACAATACCTTCATCAAGGCGATGTTAGAAGAAGGTTCGTATAGTCTTTTCCAAAGTGATTTTTTTTTTTTTGGCTTTATGATCTGTGACATTGACTTGACATTTTACTGGTTCAGGCAAACTTCGTTTCGCTGCTGATATTTACGAGCGCATGGTTTCCTCAAACATATCTCCATCAATTCAGACATATAACACCATGATTAGGTCCGACGGTGATTTTGACCATCAGGGATATGCCATAAGAAAAAAAGAAATTATCCATCTTTTTAATTGGGGGATTCATTGTTTTGTAGTGTATACGGACGAAGTCGAAACTTAGACAAAGCTGTGGAGATGTTCAACACTGCTCGTATCATGGGTGTGGCATTGGATGAAAAGATTTACACCAACATGATTTGCACCTACGGAAAAGCTGGTGCAGCCCGGACCTTTGTCATTACGATTATATTTGATTGCATCCAATGATGTAAACACGAAGATGGCTTATACTGCTAATAAACTCTGTTGGTGCATTGAGTTATTATGCAGGCACTGTATATTCACTGCATGGACTGTAGATCGAGTTTCATGCTTTACTGTGCTTATTTATTTATTACTTGAGATTTTATTTTGCAGGCAAAGTCAGTGAAGCATCAGCCCTATTCACTAGAATGCAGGAGGAAGGAATAAAACCTGGTCTGGTAGGGTTATCGGTGAACTCTACAGGAACATTTGCTTGCATCGTCTCATTGAGTCCATTGAACTTAAAGCAAATAATAATACTAAGATGATTGGCAAGCACCATGTTGTTGCATACGCCATTGTGAGATGAATTTAGGCACAAGAATAGAAGTAGAGACTAATAAGATGCATGCATAAACAAACACATGTATGTTAGCCAAAGTAGTAGTATATCAGCAATGTGTTTTTTATTTCTCACATATTTTCCTTGGGTGTTGCGCTGTGCAGATGAGCTACAACATTATGATCAATGTCTTTGCGGCTGATGGACATTATTACCCTGAAGCCGAACAGCTGTTGCAAAGCATGAAGAGAGATGGTTGCTCACCCGATTCTCTAACATACCTTGCAGTTATTCGAGCTTATTCCAGGGGAATGAAGTGTTCTGAAGCGGAAAAGATCATAAAGCTAATGCAGACGGAAGGAATCTCAGTATCCTGCGCTCATTTGAACCTGATACTATCAGGTTATGCCAAAGGAGGACTAATGGGGGAAGCTGACAGGATATTCAAGCAAGTATTCTCTTCTGCTGGATTAGATCCTGATGTGGAGTCCAGACGGGTAATGCTTAGAGGCTTTGTGGATTACGGGCTTGTGGAGGAAGGAATCTGCTTCTTTCAAAGAGAGTGTTGCTCTATCAATACGGACGACAGGTTTATTTTGAGTGCGGCTGTTCATCTTTACAAGGCATCCGGTAATGATGCAAGGGCCAACGAGCTCTTAAGTCGTATTCATGGCTCAGGAGTCGCTTTCTTGGATAATATTAAAGTTGGAGCTAAGACAAAAACGTGACACACGCACCGGTGCCAGAACATAGCAAGTTGGTACTTAAGATTCCTTCGCCGTGCACCTGACGACTGTCAATAATGCATTTGATGAATACAGAAGGATTGCAAGTTGTGGTATCTGCTCTACTGGATTTGATATGGCTTGCACAGCTCCAGCTCAGTCAAGTTGTTGATAAAAAATAGTGACTCCTACAATTTTGTCATTTCCCTTTCCCCTCTCCCCTCCCAAGTACTAATTTTTCATTCCTTTCGAGCCAGTATAAAGCTTAGCAATGTGCCATTATTTATTTGTAACGTAAACAGAGTGTGGCATATAGAGATTATAGAATGTAGATGCCATTATTTCCTCTCTGTAAAAAGCCAATAATTCTTCACAGGATCGATCATAAGTTATAGTTGTAGGCGCTCTCTAACTCCACCAAAACTCCCTCCATGCCCATGGAGAGAAATCAATTACTACATGATCCACCCCTGGGATAACCAACGAATTTGCAAGTAATTTGCCTCTCCTCTCCTTGATGAAATAATACATGCATAAGGAAAAGACAATACATGTAATAATGAAATAACACGAAAAAATCAGTGATCCCCTAGCATCACTGGGCAGAAGGCATCTTCTTCAACTTTCACTTGCAAGCTTTATCCTTTGCTGATGCTCTGCAACTTTATAATCCACCACTTGGCGGAAAAGATTTGGATCCAACAAACAGTTCTCACTCCCGTATACTGCTGCTTGAACACTAGCCATGAGCTTAGCAATCTCCCTTCCTGAGAATCCTTCTGTCTTCGCTGCAGCTTCCTTAAGAATATCATCATTCAAGCCCTTGATCTCTATCTTCTGTTGATTTTTCTGAAACAAATGCGAGAACCACCCTGGCTTTCTGGCCCCAGCTTGTGCAATGTACTTGTCAAGATAAAGTTTCAGTAGCTTGAAGCGTTCATCTTCACCAGGCAGGGGAAACTCAAGAACTTCATCAATTCGATCTGCCACAGCCGAATCAAGATCACCTGGCCTGTTTGTGGCAAGAGCAAGGACAATATCCTTGGACTGGTCACCTGTGCGAAATAGGAGTGCATTAAGAGCACTCCTTTGAGCTTCACTCATATACGTTTTATTCCGCCTGCGGGGAGAGAGAGAGATTTTGACATCATATTAGATGAAAATTAACGGGATGAGGTATTAAAATGTACACATTACCATATAATATCTGTTAAAAATTTATGGAATGATATAAAGATGTTAATAATCACATCATCTGACAAAAGCTTGTGCAATTGCATGTGGGAATCAAATTCTACGAGCAACAAGTCAACTATCGAAGATTCTTAGTTGAATATAATCAAACATCTAATAATTGCACAGAAACCATTTCCCATATCCGGGTCAAGCATATGCAAGATGACCATATAAATTTCTGAGAGATATAATCATGTTTATCTAAGATCACCTAAAACTACTCAAGATCAAGTTCTCCACGTGCCGGATAAACACAATAACTCTTCAATCTATTTGAAGCTAATGCACATATTAAACTGTTTTACATTCTATGAGAATGCATAAAAAGGTATAAGCTCTTAGGGAAACTTTACTTACTCGCACAAGAATGCATCTGCTTCATCAATGAAAAGCAACAGGCCCCTGTTGGACTTTTTAGCCCAATCAAACAATTGATGTATCTTTGTCACGGCCTGAGACCCAAGCGGAGCAACATCTCCTCCTGTCATTAGTGCATAGTCCAGGCCCTGCAGTCAAAGAAATAAAAAATCTCAAGCTTAAATACACTCCTGGCAAGGATAAGAACATGGCCACACAAACAATAGAAAAACTCTTTTCAGAGCTGCCTCCTAAAAACTACTCCCTCCGTCCCACTCCAAGTGTCTTGTTACTGTTGGGCACGGGAATTAAGGTAGAGTTGGTTTGTGAGTATATGGTGGGGTCCACATAGTTGTTGGAGGGGAAAATTATTTCTATTTATAGAAAGAAGACATTTGTAATGGGACATCCAAAAATAGTAAGTAGGACATTTGGAGTGGGACGGAGGGAGTATAATTTCTGAATCAGCTTCGCTCATACACCCTGGAGCTACTTGCCCACTTATATATCCATTATCATGCATACAGCTAAGCAAACAACCTACAGACCTATCAGTGTGTATCATTTAATGATTGACTTGAGGGAGGAAAAAAACACCAATATAGAGTTAGAGTATCTTACAGATTTACGAGCAAGCTCCCTAGCAGCCATTGTCTTCCCTGTTCCAGGTGGCCCATAAAAAAGCATGTTTCTAAATGGTGCCTGATGAGCTTTTGTATTTGCCGTTGCATTTGCCAACTGCTCAATCCGTTTTTGAAGAGAAGGGTGCAAAATAACATCTCCGAATCCTTTCCCATTTTGGGTGCCAGATTTTTTACTTGCGCCATGGGACATTATGTTTGAGAACAAGCCGGACCAAGGGTATCTCCCTCGGGAAGATTCTCTTATCAGAGATGGTTGTCCTAATATTCGGTCCACATAACTCCAAATCACTCGAGCTCCTTCTCTGAAATTCAAAAGGGGCAATCGGATTCAGTGCTACAAGTTGTACGTAATGTGGTTATAACTACAACCTCCAAAGCATCACAAAATATTAATGACTTGGTGCTGCTGCTGCTGCCCCCGCCACTTTTATACCTTGTTTAGCCGACAACATTTGAGGTTTGAGGCCATTAATGTAATAAAATTGCACTCCCATCATTTAGATATGGCCATGGATGGCAAATATAATATTCATCTGTTCTAGAAAGTGTCCACTTTCCTTATTGGCATATTTTAAAATAATAGGCCCATTAATATATGTACTACTAATTACTAACTTTTATTACTCCATTTTTTCATCACTTTCCATCAACTAATAACTCCTCTACTTCTCGCACAATCCACTAATCAAATACCTCAATTAGTCATTACTCTCTATTCACCAATGAACTATTAAATTTCTCTCTATTCCTTATATACCTAACCAAGATGTCATGCAACACCCTACACTGAAGTCTGAACAATCTCCTAAGTGTTCCAGGGCAACTAGAAAGAGATTCTTTGATTATAAATAAATAAATAAAAACCTACAGTGTAGAAGATGTAAGATACATATTCAGAATTTTTCCCAACTCAATCATACTTGATGGGATCATCAAAGTTTTAATGTAGTACTTTAGATTATGTGTAGACACTAAACTATCAAAAGCTAAAACATAATTTAAAAAATGAAATGTCGCCATTTTGCAACAGCATGGACAGTCAAAAAATAACTTAGCTAGAGTTTCCAATGCGGTGTTTTATACAAGTGACAGTACCTTGTAGTGTAGACTCCTGCAGCAAGAGCTGTTACGCCTCCTACAGCTACAACCAACTTATTTTGATCTGTTAAAATTGCACGTAGGCCACCTGGATGTGATGGAATAATCAGTGGGGAACCAACACAATTGAGTGAGTGTCAGTTA
This sequence comes from Hygrophila difformis, assembly GCA_030278955.1. Classification (NCBI taxonomy): domain Eukaryota; kingdom Viridiplantae; phylum Streptophyta; class Magnoliopsida; order Lamiales; family Acanthaceae; genus Hygrophila; species Hygrophila difformis. The sequence continues at coordinate 44,280,112 of JAOANR010000004.1, forward strand.
GAAAAGAATGTGCATAACTGCTTTTTATTTCAGAGTGGTATATTAAAAGAAATAGACCTCCAATGTGATCAAAAGTCGTGTTAATTGCAGCAACCCACTTCTCCCGCTCCGCATTTGCACGTTCCACAAGCATTCTTCTATTAACATCCTCAGCAAGCTTAGCTTCATGGGCTCTTCCTTCAGCCTCTGCCAAAGCCCTAACCCTAATAGTCTCGCGTTCTATCTCAGCCTTAGCTCGTTCAGTTTGACGACGCTGTGCCTGAATTTGCTCCTCAGTTGCTCGCCTAGCTGCCTCTTGCCGCATGGCTGATTCCTCTTGCATTTTAACAAGTTCTTGATTTCTTGCTCTATGAAGCTCATTCTCTGCCTGCAAAAACTCAAAAGTTCTTATTTCCTGTTATTACTGAACCTTCAGCTCCAACTCACAAAGGATGGCCTACCTGCATCCTTTTCCTCTTCAATTCATCTTCATACTGAGCCATCCGCGACTTTATTTGTGCCTGTTGCTGAGCTAGCTTTTTCTGCTCATCATATACGACCCTTTGTCTTTCCTGTCAAATTTAGGAAGTCACTTCAGCATTGATCAACATTAAAATGAAACTATAATGCTTAGTATTGAGAGCTGCTGTCTTGTGGATATAATCAAACAGTCACTTCGGGGTAACTTTTGAAATGATGTCAGTTCTTTGGGGCTAGAGTTTAGGATCATTAATGAACATAGAGACAAACCACTTATGGTTGATAGTACTAGACTAATTAAAAAGTGAAGTCTGGAAACTTCTATGGCTGTGCTAACAGAGTATTAGCAACCATTAATTAGGGCATTCAAATCATAAAACATGGATGCTTTTAGGGCAAAAAAAGGTCTCAGAGAATTGGTCATTTAGCAAGGAAACACAAGACTTGAATAATAAAAACAACAGTTATCATATAACAATCACATACATGAGATTGGCCTGACAAGTAACAAGTAGTGCATATACATTTGTAAGGTGAAATAATGAGTGTGCAGATTAAGAAGGCTTATTCCTAGATGTTATCCACCAACCGGCCAAAAATAATACAACAATGGTAGTGATTTGATCTAAGGTAGTCTTCTGGTGTGATAACTGATAACCATATTTGATCCATGGTAAACTTCTAGTGTGAATTTTGATAACCATGTATCTGTCCAAGGGGATTTGACATAATCACTTTGGCAGATGGGATGGGATCATTATTCATTTTACCAAAATTTTACCTGTTGAATACTCAAAGATAAAATAGGATCAGTTTTGGGATAAAATTAGTCATCATCATAAAGTGCACATATCATTGAGAATGTGTGCAGTAGTAATAAGACCTTCCATTGAACAAAACATCTCGAAAGCAAATATTGACATGCCTTTTGCAGAAAAAGTAGCAGTAATAAAATGATAATGCAAAGGCAGGTGTCCATATCAATCAACTACTGTATATCAAAATGATAAAGAATTTAACATATTCCTACATCTCCTTGTTTCTGATTCGAGAAAATAGACATTTGCCAGATTCCGTGAAGCATACCGTTTCAGCTTGAGCTTGCAATGCCTTGAACTTTGCTATTTCCGTGGCCAGCTCTTGTTGTCTCGTTTTTTCTTGTTCTTTTAAAACTTCGAACTCCTACGACAAGAAAAATTTCTCCTCAAATTGAGTCTAAACTGTAGAACGACTGATATGTTGCAGGACAGCGAAAAGCGTTAATACCTTTTTAGCATTTGGAGAGGCATTAATCTCTCTCAACGCCTTGGAGCCCCTCTCCAATGGCTCGGGGTCGAACCCGGCGGACGTTGTCCTGGGGTTATCATTGCGAACTCGTGCAGGTGCAGGTGCAGGTTCCGCCGGCTGGGACGGAGTCTTGGCAGGGTCGGAAGCCGGCGGCGGATCCCTTGAAGCAGGCGAAGAAGGACTAGTGAAGGCAGAAATATTAAACGGGCCATCCGCATAAGCATTATCAACACCAAGAGTTGCATAAGAAGCCACAGACGCCAAAATCCCTGCTGCAAAATTCTTCGCCATTTCCTAAACGGAAAATTCAATTGAAGACGACCTGAGAGAGACGCAGGATTTGGAGAATGGGAGGGGGAAGTTAGAATGGATGAGAGGGGAAGGAATTGAACATTTAGAAGGGAAAAAAAAATAGAAACTTGATCAACAAGAAAGTAGGGTTTATGGAGGAGCGAGGAGAGGAGGCGTGGAGAAGTTTCAGGGTTTATGTAGGGTTTGCCGTTTTCCAAATTCCTTACACTGAGGTGAGGACTGATGCACAGATGGACAGATTCATACATAAACGGCGGTTTTGGGTTTTCCACATTTCTATGCTTACGGCTTACCCATCCCACTCCGGTTTTTGCAACCCAAACCGGATGTCCCCTCACAAATCAACTCAAAGTGGCCTTCTATGCAATTTAATACTACTACTAGCTAGTAGTAGTAATTTGTGCATGTTATGAGGATATTTGAAGTGAACGGAAGCGCTACTGAGGTGTTCAGATAAATGGTAAGAAAATAAATTATCTTATTATTGAATTTTTAAAAAAATTATAATTTTAATCACTAAAAAATTATTTATTTACGTTATGAAAACACTATAATCAAATAATTTATTTCATATTATTTATTCAAACACCTGCTATATATTGGATGAAAACTTAATTTAGTGGTCAAGTTCCCCAGTTTCCAATATATATGTTGAGAGTTCGATTCCACCTGGCATAGGTTGTTAAAAAATAAAAATAAAAAACCTATGCATTCGGGGAGTAGATTATGCATATATATAATGCTTCCAAACATATAATTATATCGTTCACTTATCATACTTCACTCCCCCTTCCATTTCTTTATCCTTTTTATTTTACACCTAATTTTTTATTTTATATAGTATTTATTCAATGATTAGTATTTTAAAATATATAAAAATATATATTTTAAAATTATAATTTTCCACGAATATAATCAGAAAATAAATGAAACCAATTATAATCTTGATCCATCAACACTAGCCAGGTTAATAATCAGTGACGGATTCAGAAAATTTAAAAAAATTAAACTAAAATTAATCACTAATTGTGTCAATAGAGTTGTAATTTGTAAAAGAGCCCAACCAGATCGAGTTTTAAACTTAACAAGCAAATTGACAAGAAAAATTATATAGGTTCAAGTTAAACTCGAACTCGATAATCTAGAATTTTTTCAAATCAAGTTAGAGTTCGAGTTCAAATAAATCATTTAAGTGCGTGATCTAGCTCATGAGAAGATGCTTGTCCGAGCTGTTTCGCAAATAAGGACGAAACTAGCTCGATCAAGGTCGAATTATTTTTAAAATGTTTATTATTTTTCAAACCTTCACTCAACTTGCAGATGAGCCGAGCGCCGACCCGAGCTGCAAGCAGCTTGCAAATGAGCCTATTACCATACAAATTGAATACGTGATCCAAGCTAAATGTGAAATTCTTTGAATTTAAAACATCAATATTTCTGGATTATGCATTTAACTTACGACCTTTTTTGGTTAGGACCTGTAGTACTATTGCTATTTGCTACACCACAACAAATTGGTACTATATTGCACAACCTTAAAACACATGTGAGAAAATGGTCAAATTTAAACCGATCGATTCCATGGGAAACATTGTGTAATAACCAATGCCTGTAGTCTGTACCTCCCCAGATCCTCCTAGGGCACAGAGACAGACGACACAAATTAGTAAAAAGTAGCATAAACATATACATCATCCCACTCCATTCGATGCCATTTACCTTGAAAACAACAAACACCAACACAAACTGGTGCTTGTCTTCCTTTGCCTGTATGCAATGCAATGCTATCATCAACTCTAGTTTCGGAATGAATTAAGCTGTATTAAGATCTTAAAAAAAAAAAATTGACAGTATCAGATCAGAAAGAGATCAGATCATCTTTTGGGGCCAGCTGTTTCTTCGTGTCTTGGCCTGCTTCCGACGTGCTACCCCCAACTTTCTTTCCGAAAATCATCTCATCAAGATCATCCACCATCTCCCCATTGTTTGCTCCGTGAGTGTCGTTGCGCCCAGTACCCAGTGGCTGTATACTTGGGGATGCTTGTTTCCTGATTCCAGGTGAATCATCGGGCTTCACACCAACAGGAATCATAGCAGGCTCTGCCTCTTGTGGCACCGCAGATGGTTTTTTCATATCCTCATACTTGGACATAACCTTCTGAATCTCGTCGTTCACATTTAGTGCTTCAAAAAGTAGGGCTTCATTATCTTCAGCTGTTTCAATGATACTCTGCACTGTGTATTGGGACTCGAGGCACTGACTTACTAGCGTTCTGGTCAACTCATCCTGAGTGAAAGGCCACATAAGTACAAAATAAGCAGCAAGTGTTACAGAGCCGCGAAGCAACATAAAGGCCAATGAAAAAATAACACAACTTTCCACTCAGCCACACCTATTACTTCCAAAAGCCCGTGTTGCAGTGATTTGAAGTCCAAAATTCATCATCAAAATACTCAGTTAATGAATTTAGATTTCAGATAGCAGAGGGCAAAAAACCCAGCCTCAGTAACTGAAATTTACTAATGGTGATTTTCCAAAAGATGCAAGTTTGCAACACAGTATAGACTACGAAGTGGTGCACACAACCAAGAGCAAGACGATCATGACATTTGAAATGGAAAAAGATACCTGCAGAACATCTTCTTGAGGAGAAGAAGATAAAAATGTACTCAGAAGCTCAATGCTGTTTCTCGCCGTGTCAAATGCTTCCTTTGCTTGTTCGGCTGAAAAGCGCCGGACAGGGATATCATATTGCCATTGTTGTGAAAGGTTGGCATTTGATTCTGAAGCTTCCACAGATCTTGAAGGTGTAAATATTGGAGGCTGGCTCTCATAATCAAGACCCGGAAAACTTACTCTTGATTTCAGAGTCTGAAATCAACCAACAAAAAAAAAATAAAGAAGATTTATAAACCCATAGCTGTTTTGTGTATATTATACTGGCATACTGACATGAACAGGAAATTTAATTAGATGTAACAAAACTTTATTGTTCAATGATGAGGAAAATGGGGAACCAGTCCCAAAACGAGGATAACATATCCAATCAAAAAGTAAATAAATCAAATACAACAAGTATCCTATCACAGCTTGTTATCTTCAACAAGACGCTTTAACAGAAGTGAAGTCCCATGATTTCAAGAATGATTATCATAAATAAAATAGATCTTTACTGTTGCAATGCCGAGTATGTACTATTACAGACTTAGGTAATATGGGTATGCTATAGTAATGAATTCTTTCGAAGAGACGAAGACAAAGAAAGATTGACCAAAAAAAGCACACACACACGCTCTAAGTAAAGTATAAGTGTATAACTAATATGGAATCGGAGAAAGTAAAACACAGCAGCCAAAGAACCCCAAAAGACTGTATTTCACTCAAACTGCAGTGTACCTTATACGTTTCTTCATAAATGGGCAAGTAGCGCAGCTCATTTGAGGACTCTCCCCATGACTGAATTAACATCAGAGCCTTATTCCGATTATTGACCACAGTCTGAGGGTCATCAATAAGCCTCACCATCTCATCCAATACCCTCTCAGCCGCAACTTCCGAGAATGCCTTCTCGCAATTCTTCACTACAGTTTCAAGCAACACTAGTGCCAAGTACTGGATCCTAGGGCTCTTCAGCATCATTCGCTTCTTGATTCCCCGAATCAAATCAACACTACTGATTCTGTCTTGGTTGACCATATCACAGAGCTCAAGGTTCACCGCCCAGTCGGGCTCATCAAGACCCTCGGCTGTGGCTTCCTCAACAAGGTTCTCTACCTGGTTTGGGCCTTGGAAAAATTCCTTCATCTTGAAACTCATTGAACTCATACCAGCACTAATTTTTTGCCCCACCTCAGTACCTTCAATCCTCAGGCGTTCGCCCAAGGCAGTAATCTTGTCCATCAAATTGTCGCTCATATTTTTGGTACCTGCCCCAAAAAAAAGCCCCAGATGAATTTTAATGATCCTATCATCCTTGTGGTCTAGATCATGTAAAAATGCCTGTTGGCTATATTTTTATCAAATTTGCCACATATTTTCGGTAAACTCCATCACTGAGCCCTGAAGGATGCAAAAAATTCTCTATGTACAAACCCTAGCAACCCATATCATCATAGTTTGAAACCAACAACCCAAAATATCAAATCCCTAACCAACGATTCGACAATTTAAAAGCACCAGCCACACTTATGTTCGCCAATCCGTTCGACATTTCAAAATTCAATCCCATAAAAAGAAATAGGACTTCCTGAAGAAACTATCTGATCAACGCATGCCCATTAAAAAATCTAAGTCAAATACATATGCAAAGACTAGCAATAATAAAAGCAGAACTCATTAGAGAAATCTGAAGAGAAAAAGAAGACGAATTGCAGAGATGATTATTTATACTTTTACCTTCTTAGGTTCGATCGTGTAGAAGAGAAGACTGATGAGAGTAGAAAGGAAGAGCTCAATTACGCTATATTTGGGTTTGGAAAGTTTCAAGACTGGAGAGTGGGTTAAAACCGACATACGGAGTTACATTTATGTAATGAATACGGCATAAATGCGATTACGCGAACTCGGTCATACGCGCTTTTGATGGCGGCCCCGGCCCCCTTTCCCCTCGTCACCTTCTCAAATAACCTCCCTGAAAGGTACTTCTCCCAGCACCCCACTGTCGCACTCATCGATCATTGCTCCAATGTCGGGCAACTGAAGCAAATCCACGCTCGGATGCTCCGTCAGGGACTGTTCTTCGATCCCTTTTCGGCCAGCAAGCTTCTTCATTCAACTGCACTGTCTGGCTTCTCCAACCTCCATTACGCGCGCAACCTGTTCGACCAAATTCCCCACCCAAATCTCTACTCTTGGACTGTCCTGATTCGAGCATACGCCTCCTCCCCTCATGTTCATTCCATCCGCGGCGGCCTACTCATGTTCGACCGCTTACTTCGCGAATCCGAACAACGGCCCAGTAAGTTCACCTATCCCTTTGTGATCAAAGCCGCCGCCAAGCTCACGGATTTACGGCTTGGGAAGGAGATTCATGGCATGGCTATCAAGGACGGCTTTAGTTCTGACCTGTTTGTAAACAATAGTCTCATCACTTTCTACATGGAATGCGGGTGCTTGGACATGGCGCACCAGGTTTTCTTTACCATGCCTGAGAGGGATATTGTTTCTTGGAACTCGATGATCAATGGCCTTGCCCAGAATGATTCTGCTGATGAGGCAGTCTGGTTTTTCCAAAGAATGGAGGAGGAAGGTGTGACGCCGAATGATGTAACAATGGTGGGTGTTTTATCTGCTTGTGGGAAGCTGCAGGATGCAAAGTACGGGAAGTGGTTGCATTCTTACATCGAATCCAATGGGATCACCATGAGCCTCTTATTGGATAATGCAATTCTTGACATGTATGCCAAGTGCGGGAGTATGAACGATGCAAGGAAGTTTTTCGACAAGATGGTAGACAAGGATATCATTTCGTGGACGACTATGATAGTTGGGTATGCAAAATCGGGGGACTTTGATGTGGCTAGAGGTCTCTTTGACTCACTGCCTTATAAGGATATTACTGCGTGGAATGCTCTGATATCAACTTATGAACAAAGTGGGAAGCCAAAGGAGGCAATAGCTGTTTTTAATGAGTTGCAACTTAGTAAGGCTGCGAAACCTAATGAGACGACACTTGTTAGCACCTTGGCATCCTGTTCTCAGTTAGGAGCGATGGAATTGGGTGGCTGGATTCATGCTTACATAAAGAAGGAAGGCGTAACATTGAATTGTCACCTTGTCACTGCCCTGATTGATATGTACTCCAAGGGCGGAGACCTACAGAAGGCACTACAAGTATTTCATTCTGTCAATGAGAGAGACGTGTTTGTATGGAGCTCGATGATTGCTGGCCTGGGCATGCATGGGCGTGGAAAGGATGCAATAGAATTGTTTGCGCAAATGCAAGAAGCTAAGGTGAAGCCCAGCCCTGTTACGTTTACCAATTTGTTATCTGCCTGCAGCCACTCAGGACTCGTTGATGAAGGTAGGGAGCTTTTCCATCAAATGGAGAGTGTTTACAAGATTTCGCCTAATGTGGAGCACTATGCCGGCATGGTAGATATCCTTGGTCGAGCAGGTGAATTGGAAGATGCTGAAGAGTTAATCCAGAAGATGCCAATGACCCCCGGTGCTTCTGTTTGGGGGGCTCTGCTTGGGGCCTGCAGACTTCACAGGAATCTTGACCTAGCAGAACATGCTGGCAAGCGTTTGCTTGAGATTGAGCCCAATAATCATGGAGCTTATGTGTTGTTGTCTAATGTTTATGCTAATTCCGGGGAGTGGAATAAGGTTTCTGAGTTGAGGAAGCTGATGAGAGATGCTGGACTGAAGAAGGAACCAGGTTGTAGTTCAGTGGAGGTGAATGGTGTTGTTCACGAGTTTCTGGTTGGTGATAACACCCATCCGATGTCGAAGCAAATTTACTTGAAGTTGGAGGAGATGAAAGCCAGACTCGAGGCAATGGGGTATGAACCGGATAAGTCACAGGTACTACAAATGGTAGAAGAAGAAAATATGCAGGAAAAGGCTTTACATCTCCACAGTGAAAGGTTGGCTCTTGCCTTCGGACTTCTCACCCATCGCCCGTCTCAACCAATTCGGATTGTGAAGAATCTTCGTATTTGCCAGGATTGCCATTATGTGGTGAAGCTAGTATCTAAGCTCTATGATAGGCAGATAGTGTTGAGAGACCGGTATCGGTTTCACCATTTCAAAGGTGGAGAATGCTCCTGTATGGATTACTGGTGAATAACTTTCAAAGGGAGATATTGTCATGTTCTCTGTGCTGTATTGATCTGAAACTATTTATACACAATACATGTCCAAAAGTTATTTCAGTAAATATAATTGCCAGGTGAACTGCAGTATCCGTACTATCATTATACTATATAACAGTCCGACTATGTGCCAAAGGACATGGGATTATGTTCAACAGAAATCTGACACAATATATTATCTGTATTGAATACTCCATAAGGCAAGTAAATAAATCTCCTTATGCATCGAGTAGGGATAGCATTTTTTACAAGAAATCTCTAGCCCATCTTCCTGCAAAGATCTTTTCTTAACATCAAGTTGGGACTCCATTAGAAACTGAGGAAACATGGAGTTCATTGTACTAATAAGCATTGCCTTTCTCACAAGATTTACTCACTAACACAACTAAAACATAATCAAAGCCGAGTGTTAGTATAAATCTAACAAGGAACGGTATAAAACAATCATGTCTGTGCCACATATATACGATCAAGAAAATTTGGAAACCATGTTACACAAAACATCATTTTCAAGTGGCAGGAAAACCCAATAATCCAAGATAGTGAATTGCAAAACAGCAGAAAAGAGCCATGATTTGTTACAATTGAAGGCATATAGTCAGTTGCTCAGGTCAGTCCTATCCGGAAAACCTGAACTACAAATATTCATGATCCACTAATCAAGTACAAAGATGAAGCAAACCAAATGACAAAAACCAATGTCATTGCCGACGTCTTGCGTTAGACAAATGGAGCTACACAGGCTCGCAATCCTTTGAAACTCCACTCTGTTTGTGTAGTACAATGTCAAGGAAAAAATCAGTCATAACTTTCTCATAGCACGGCATTTTCGCATAACCTGGAAAGTAATTTATATCGATCACAAGATACCGGCCTTCAACTCTACTATCCCTTATCATGTCAAAGTTAAAAAGATTCAGTTTCAAAGCCTCCCTCAATTGGCAGGCTACTTCATTAACAAAATCCGAAGGAGGCAACTCAGCTTCCTCCACTAACTTTGCCACATTGTCATCACTCTGGTCGTGAACGGCCACATTAGATATCTGCGAAAAGGACAGTACATTGTCAGAAACACCCAATTTCTCCTTGGAAACATCCGGCAACGATCGCCTCTTCACGCATTGAACGTGCTGGCCAGCCACATAAACCTTGAAAATCACCCCTCCATGATTCACGAACTCCTGCAACACAAATGGAGGTTCCAAGCTCAACTCTTTCAAGCCCTCCTCGTTAAATACCAGAGACATCTTATGAGATTCCGCAGAGCCATCCGCAGAAAGATTCTTGGCAATCACAGGAAAAGCGATACCGTTTGAAGCAATGCCAGCGGGTAACGACTCGACAAACACCTGTTTTGGAACCCCGAGTGAAATTTGATGAGGGATATTGATCTGGTCGACGGCCTGGAGCATGGTGGTTCGATTGTGGAGGCACTGGATTGCGTCGGGAGGGTCGATGAGAACGACATTAGGGTTCTGCGAAAGGAATTGATGCAATTGATTGATCCAGTCGGGGTGGGATAGCTTGTGGATGAGACAATCGAAAGGGCCCTGATCGAGCAAGGGCTTGGTGAGGTCGACGGGGACTAGGTCAATTCCTCGGTCCTTGGCGAGATTGAGGAGGGATGGGAGGATGAAGCTCTGAACTTTCTTGGGGGAGAGGGCATATCCTATGCGGTACCGGGTAGCCCTTTCTGCCATGGTGATCGTCGCCGATATTATCCGGCGATTGTTGAAGACGAAGACGGAGATGCCGATGACGGCAATGGATAGTAGGGTAAAAACACGCCCGAGGAATTATACATAAAATTCGTACTTCAAACATTTGAAAACGGAGTATGAGATAAGTATTCGTTATTAGTATAAACTAGTATTACCCGCCCATATGGACAATATAATCATCAATACTACTCCCTCCGTTTTTTTTTTTGTTAGCTATTGTTGACTAATGAGTACGGTTCACTTATATACTTTGACTTAAAGTTTTCTCATGGTTATACAAGTTAAAATATAGCTAAGTGTGATCTTGTTAGATTCGTCTCGTCTTGTAGATTTTAAATATCGAACTTTTTTTAGAATTTTTACATGTACCGAATTTGAATTATTAATGGTTTAAAATGTGCATTGGACTGCGTGCTGAGTGGGTCTGTAGCTACTATCTTTAAAAAACGGAGGAAGTATAATAAATTAGAAGAAATTTTTCCTGTAATACCTGATTTACCCTTATAGTAATTCTTTACCATTCCTCATATAAAAAATATTTTATTTTGGGCTTAACTATAATTTCCTTTCAAAATGTCCATTTAAACCCTAACCGAGGGGTTAAAGAGTAAAATCACTTCACTCAAAAAATCAATAGCCACCCGATTACAGTACTATCAATCTCTTGCCGTCCATTTCGATTCATTCCCACTATTCTATTCCCTGTGTTCACAGTCTCGCTGCCTCTCTTCTTCTGTTGTCTGGAATTCAATCTATCTTCGTCTCTCTTCTCGCGATTTGTATCTGTCGATTTTCTTCTGCCTTTTTCCACCTTCATTCCTATCGGTCGCGAGTTCCTCCACATCTCTTGCTCGGATTGCTACATGTGTGCATCTACTGTCACGGCCGCGGCCTTCAGCTAAGGATTCTCTTAAATTTCGTATGTTTTTCTTTTTTCTTTTCTTTTTCTTTCATTGTTTTTTTAAGAAAAAATCTCCATTTGGATTGTTCCAGCATACAACAACTGATTTCGTTACACTATATAGAGCTAATCAAATATGCACCTCAATGAAAGCACATAGAAACTGTGCCTATCACATTCTCTTCATTGTTTCAGCCAAAAACATGCTTAGTTGCTATTCTATATTCATTCTGTTTAGTTGATGTGTTACTATCAGTTTTTCAAATAGTTTTTGGTTTGTGGAGACAATTTCCAAATGTTTGAACATGTTAATGTGTGGATGATCTATAGGAAATTAATTAGACAGCATACAAGGTGTTCGTAAAAATGACTATGTTTTGAGATTTTTTCCTGGCTCGATCTCTCTCTCAAGGATTCATTCAATCTTTTGAATGACATTTATATTTGATATATTCTCGACAATCTACCAAATAGTATTTATAAAATTTGTGTTTGGCAATCTGCAAGTTGCTTAGTGAATTTGCAATTATGGGTGATGCTTAATGAGCATTGGCAATCAAGCTTTGTTTTCATTGTTGAATTCAATTAAAGTGATTTTATTATAGTTGTATCTTGAAGCAATTCCCTCAAATATTCTATATATCATTTAGGTGCCCATGCAAATCGAGTGTCTGGTGGAGTATTGTATTTATTATTTGATATGTTGTGAAGGTTAATAATTGGCTAATATAATTTGATGCAATATTCAGCCTTTTTCTGATCCTATTGAGCTAAAAAGTTACAAGGATTAAAATTGCATATGATACAGTATTAAATAAAGTGTATCTGCTCTAGCTGTACTTAAATATTGTATTCTGCGATAAATTAGGTCAGAGAAAGTTGGAGCTTCTAGCTATCGTACATCATGTTAGATTTAAATCATACTTCAAAACTCATATACCATTTTTTAGGTTAGTTTTTATCTGAGCCTGCTCTATGGAATCCTTATGGCTCTAAGAAATGCAAGTGTATCATGTACACAGCATGCTCTACAGAATCCTTCCGGAACTAAAGTTCCAACTGGACCTCCTCTGCCTCAAAAATTTGCTCTACATCTATATTCTCAGAGTTATGCATACTTGCAGTCTGCTTTTCCATAATCGCTTACAAGTAGCAGTAAATATCATCAAAAAATATGACCAAGTTATAACTGCATATTTTTTAAGTATGTGCCATATTTTTGTCCAAAAGTTTATTTATCAATAGATTATAGATTTACCTAACCCTAGGTTTATCATCTACTTTAGAGAGTAATGACCAGCCTCATTATGCAATCTGGAATTTTTGGCATTTGCTACCTGTCACACTAATTTTGATCTTGGGTAGATGGTTTTAATATTTCAAATCGTTGTGGTGCTTTTGGATTTAAGGTTATACTGTGGATGATAACTGAAGTATATTGCATTTGGGCATACCTTAGCAAGTGAGATTCTGCTGGTTAGCCACTAACAAGAGTTTTGTTGTGTTGGTGAGAAGCGTCCCAGTTCCCAATCAAGAGTAATCTGGATAAACTGTTGTAGATTACTGATTAGGAATTATGCTGCTATGCTACTTTCAACTTGACCCTAAGATGATGTGCTCCATAAGTCCATACATCAATCAATAAAATATAGGTATAAATTAAGTAATGGCAGGGGTTTGTTCAAGAATTCGGTTGGTTAGGGGGGATTTGCATTCGACAGGTTTTTGGATTCATGTGAAGCCTCATCAGTCATCAGTATTTGGATTTGTAGTGTTGTTTTTTATTGCTTGCTTTTTCATTAACAAAAATTTAATTTTTTATGGTATGTAATCTGCTACGGTGGTTGGTTGCTTCCTGCAAATTATTATCCAATGCTTCTTGATTATTCGATACTCTAAAGAATTACAATGTCAATTCCCTGCTTGCACTTTAGATGCATACTTGAGTGTGGTTATATTCATTGAATGCCAATACCTCAAGGAGAAACATGGACTACCAACAAGCACCAGCATGGCTGGTATACCTTTAAGTCTACTTTTGTAGCTTTCGGTTCCACCTTGAAGAGTATGATCATTCATGCTTTTGGCTTTCAAAGGCATCCTTGATCAGGTTAGGGCTATGGTCAATTTTCCCATCCCACAAATAAATTTTCCATATGTGAGCATGCTCGCTTGCTATGTATTGTATCGAGTTTTATCTTATTTTATCTGCCCACATTCTTAATCATGCAGTTGTACGATTTCTATACGTATATATACTTATATAGTGCATTAGATACTTCAAATCAATAATATAGTGCATTAGAAAGGTTCTATAAACAATTCTATAAACACAATTTGCTTATTACATTTTAACAAGTGTTCCTATCACTTCACTACTTTGGTTTTCTTCATGATTCACAACTATTTTCCCTACTTTCTGGATCCATGCTTAGATTTAGTTTATGTTAAATATTCTCAATGTATTCGAGAGCAAGAATATTTTTAAATAGTATGTCAATTAACTGCTCAATTACAATGAAGAGAAAGTAATGAAACCTCAGGGTCTAACCTCTATGGCTAAATTTTGCTTAACTAAGTACATGGACATACTTATTTTCTTAATCCCTTGCACTCTAAATGCACTTGGTAGCCCCTGTATTGAATTGACATATAAACTAATATTTTCTTTTTCTCCGCAGATAAAAGACCTTTCGCAAGAAGCTTGAATTCTATCAAAGCTTCACCATCCAAATGTGGCATTTTACTGTCTCTGCAGATGGTGATGGCCCCTACCGTAGCAATTCAATAAATTTCATTGAGGATTTTAAGATTTTTCAAATACTGGATGGTATGATGCTTAAGATAATATTCACTTTCCTTTTTTCGAGTTCAGGTATTCTATGATAATTATTATTACTTATATACATGAAATGGAAGTGAGCACAAGCATATGCACTATTTTTTGGACAATCACATTTGGGATTTTTTTGGTAGTATATATTTGAGCTATTATCCTATGTACTATATTGGGAACTCAATTCGTTTTCTGATGCTTTGCTTATGATGCATTTTGTTACAGTTTGGAAGAAAAATTGGAATCAATTAGAGATTCATTGGATCAAAGCTCTGGAGTCGGCATTTTTAGAGGCAAAAAGTGTGGCACTTGCACATGTAAGAGGAAACTGAACATCGGTTAATTTATATTGGTTCTCATTGTGATTATTTTTCATTTATTGATTTACCTCCATTGGTTCTCTTCATTCCCGAATATCTCCAACATATTGAGATCCATGTGTGTTGCAGTTGAGACTCACATGCAAATAGATTTGATGAAACAAGGAACTGAGCTATGTACACATAGCATACATTATTTAATCTTATACTTGAAGTGAATTATTTGTTGTGTAAAATATTTTGGATATGGCTGTATTAGTGGAAGTTTTCTTTTATTTTATTTTTGTTTTTATTTTTATTTTTTTAATTATATTTTTTGGGTGATTTGTGCCCATGACTCAGTTTGTGCTATTTTTTGGTAGAGACTGTTAGAATGATATCTAATGTGAAAATTTAAATTTATTGTGAGTATTTATATCTAATTTTTCGAGTCCTAAAATTGGTATTCCTTCATTTTTTGAACAATTATAAAGCAATGCATTTGAAACACTTTTGCAGAAATAGTTGTTGATGGGATATTGATTATCCTACAGAATGTCCTGAATAAACTTACTTCTCATATGTATTTTTATTTCATATATATGTATATTTTTACTGATTAGTATCATTTTTAATTGATTCATTTGTATACCTAATAATGTCCGAATATTTTCATTGATTCATTGATTCATTTGCAATCAATTGCCCCTTACTAAATTGTAAATAGATTATGTGTTGAATACTATGATCAATTCAATAGACTACATAAACAGCAAAGTCATACTGGCCTTCGCGATGTCTCTGAAACATATACAGTAATTTATAACCCTTCCACCAACTATTGGCCAACCTTGAATTTAGAGATTGTTCATGCATATGGATACGGAGTTGGCTCCTCTTTGAAACAGAGAAAAGTCAAATTATAAGGTGAATTGCCTTAATTATGCATTTTGAATATGAAGTGAAAGCAAAAAATAAATAAATAAATAAAATAAAATAACTCATGCACAAAGGCGTCAACAATCAAGGCAAAAAGGCCAATCAAAGGCCCTTAATTGGCTATAACGAAAATATATTATATTGCTTACTTTCGATTTTGTCTTCTATTTATTTTGTTTCTTAACTTAACAAATTTTATTTATTTATTTATTAAAAAAAAGGTCACCACCCGTGCGCAACGCGCGGGCAAAAATACTAGTATTAAATAAAAATATCTAATTTAATAAATAAAAAATTTTCAATTTTATTATATGTCGGATACATTCCCCAACTTCCTTAAACTATTTTAAGCATTATATGAATACATCTATACATCGCATAGAAATCGACCAATAGACATATGCCATTACCAATATTTATATATACAATTTAGTATCTTAAAAAAATACTTATACTACAAATAATAATTGAAAGGACAAAAAAATAAAAAAAGCAAAAATAAAAACCTTTTATTCACGACTCTAACGTGTCATACATTGACAAAGAAAGTACATGAAATCATATTGTACTCAGTAATTGATTATTGATATTGATTCACCCTAAAGCGTTAAGATATCAAAAATTCCATAAAGATGTAGATATTTCCAAATTAAATTAGAAAAGTATAAGAAATACTCGTGTGAATAAATCCATTGGCAAATTAAAATGATTATAGTTTCATCAACTTACTGTCGTAGTGCAATTTATTTAATTTAGTTAATTTATCTAATACAAATATTTGATATTCATTAATGAATATAATATAAATCTATAAAGTACTTATTAATAATTTAGATATATTTTTTAGCTATAATTTCAATTAATGGAGTTTTAGTTAAGAATAATAACAAATATTGAAATTATATTTAAGAATAAATGTAATATCAACCCATAAAATTTTTGTTACATACTTTATTCGGTAGTATTCATTATCTGTAATAATTAATGAAATTAAATTATCTAATGTGAATTTCACTCAAATTTGATTCTCCAATATTTTGAAATTGCATTATGTTCTTTTTTTTTATAATTCCTTCATTTTTTATAGTGAAAAATGATTGACTTTTGCTACTGTTTATTATCCAACTTTGACTAATGCTTATACAATATTTATATAAGAAAAAACATAGTCAAATGGGATCTCGTTAGATTCGTCTTATCATATAGTTTTAAAATATTAAATTTTTAGATTTTTTCATTGTACACATTTTGAGTTATTGATGAGTTATTGATAATTAGAAATGTATATTGGATTGCGTGCAGAAAGTGAATTTAAGGAAATAGGTAGGTTACTGTTCATAAGGGGATTTTTGTGAGAGAAAATTGATAGATTACTGTTCATAATGGTAGGTTACTGTTCATAATGGATATTGTTTTTATATACTCCCTCCGTTTTTTTTAAGTTCACCATTAGCATAGTAGATACTATTCATTGAGTAACTTTAATTCAATTTTTTCATATAGTTATATAAGATAAAACATAGTCAAGTGAGATCTTGTTAGATTCGTCTAATCACGTAGTTTTGGAATGTCAAATTTTTATAATTTTTACTTATATATAATATGAGATATTGATGATTGAAAATGTGCATTGGATTGCGTGCAGTGCAGGATGGGTGAAGTTAAAAAAAAACGGAGGGAGTATTATATAAATAGATTACCCCGCCCAATGGGCGGATATGGACAATATAATATTAATAAAAATATCTAATTTAATAAATAAAAAATTTTCAATTTTATTATATGTCGGATACATTCCCCAACCTCATTAAACTATTTTAAGCATTATATAAGTACATCTATCTATACATCGCATAGAAATCGACCAATAGACATATGTCATTACCAATATTTATATATTATATGATTTAGTATCTTAAAAAAATACTTATACTACAAATAATAGTTGAAAGAAAAAAAAAATGAAAAAAACAAAAATAAAAAACTTTTTATTCACGACTCTAATGTGTCATACATTGACAAAGAAAGTAAATGAAATCGTGTTGTACTCAGTAATTGATTATTGATATTGATTCACCCTCAAGCGTTGAGATATTAAAAATTCCATAAAGATGTAGATATTTCCAAATTAAATTAGAAAAGTATAAGAAATACTCGTGTGAATAAATCCATTGGCAAATTAAAATGATTATAGTTTCATCAACTTACTGTCGTAGTGCAATTTATTTAATTTAGTTAATTTATCTAATACAAATATTTGATATTCATTAATGAATATAATATAAATCTATAAAGTACTTATTAATAATTTAGATATATTTTTTAGCTATAATTTCAATTAATGGAGTTTTAGTTAAGAATAATAACAAATATTGAAATTATATTTAAGAATAAATATAATATCAACCCATAAAATTTTTGTTACATACTTTATTTGGTAGTATTCATTATCTGTAATAATTAATGAAATTAAATTATCTAATGTGAATTTCACTCAAATTTGATTCTCCAATATTTTGAAATTGCATTATGTTCTTTTTTTTTATAATTCCTTCATTTTTTATAGTGAAAAATGATTGACTTTTGCTACTGTTTATTATCCAATTTTGACTAATGCTTATACAACATTTATATAAGAAAAAAATAGTCAAATGAGATCTCGTTAGATTCGTCTCATCATATAGTTTTAAAATATTAAATTTTTAGAATTTTTCATTATACACATTTTGAGTTATTGATGAGTTATTGATAATTAGAATTGTATATTGGATTGCGTGCAGAAAGTGAATTTAAGGAAATAGGTAGGTTACTGTTCATAAGAGGATTTTTGTGAGATAAAATTGATAGATTACTGTTCATAAGGGTAGGTTACTGTTCATAAGGGATATTGTTTTTATATATTATATAGATATAGATATAGATTGGCAAAATTGACAAATACATCATTTTCCTTTTTCAAAAATTCAAATCAGTCATTTTTCTATTTTATTATCAAAACAGTCCGTTACAAATATTAATTATGTCCAAATCAGTCATTGTTCACTAATTATGCTCTAATTGACAATGTGGCATGAGTTTAAATTTAAACCTAATACGTGGGCATAATATTAGTCCATTTTCTTTGATTTTTTGTCAATTCAGTCATAAACTTTTGTTTTGTTCCATTTAATCATCTACCCAAATCAATCATTTTTATATTAATTTGGCCTTCAACCTTTCAAATTATTTCATTTCAGGTCCATAACATTAAATTTTTTATTATTACTAATCTATTTATTAAATAAATGTCCAACATACTTCCGTAAATAAAATTAAACACCAAACCTCATAAATTGGGTTTGACCGCCTTGTTATCGGGTCTTCCAAGTACCGAAATTTACGGACTCTCTCTAAACACCCGACCGCAACCGATGGTTCATTGATTTTGGGTATGAGGCTCATTTATTTGATAAATGGATTAGTAGTAATAAAAAATTTAAGGTTCTGGGCCTGAAATAAAATAATTTGAAAGGTTTGAGGCCAAATTAATATAAAATGGCTGATTTGGGTAGAGAAGTAAATGGAACAGAACAAAAGTTTATGACGGAATTAGCAAAAGGTAAAATAAAAATGACTAATATTATGCCCACGTGTCAAGTTTAAATTTAAACCCTTGCCACGTTAGCAATAATAGCATAATTAGTGAACAAGAGACTGATTTGGATATAATTAGCATTTGTAGTGCATTGTTTTGATAGTAAAATAGAAAAGCACTGATATAGATTTTTGAAAAAAGAAAAATGACGTATTTATCTTTTTTTTTTCCCTATAAATTGAGTGGTTATATAGTTGTAGACTTGTTAGTGATTTAAATAAGGTTTTAATTTGAATGCAAATCAAATGATTTTTCTAAATTGATGTAGGCTGCGTTCGGAACAGACTCTAGCATTTAGCGTTTAGCTTTTAAAATGCATATTAAAAATAGCATAAAAACCTACATATAGTAAACATTAATTTCAGTAACTGCCAAATTTTAATCTCTAGACTCTAAACACTCATCTCCCCGACTTTTAGCGTTTCAAACTCCAAACTCTAAACTCTAATTTAAAATTGCATTACCAAACACCATTATACAAAATTATCTCAATTTAAAACTGTTTTTCACAATTAATTTCAAACTCCAAACTCTAAACTTCAAACGCTAAATTGTAATTATTTCCAAACATACCTGTAATATTTTAAAGCCGAAGTGAGTTAAGAATGTTCGAGTCTCTTGTGAGAAAGTTACTATTCTTTTGGCTCAAAAACATTTCTACAACTATAAATTATGGCCACCCCAGCCGAGTACACGCCAGGTTTGTACCGATACCAGTGGACCGAGGCCTTTTGGGTGGCAAACCAAGACGTCTATTAGAGAAGCCAGGAAAATTAGAGAAAATAGGAAAGAAAACCAGAAACAAACAATCAACTAAAAATAAAGCTAAAAAGCAAATTAGCAAGAACAGCTAAGAAAAGGGGACACGGTGGAGGCATTCATCGCCAACTCCCCCAAAAGGAAATCCGGTGGGAAGGCCCACTACATAAAGCTAAAATTAGTAGTAGTAAAATTCTAGCTAGGTTCAATTTTAAAATAGAAGAAAACACGACTTTAATCACTCACTATTCTTAATTGCTTCTTTATAATACTCTTATTCTTCTTCTCTTTGATGATGAATGATGAATGGTGATTTCCGAATGTCCGTCTGCCAATGAGATTTCCAGAGTGAGTGTGGAATCGGAGTTTTTGAGGTGTGTGTGTGTCCGATTGTATTCTCTCTCCGTTTGTACATCATGTGGTGAGTGTCGTGAGAGGGAGATTTAGATACTATTTCCTCCGTTCTTGAATGTTTTTTACATTTGAAAATATGTTACTATTCACACACATACTTTTACTTAAAGTTTTATCATAATTATACAAGTAAAAATATAGTCAAGTGAGATCTTGTTAGATTCGTCTTGTCGTATAATTTTTAAATATCGAGCTTCTAGAATTTTTACTTGGACCGAACTTGAGTTATTAATGATTTAAAATATGTATTGGACTGCGTGAAAAGTTGGTTTGTAAAAAACATTCAAGGAGGAAGTAGAAAGGAGCGAGCGAGCAAGCAAGCTCCATACTTGAGTGTTTGGGTTTTGGGTGGATGATGTATGTTGTAGTTTAGGTGGGTGTAGTAGGTTCAAAATAAGAAAAAAGTAATTTCGGGAAATATGTTGGGTCATGTTGTATTGACAATTATTATTATATTTGGTACGTGTAGTTTTTTGTCTCTAGAAGGGCTAAAGTAGGATGTCAATTTCAAGCTTCGGGTCGTGTTCGTGTCAGATTGATCAGGTTGTATAATATTTCAGGTCAGATTTCGGGTTGACCTGATTTCGGTAAAATCCAAAATGACCAAACCCAAACCTGAAATTTTTCATATCGTTCGGGTTTGTTTTTTCGGGTTATAGGCCAAAATTGATACAATTTCAGGTTTCGGGTTGTGTTCGTGTCAGGTTGAGCAGGTGGTATAATGTTTCAGGTCGGGTATCGGGTCGACCTGATTTGAAAAAAACCCAAAATGCTAAATCCAAACCTGAAATTTTTCGTGTCGGTCGGGTTCGTTTTTTCGGGTTCGTGTCCAAATTGACACCCCTAGGCTAAAGCCATTTCATTTTTAAAAATTTGTCGAGATTGATACACATTCCAATAGCATTATTTTGCCAATGCCTCCCTAGCCCATTCAGGCCGGCGGGTTAGTTGTTTTTTTTTTGGATGAGCCATTGAAGGTCTGGGAAAGGGGTGGTGGGAGCCCATGCCACACAATTACAAAGGGGAATAAAGGGGAGGGATAGGGGGCCGGTGGGAATCGAACCTCCAACCTTCCGTTGGAAGTCAGGGGACTTAACCACTTGGGCGGGTTAGTTGTTTGACTCCACGTATTAGTAATCTACGAAGTATCACTTAATAATACTTCCTCCGTCCCATTTAGATTGTCACGTTTGACTTTTTGGCACTATTCACTGTTTAAGTTTGATTCGTATTTTTATCATAGTTATGTAAGAAAAAAACATAGTCAAGTGAGATCTTGTTAGATTCGTCTAATCTTGTAGTCTTAGAATATCAAATTTTTATAATTTTTTTATTGTACACAATTAAGTTATTAACCGTTAAATATGTACATCGGCATACGTGTCAGGTGGGTCCGTAGCGATTATAATGAGACGGAGGTAGTAGTTAAGTCGTTTTGCTTCTGTAGGAAATAGGAATTGCCTTGAATCTGACTTCCCATTGTCACAATTAGGGGTGTAAATGAGACTGATAGGCACGTGAATTCTTCGAGCTCGGCTCGGTCAAAATCCGGTTCAAGCTCGACTCGAAATGGCTCGGTTCGAGCTCGAGCTCGGCTCGTAACACACATGATCTCAAGCCGAGCCAACCACTATTCGGCTCGAAAGCTCGATAATAGGCTCTATTTATTTTTATACATATATTTATTTATTATTAAATATAGAAATTATATAAAATATTAAAAGTATAGTATTATTATTGTTTATATCTTTTAATTTTTAAATTAGAAATATATTATTAATTAAACATATATTTTTAGAATTATTTAATATGTAGATTAGACGATTAAATATAATTAAATATATACAATATATTAAATATAATCTTTTATAAATTATGTAAGAATGAAAATGATTCTAGTTCGAGCTCGGCTCGACTCGGTCAAAACTCGGTCAATGCTCGGCTTGAAGTAGCTCGGTCAACGCTCGGCTCGGTCAAAGCTCGGCTCGAATTCTTATGAGCTCAAGCCGAGCTTACCACTATTCGGGCTCGGCTCGGCTCGTTTACACCCCTAGTCACAGTCACATCTCATGAATTTTGGAAAAGATAGGGTGAAGGTTTCCCAAAGCATCCTCATGTTCGTTGAATGTATTTGAAAACTTTTGTGAGCTGTGTGTCGAGGATATTGAGGAGTCCATAAATTATTTCTGACGCCTATTATATTTTAAAAATAATTAAGATAAGCAAGGAAAACCTGTAAAATACTGAAATGCCAATAATAATAATAATAATAATAAAGTACTTCTACATTTTATTTCAAATTTTTATGAAACTTAATTTTACAACTTCACTATCCTTTTTTTTTTTTTACTTCTTGTTCTAAAAAAACTCATACAGTGCAGATTGAAATTTCAATTGATACTAAAAGTTTGTGGTGTAATTAAGTTTTTATTCAATCAAATTTGTTTGATTATATTTGTGCTTTTGGGATTCATTGGTTTAATTTCAAGGGACTTTTTCGTGTTTTTGAATTCGGGTTGGATCGGGTTTTTAAAATTACTTGGGAAAACTAGGGTTGGGTACCCACTAACAATATATGATAAGAGTCAAAGTCCCACTATTTCAAATATTATGTTTTAGGCCCCATGAAAGTTAAGCAAAACACATACCAATAACCTAGTAAACCACATACCAAGCACTTGGTAAAACACATACTAATAATCTGGTAAACACCATAATGTATTTGTGGTAAAGCACCATAATATATCACATCAAACATAAATAAATTAATTAAAAATTCACACCCATTCAAATCACATCACATAAATTCCTAATTTACCCTCACTTTAAACACTAATCTACCTCTACATTAAACACTAATAATCCCCACATAAATTACCGTGACCAAAAGTTTTGGGACATTATTAGCGGAACAGAGGGAGTATATGGTAAACCATACTGGTATAGTGTGTTAAACCACATATCAATAACTTGGTAAAATACTATATGGTAGTTGTGGTAAAGCATATACCGATACAGTGGTAAACCACATATCATTAACCTGGTAAACACCATATGATATTTTTGGTAAAGCACATACCAAGAACTTGGTAAATACCATATGATATATGTGGAATAACCTGGTAAACACTATAAGGTATTTGTGGTAAAGCACATACCAAGAACTTGGTAAATACCATATGATATCTGTGGTAAACTACAAACCAAGAACTTGGTAAATTCCATATGGTACATATGCTAAACCATAGTCAAACATGTAATGAGTGCAAAGTGTAACAAAATTAGGGATGAGGCCTAAAAAAAATGGAAAGAATTTTAAAAAGGACTTGGGCCATAGTTTACGAAATTAATTTTGCATTCCAGTCAACCCCAAAAACCACCTAACTTTTTTGGGTTGTGCTGGGTTTACTTTGGGCTTGGGTTGGCCATTTTATCCTTACAAATATTACCCTTACTAAAATAAGTAGATAGTACATAATAAATGAGTGAAAAACTTTTCAATTTTCCTCGTTTCGTCAAGAAAAAAAAAAAAAAAAAAAAATCCTCCTTTCACTCACCATTCAGGCATTCACCAGCCCCATTTTCTTGGGTTCGGTTATGGTGCAATCATGGAATCCGCAGCACATCAAGGCATCAATCATAGCCATTCAAAAGCATCCAACGGTTGTAGGTTAATAAGGGTATAAATGTAATAACACAATAATAGTCCATTTTAATAACAAACCATTTCAGCGACAAAGCAAGTATTTTAGCCATGTTATCATATCTAATATTTGGTAACTCTATATTTAGTATGTTATCATATTAATATTTGGTAAATCATATCAAATATTTGGTAATCCATATCTAATATAAATATCTTTTTATGATCAAAGATACGTATCAAATTTATTAATAGATCATTTCAGCGATCTTACCAAAAATAATTAAGTGATGCTATAAAATATATTTGAGGGACCACAAGTAGAGGAATTCAGCGATGGTATCTAGCATAATTCAGCGATACTCCAAAGAATAATTCAGCGATGCAACCAAGAATGATTCAGCGATGCTACCAAAAACAATTCTGGGATGCTACCAAAAATAATGAAGGGATGCTATCACATATATTTCAGCGACCTCAGGTAGAGGAATTCAGCGATGGTAGAAAGCAGAATTCAGCGATGCAACCAAGAATGATTCAGCGATGCTACCAAAAACAATTCTGGGATGCTACCAAAAATAATGAAGGGATGCTATCAAATATATTTCAGCGACCTCAAGTAGAGGAATTCAGCGATGGTACCAAGCAGAATTCAGCGATGCAACCAACAACGATTCAGCGATGCTACCAAAAATAATTCTGGGATGCTACCAAAAATAATGAAGGGATGCTATCAAATACTCAAGTAGAGGAATTCAGCGATGGTACCAAGCAGAATTCAGCGATGCAACTAAGAATGATTCAGCGATGCTACCAAAAACAATTCTGGGATGCTACCAAATGTAATGAAGGGATGCTATCAAATATATTTCAGCGACCTCAAGTAGAGGAATTCAGCGATGGTACCAAGCATAATTCAGCGATGGTACCAAGCAGAATTCAGCGATACAACCAAGAATGATTCAGCGATGCTACCAAAAACAATTCTGGGATGCTACCAAAAATAATGAAGGGATGCTATCAAGAACATTTCAGCGACGCTAATTTCCGTTACATTTACTTTTATGCAAAATTACTATTTTAACCTTAAATTAATTTCAACCATCAATTTACAAAATACATCAATGGTCTAGAAGCATCCGCAGCACATCATGTCGCGGCACCCTAACGGATCCCAAAAAAAATAAATATATATATAGGGATCCGTTAGGGTGCCGCGACATGATGTGCTGCGGATGCTTCTAGACCATTGATGTATTTTGTAAATTGATGGTTGAGATTAATTTAAGGTTAAAATAGTAATTTTGCATAAAAGTAAATGTAACGGAAATTAGCGTCGCTGAAATGTTCTTGATAGCATCCCTTCATTATTTTTTGTAGCATCCCAGAATTGTTTTTGGTAGCATCGCTGAATCATTCTTGGTTGTATCGCTGAATTCTGCTTGGTACCATCGCTGAATTATGCTTGGTACCATCGCTGAATTCCTCTACTTGAGGTCGCTGAAATATATTTGATAGCATCCCTTCATTACATTTGGTAGCATCCCAGAATTGTTTTTGGTAGCATCGCTGAATCATTCTTGGTTGCATCGCTGAATTCTGCTTGGTACCATCGCTGAATTCCTCTACTTGAGTATTTGATAGCATCCCTTCATTATTTTTGGTAGCATCCCAGAATTGTTTTTGGTAGCATCGCTGAATCGTTGTTGGTTGCATCGCTGAATTCTGCTTGGTACCATCGCTGAATTCCTCTACTTGAGGTCGCTGAAATATATTTGATAGCATCCCTTCATTATTTTTTTGTAGCATCCCAGAATTGTTTTTGGTAGCATCGCTGAATCATTCTTGGTTGCATCGCTGAATTCTGCTTTCTACCATCGCTGAATTCCTCTACCTGAGGTCGCTGAAATATATGTGATAGCATCCCTTCATTATTTTTGGTAGCATCCCAGAATTGTTTTTGGTAGCATCGCTGAATCATTCTTGGTTGCATCGCTGAATTATTCTTTGTAGTATCGCTGAATTATGCTAGATACCATCGCTGAATTCCTCTACTTGTGGTCCCTCAAATATATTTTATAGCATCACTTAATTATTTTTGGTAAGATCGCTGAAATGATCTATTAATAAATTTGATACGTATCTTTGATCATAAAAAGATATTTATATTAGATATGGATTACCAAATATTTGATATGATTTACCAAATATTAATATGATAACATACTAAATATAGAGTTACCAAATATTAGATATGATAACATGGCTAAAATACTTGCTTTGTCGCTGAAATGGTTTGTTATTAAAATGGACTATTATTGTGTTATTACATTTATACCCTTATTAACCTACAACCGTTGGATGCTTTTGAATGGCTATGATTGATGCCTTGATGTGCTGCGGATTCCATGATTGCACCATAACCGAACCCTTTTTTTTTTGCTTTTTCGTGATTCATGAATCATGCATGGTTGTAAATGGATTTGTGTTAGTAGTATATATAGGAAGAAATAATATTAATAATAATGTAATCTGATGTCATTTCCATATCTTTATTTTTACTTTATGTTTGCACGCCCTTTTCATTAGTATAAGTAGTATCTTGACAACATAATAGCCCACACACATAGAACATGAATAATGAATGCGACCTGAAATTGCTAGCTAGGAGGTAAGTAGAAGAACATGGAACACATCCCATGCAATATACGTAATACTTAAGCAGCAGCAGCAATGACAATGAGGCATAGACAGTTACATTACATACCTACCTAGCTTGTGGGATTGGGAACGAGATCAGTTGCACCGTTTAATTTGTAAGGACTCGACAAAACCCAAAGAGGAGTGGGTGAATTTATTACACGCTACCACCAATAATAATGCTGTGTTCCTTTTTCGACTTAATTTGGTGGCGTATCATCAACCACAAAATATACCACAATAAAGTCATAAAGCTCCCAAAGTTTATTTGGACATATATATATATATATATATATATATATATATATATAATCAAACCAAAAAAAAAAAAAAAAAACACACACACACAAAACCCCTCTGATTGCTTTTATTGCTTGTTTTGAAACTGTTGAAATGCAGTTTGTGTGGGAATTATTAAGAATGTCGTTTGGTTTTTGTTTTGTTCGGAAGATTTGTTACATTATTTTGATGAAGATAGTTTTTCAAATTTTGGGGGGTTTTCTTGGATGTATTTTTATGCACGTTTATTTATTAATTGGATAATAGTTGGATAAATAAAAATCATTAATATATTTTAAATATATTATATATGTTCGATCCAATATTATCAAAATCTAGATCTTATGTAGGGTCGTTTTTCCATTTGCAAAATAGGGATCGTAGGATCGTATTCAGATCCTAAGATCCTATGAAATTAGGACAAAAAAATATATTCATATTGCATATTAGCAAATTACAATAACCAATATCAATAGACAATAATTTGTTTAGCAAAAAAAAGGATAATAATTGAGCATTTAAGACATGATGCTTGAGGTGGGTTGGATTTGTCATTTGAATTTTTCCTATTTTCGTCAGTATCAACCATTGTTTCATTGGATTCATCATCATCCATCTGGGCAATGGGTTTAGTACTAAGATGTCCATCAGCAGTGGGTGTTGGAAGGGGATGCTACGGCAAGGGCGTCGGTAGAAAGAGGAAGGGGATGCGAGGGGGACGATAGGAAGAGAAGGGGGATACAACGGCGACGTCAACAATAGGAAGATGAATGAGATACAACGGCGACTGTTGGAAGAGGAAGATGAAGGGGATGTGAGGAAGATGGATATGCAAACAAAAATCACTAGGTCTGGATTTTGGAAAAGAATTGAGGACTCAAAAACGAAAAAATGAGATGAAAAAATAAGAAGGAGTGAGATCGGATCGTTCAAAGATTTTAAGATCTTGTGTAGATCCTATAGATCTTATCCAGATCTCACCCTAATTTAGATCCCATACAGATATTGATTGTTTTGACTTTGTGGGATCGTAGGATCGTAAGTTCCTAAGATCTAGATCTAGATTTTAATAACCTTGGTTACATCTATAATAATTCTAGTATTTATGGGTAAAATACTAGAGCCAATAACAATTTGGTGTTATGGGTAAACTTGGTGGATATTATTTTGCTAGCTTTGGGAGTTTTTAGAAGTTTAACTTATTTAAAGAAACTCTGTTAAAATAGAAGCTGCCGTCTAGAAAGTACTTTATATAAAATTATATTCCATCCGTACTATTTAACATGTCTTGTTTAATTTCTGCACACAATTTAATGCACTGTTTCAACCGTTAATATCTTAAAATATATAAAACATAAAGTTCAGTAAAATATATATTTTAAAACTATATGATTATAACATGACCCAACTCGACTATTTTTTCTCAAATATATACTTGTAATAACATTGAGTCAAAGTTAAATAATGAACAGTGACAAGATGGGACGGAGGGAGTAAATTTTAGTCTCTTTTAAAATATACAACTCTTAAAGTTCAATGAACATTTAAAGGAAGTACTTCAAGTTGGAGGAATTAACGAGTTATAGGAGTTGAACCCACAGTGTTTGATCTTTTTAAATCTCTTTGGATATTTAAATTCTTTTTAACTTGTAGACACTTTATTATGAAGTTTAAAAAAATAAAATAAAAAATGCTTGCAGTATTTTTGTACACATTTTCTGCTCTACAATCGAATACTTATAAAATAAATATATAAGTCCTATAAATATGATTAAATAAAGTAAATATAATGATATAAAATTATTGAGGCCTATAAGTCCAATTGTAACTCGAATGATTAGCGGGCAATAACTGATGATAAATATATTTTCCGAAAGTTTTCTATTATTAGAGACTCGAACTCTCAATACTGAAATACACGTCATTCTAAGTGTAGTGGATTAAAAATACTACTACTACTAATATTTCAAAGAATTATATTGAGGAGGAAAGAATATGTAATTTTGTAGAATGAAATGAGATGATAGTAAATGGCACATGGATTGTGATGAGACAGAGGTGGTTGACTGATTCATCATCATTCATGAACAGAACACAGCTGCTTCTAGATCTTCAATTCATTACTATTATAGTGTTGTTGACTTGAAATGAAAAGGAGTAGTAGTAAATAATAATAATGGTCAATTTAGAGGTTTCCAGTTGCCAGTTGGGGTTCATATTACTATGTGCATGAATGTATATGTATGTCTGGACAGAAACAGATGAATGTTGACAATGAAATTTAAGGGTCGGCGCTGTTCTGTGTTTGGCTGTTGCAGTGTTGCTGCCCTAATTTCTTCATCACTTGGAAATTTTTAAAAATAAACTTCTAATTTAATAACTTTTGTATAGATTTAAAATAGTAGTAGTATTATTCAATGGATCACTTAACTACATCTACATGTAGAAATACAGCTGGCAGCCTGGCACTGCTGACTGCCCCCACCCGTCATTCACCTAGCCGCCTTTGCCTTTCTCCCAATTTATGTGCTTTTCATTAGTATATTAATTACTACTACTATTAGGAGTACTAATCAAACCAAGATAAATGTATTTCATACTACTATTCTCTACAAAATACTATAATCGATATAATTACATAGCACTTGACACACTTGCGAATAAGCAAACACCACAATTAATTAATTACTTCAAATTGTACTTTATATACTACTACTATTTGAGAAATAAAGTAGTACTATGCGTGAAGAAATTTGAGTGAAATCCCATCAAACTTTGTCAAATTAAATCTAATTTGGTTCAAGAATTGACCAGCAATTGAACAAATTAAAATGAACAAGTGTTGAATCTTGATTGAATAGGAATGGATTAGTAGTAGTATATACTAGGTGTAGATTGTGAAATGAGATTGAGGCAAGTCAAGCCATATTTAGGAGTGCGGTTACAGTGCAGGTGCCTGCACGGTGCAGACACAATTTGATGTGATGCGCATAAAATAGATTCATGTGATGTCTAAAGGAGATTCATGTAATGTCTAAATAGTTTTTATGTAATGTATACGTAATATAATGTGATGTTTTATATGGTGTCATGAAAAACATGGTTTGATGTGATGTCTAAATAGTTTTTATGTGATGCCATAAGTAAGATGGTGTGATGAGAAACATTATTTATGTGATATAAGTATATTACAGATTATAATGTTTGTTGGAGCTAGGTGATGATAGATTTTATCGTCCATTCTTATGGTATTAGATCTCATTGGTACCGTAGCATGTTCATCTTGAATTTTTGTAACAATTTGGAAGTAGTTACGTAAGTGAAAATGTAGTTTGTAAATTTTGATTCCGAAATTTCTATCGATTTTTTTGTATGTTGATTAGAAGTGTAATATGAACATATGGTTGTAATGGATAGGCGATTTCAATCAAAATCGATATAAAGCTTGATGAAATCGGTGAAGAAACGGCTTCCGACGAAGAGTAACCATATTTCCAGCCAATTTTGGAAAATTCCGGACAAGTTTCATCATCTTGAGCTATGGTTGGTTTTTCTGAAATCCGAGTGTATATTTGTGATCCTCCTGTCGAAAGGAATTGAATGCACATAAGTTTCACCATTTTCAAAGAGTTTGGAGGATCGTCGGATTCCTATTCACCTTTTTCTCCGGCGAGCCAATTTTTTTCCCGTGACGGTTTTGCATTTTGAAAATGGTTACGAGATCCTCTTGAGGTGTGGATTCATCTTCTAAACTGATTTTGTTTAATGAATGGAATATACACCAAATTTTGGATGGGAAAAATGTCAATTTTGGGTGAGTAGAAAAGATAGGTTTTGGTAGGGGGAATGGTCGGTTTTTGTAGAGGAATATGACAATTTTGGCATAAAAATTAGGGCTGCAAGTACAGACTAATATAGAGTCTGTACCCTATCTTAATTTCATATTTAGTGCCCGCCTAATCTTACATGTAGTATGATGTTGTTATTATTAAATAGGAAAAGGATATTCTATTTCTAACTTATAATTACAATATAGTATATTATACTCCCTCCGTCCCAGGTAACATGTCTTGTTTAACTTTTTGGTACTGTTCATTGTTCAGCTTTGACTCAATGTTATTGTAAGTATATATTTGGAAAAAAAATAGTCGAGTTGGGTCTTGTTAGAATCGTATGATCATGTAGTTTTATAATATATATTTTACATAATTTTTTATTGTACATATTTTGAGATATGAACGATTGAAAAAGTGCATTGGATAGTGTGCAGAAGTCAAACAAGACAAGTTGAATGGGACAGAGGGAGTAATATATTATATGCAAAGATGAAGTATAAATATAGATGGGGGCGATGGGCTAGGGTAGCTACCACCTTCCCAACGATCCATCTATCTACTTTTCTTTCTTTCCTAACCCCCCAAACTCCTACTCATCTTTTTTCTTTCGTTTGTATTCTTCTTTTTTATTATCCGACTTTTAAAAAAATGGATTATTCATGTTGTGGTGTAAAGGGAGGGATAAAGATGCATTAAAAAAGTGGATGGAAATTTCATTTCTCTTATTTTTTTTTTTTTTTAAAAAATAGTTAAGAACAAAACAAAATTAACGATCTATTCCTAACAATGCATCACTATCGAATTCTTCATTTTCTTTTTCCCTTTTCAGCATTAAATAAGTCTATAATAAAATTAATACTTTTTCTAAGTGATTTTTTTTTAGGTGAATACCGGATACTCTATATCTCCATGTCTAATTGAACCAAAGACTAATCTCTCAATGATCGGGTGGGCATTGAAGAGTTGCTTCTCTCAAAACAGAATTCATCATGCACAGATGCTTGAACTCGAGACCTTTGCTAAGTTGTCAGGGCCCAGTACCGCTCAGACCAATTGCGTTTGGGTTTTTCTAAGGTTAGCGTTTGGGAACAAACGCTAGCGATTGGCGTTTAGCTTCTAAAATAAATACTAAAAATAACCTAAAATCTTATATATAGTAAACACTAAATACGGTCAGTTCGGTTCCTTACTGGCAATTAATTTGTCTGTACATGCTAAATGATGTTCATGCTATGATAAATGATATTAGCTCCATGAAAAATGATGTTGCTTATTTTATAATATTCATCATTTTTTCATGCGCACAGATCATTTCACACAGTCATCATTTTTCATTGATCTGACATTATTTTTCTATGCGTATCCATCATTCCATTTTTGCCAGTATGTGCTGTTGACAGCATACAAGCCACACCCAAATACAGTAACCGCCAAATTTTAATCTCTAATCTCTAAACTCTGAACACTACTCTCCCCCAACTTTTAGCTTTCTAAACTCCAGACTCTAAACTCTAATTTAAATTGCATTACCAAACATTATTATTCAAATTTAAAATTGTTTTTCACCATTAATTTCAAACTCGAGAATCTAAACTCCAAACTCCAGATGTTAAACTCTAATTATTGTTTGGGAAAGAGAAAATCATTTAATTTTTCCATGTTTGCAAGAGAATTGTTTGGTTTTTTCACCATCAATTAAGGTGTGTTTCTTCTTCACCCTTAATCAATATCCTAAGTTTGAGCATTGCGTATGAAACAGACAAAAATATAACATTAGGAGACAGCACTGAGCAGCCTCTTATGTGGTACACGTTCTCTTGATCTGGATTACCAGCCCAGTAGAGTGGGATACTGGGATACCGAAAATAAAAGAACAAAAGAAGTTAAATCTACTAGTAATCTTTCTAATATAATGGTTGAGTTCAAATCACGACTTTGTAATTTGTGTATCATAAACTCTTATGACTCTTTAAACAAAAACTCCACGTCTAATATACATATATATTTTTTTAAAAAGAAGCGAGAAACCATCCGAACTAGGCTAACAATAGTCCAGAAGTCCTTTAACTATTTAAAATTTAGCAAGTTTGAAATTGAGAAAATTTACTTTAGTAACTATAATATTTTTCTTTTATTTTTTATTTAGTAGTTACAATAATTTAGTAACTACAATAATTGAGAATTAGGATGGAAGTTTTTTTGGCAAGACCGCCTATATAGGCTAGAGAGATGGCGGAAAAGGAAACCCAAGAAGAATAAAAACCAAGCCCCTAGTAACGTGGAAACCACGTGCCAGAAGCATCAGCAGCAAGTAGAGGGCGAACTGGGTCCGGGGGGAAAGGTTCAAGTCGTATAGAAAAGCTCCTCAGAAGCCCCTATCTTAGCCGGGCAATCCGCAACCGCATTCCCATTAGAATTGAAGTTTTTGAAATCCCTTCGAATTAAGAATGGAACGTGGACCAAAGAAGGAAAATTCGTGAAAGATATTTCGTGTAAGAAGGACCAAAGTTGGAATTTTTTAATGTAATGAGGATGAGATGAAAAATTGGAACTTGGAAGTGGGAAGATTAGTTGGACCAATTTGG
Organism: Hygrophila difformis; assembly: GCA_030278955.1. Taxonomy (NCBI): domain Eukaryota; kingdom Viridiplantae; phylum Streptophyta; class Magnoliopsida; order Lamiales; family Acanthaceae; genus Hygrophila; species Hygrophila difformis. The sequence goes on from JAOANR010000004.1 coordinate 44,313,532, forward strand.
TTAAGAGGCAAGTAGGGTTGTAATAAACGCTCTTTGAAATGTTGGTAATAATAATAAGGATTATCGAAATCACAGGCACACACAGGCGCTTCCTGCCTTCCCAATCCCATAGAAGAATCCCAATTCCCATATCCTCCTCCTCCAGTGACCTGTCCCACGTCCTCCTCCTGTCGACGCCCCCTATTTCTTTATTACTATTTCTCCCCTTCATTAAATGCTCCAACAAACAACAGATGGATGCCAACAATTCCCAATTGCCAATCGACAGATGCTACCCCAGATCAGTAGTCGCACACGGCATCGTCCTCTCTGCCCCTGCGTCTTCTCTCTTTATTAGTCTAGTCCACTTCTATATATACAAGTAATACTCCTCCCATCATCACTTTCAATTCTCATCCTTCCTTTGCTCACACAGATATTCTTATTCAGAAGACCCATCATAACTCAGACATGACTGCCGGCGCCGCAGCACCACCACCACCACCATCGGGTTTGTGCGACTCCCCCAAGACCAAGGCGGTATGTGTTATGGATGCATCCGGCCGCCTCGGCTCCGCCCTCGTCGACCGTCTCCTCCGCAGCGGTTACATCGTTCACGCCGCTCTCCACACCCGCCGTAAATTATTTCTTCCGATTCCGATTCCAATTTCATTTCTTCTTACTTAGATATACCGAATTAGAATAGAATCATCTAGGGTTCTTACAAAGTTTTGAACTTTTTAATTTGTCTGACAACCGCCGTACTTTCGACTTGGCAAGGCGCTGCAGCTAATTTATATGAAAAATTGTTGGTGGTTTTGCAGAGGATTTGGAGGGTTATAAAGAGGGATGGATCGAGAGCAACCAGTTGAGGGTGTTCCATTCGGACCCATTGGATTATCACAGCATCATGGATGCACTGAGGGGTTGCTCTGCCCTGTTCTACACTTTTGAGCTTCCCTCCGACCACCCCACCTACGATGTAATCATTCAATTTCCCTCCCCTTCGTTTAATTTACCTTAATGATTCCGATGCTGCTTTGTTCCTCTCCTTTATCATTTTTCCCGTCTTCGTAAAAATTAGGGATTTTTATTTGAATTTGTCGACCTGTTGCCTTATTAGACACCTTCCTGGTGAGAATTGGTGATTTGCAGTAATTGATCGCTACTGTTTAGGTTAGAAAAAGGTTAAGAATTGCTACTATAATATTGCTTTAGCAGACACGAAGAGACACGAAGTAGTATGTGTTAGTTGAGGTAGGTCTATGTTATCAAAGAAACTCAATTATTATTGCATAATAATATGGACGCAGGAATTTATGGGTGAAATGGAAGTAAGAGCAGCACACAATGTGCTGGAAGCATGTGCCTGGACAGACAGCCTAGAAAAGGTTGTCTTCACATCGTCGGCAACAGCCGTAATCTGGAGGGATTGGCAGCCGGGCGAGGAGGACGCCGCCCCACCAAAGTCACAATCATCGTCGTCATCTCAATCCCGTGTGGACGAAAGAAATTGGAGCGACATAAACTTCTGCAAAAAGTTTAAGGTAATCATCAAATCCTGTCATAACTGTACAATAAGTTGGAAAACGAAAGCTGCCGCTGTTTGTAGTTGTTAGTTACTACTACTACATTAGTCAATAAGGGTGATTTGTGACCAAACACCAATTAGGCAATTAATGAATGTGATTGAATTATTATGTTCAGCTGTGGCACGGTGTGTCGAAGACAATGGCTGAGAGGACAGCTTGGGCTTTGGCAATGGACAGAGGGGTGAACATGGTGTCCATCAATGCCGGCCTGCTGATGTGTCAGGACTCGAGCATTAAAGACCCGTATTTACTCGGGGCGGCGGACATGTATAAAGATGGAGTATTTGTGACGGTGGACCTGAAATTCTTGGTGGATGCTCATATGTGCGTGTTTGAGGACCCCTCCTCGTATGGCCGATACCTCTGCTTCGACCGCGTCATCAACTGCACGGATGACGTCCAGCAGTTGGCGACGAGGCTGCTGCCGCCGTCGGGGTCGTTGGAGCCGGGGTACTTGGAAGATGATAGCAGTGTGCACCGGCAGAGGATCAGCAACCGGAAATTGAGCAAGCTTATGGTGGATTTTTATGGGGGAGCCACAGCTGAATGTGAATGTGCTTCTTGAGGGAGAGTATTTATTTGGGGTGGATGGATCATGGATATGGATCTTTATATATTTTGTATGACTAGGAAAAAGGGAAAGGGAGGAAAGATGTGTGTATGATGGCGTGTGCCACAAATACATTTGAAATTGAAGAATAGTAGTAGTAGTCAAATAATATTAAATGTACATTGATATTGAAATTTTATTGGTGGGAGGTTTCTGGAAATCGGATGTATTTATTTTTTTATTATTATTATTATCATTGAAATATACTCCATCTATCCCATTTAAGATGTCTTGTTTCATTTCTGCACACAAGCTAATGCACTTTTTCAATCATTAATATCTCAAAATATATACAACAAAAAATTATGTAAAATATATATTATAAAACTACATGATTATACGTTCTAACAAGATCCAACTCGATTATTTTTTCTCAAAAATATACTTGAAATAATATTGAGTCAAAGTTAAACAATGAACAGTGCCAAAAAGTCAAACCAGACATCTTGTGTGGAACGGAGGAGTACTATTTCTTCATCAGCAAGAATGATGGGCCCCACTATTGAAAGAAATGATATTTTCGTAAATATAATTAATAATATAAATATACATATATACTTTTTTTCAAAATTTATCCAAAATTTTACCATGTAGAATCAATCAAGAAAGATGCATAAGTGAATATATAACCCACAGAAAAATGGGGCTAATCTGACCAATCTTGCTTGCACAATGGAAATTGGAAAGGGCCATAGGTTTATCTCTCAATTCAATCAAATTGGCCAATGCGACAATAAGCCCATGCTATGGTTTCAATCAATTCCGGCCAATATTCACACTAGGAGATTAAGATCATAAAGCCAATAGCCCAAACAAGATGTTCAAATAAGAACATCCATGCCCATACCGATAAACTATTCATATTACAATGGTTATATCCATTAATAAGTTGTGAAGAGTTTAACCATAAATAATCTCTTAGCCAGTCCATCAAATAAGTGGAAGATTCATTAAATTGCGAAATGTTACCCTGTCTGCCTGTCATAAGTTTTTTCTCCACCTCCTATAAGACTAGGAATGTGGTGGTAGTGATGGTGGACTAGTGAGATTAATGCTGCATAAATTATAAAAGGACAAAGGTAAGAGACAAAAAGGACAAAAAAAAGAGAGGGATAGTAGAGCTGTAAAATAAACAAATAGTTCGCGAACAAAACTCGGTTCGATTCGTGTTTGTTCGGTAACTGTTCGGTCGTAAAGCTTAACGAGCCGAGCTCGAACACAAACACGAGCTCGTTTGCTTAACGAACGAACACGAGTTTGTTTGCGAACAGTTCGAAAGTGTTCGTTAACGGGGTAATTTTGTAATTTTATATATTCATATATGTTCGTTTGACAAATTCGATATTGTCGGGAAAAAAACATCTCACCCTTGATTGGATGAATGATTTCTAAATTTTTTGGTAAATTTTTAATTGAGCTGAACGAGCTCAAACGAGCCGAGGTGAACAAAATAGTAAGTTGGCTTGTTTGAACTAAACGAGCCGAGCCGAACTCGAACTCGAGCTCACGAACATTTTCACGAGTCGAGCTTGAACACGATTTTAAGCTCGACTTCCTTAACGAACGAACACGAGCCGAGCTCGAATGCTTAATGAGCCGAGCTCAAACATTCAAAGCTCGGCTCGGTTCGGTTCGTTTACAGCTTTAGGGATAGAGAGCCGGATGAGAAATTGAACTTAACATTGAAAGTCAGTGGACTTGACCACTAAGCCTAGTTCTCATCCCAATATTTCTTCATTGTTCTTTTTAGTTTTAATTTTTGGCAGGTTCCATTTTTTTTATTGTATTTATAAAAGTAATTTAATATCCATCTTTAATCTAATTGTAAGGAAATATTGTTGGATTCAGTAATTTTATAATAATTTCTTTAATAATATTTATTTATATAGTAATATTTAAACACTGAATTTAAAATATATATTAAAATGTATAGAAATAGAAATGAATCTGATATTGAAATGGCCGCTAAGCAATGTAGTACTTAATATCTGCACCACTTGTGCATTTCGCGCAATTTAATACACATTTTAAACCATTAATAATTCAAATTTTATATAAATAAAAATTATAAAAATTGTTATTTACAAAACTACGTGATTAGACGAATCTAACAAGTAACAACATCTCATTTGACTATGTTTTTTTTCTTCTTATATGTAACTATATTAAAAAAATTAATTAAAGTTACTTAATGAATAGTAATCACTATACAAATTGAACTTATATATCAAAACGGAGGAGGTATCTACTAAATACTACTACTAGTATACTACTAGAACTTTTTAAAATAAAATGAGGGTGACTAAGCAACGTAGTAATCACTCGTAGAGCATGATTACGACTTCAAAGGTTTTACTTTTATAGTTATATTAATTAATTAATGGGAAACAAGCCATTAGCATGATAGTATATTGCATTTACGTCCTAATTTCCAATTTTCTACTCCCACCATATTACTTGACGATCAAAAGTTCCATAATATATCCCACCTCTTGCCGATTAAAACTTAAAAAAAAAATTACGAATTTTTGTTTTTTATTTTGCAGATTCCCATTTTTTTTTAAAAAAAAAACAAACTAAGGGTGGGATCACCAATCATTAAAGTAATTTGTTGGTTTCAATGATTGATGAGTTGTTTATTAATCTGCATTCTCAAATCATTTTAACAATTCACACAATACTAAGTAGTTGTGTTTAACAGTTCATATGCTTGTTTGTGAATTTTTCTTTTACCCATTCCCCTCAAGTGTCAACACATTTAACCCTTTAAAATTGAACTTGCGCTATAAATTACTAAAGTACATAGAAAACCTAATTCCAATATTCCATGCTAAATTTTAGCTTTATTTTATTTATTTTTTTTTGGTAAACATTGACATCTATGTGTCAAAAAATGTGTGTAGTATCCCAAACCACATAAATTACAAAGGGAATAAAGAGGAAAGATAGGGGGCCGGATGAGAATCGAATCACCAATTTATATGATTGGAATGCAGGTAACATGACCACATGTCACATTCCCTAGCTTTATTTTATTTGTAATAAAGAAAATTTTCATTAAACTTTATATAAACAAGGAATAGATAATTTTTATTACTATTTTTATATAAATGAATCTTGTGGTTGTAGACCATACTAGTATTTCTATCTTCTTTTCCCGAAACGAGATGTCGAAATCCCTAGGAAAACTTTAACGGAGGGAATTTTATTTGGGCAGTTGCACAATTTCGATGGACATATATTTAGGCGTCGTGGTTGAAATTTCACCATCCATATCTCATGTAGTATCTGGAACTAATTTCCAATTTGGCTATGGCCTATGGGAAAGCGAAGCGACAAGCGAGGGACTGAATTGGAGAAATGTCAAAGATGAGGGGTGCAAAACTAAATTACTACTACAATGGTAACAAGGCAAGAGGGGGATTAGAAAACAACTCACTACAGACGAAGCAGCGATAAGCCTTTGGAGCTTTGAGGGGATTAGAATTGGATTTGGATATATACCAAGGTAATAACCATTCGGGGGCGTCGCCGCCGTGGTGAGGAGCTCAGCCGCCAAGCCATTCGTTACGGCGTCTGGATCTGGAACAAGCCTGTCTGCCTGCCTGCCTTGTGAGTTGTGAATGCTGGAGGAACGGCTGCTTCCGTCTGCTGCTGTGCCAATTCTTCCCCTCTTCATAATTGAGTTATAGTAGCTTCCATCTTCCTCACCATGTCTTTCCCATGCGTCTCCCTATCTTGTTCTTCTGCCGCTTCCAATTCCTTTGTTCAATTGGGAAGAAAGTTCCCACCTTTTTGTTTTGTCTCGTCCTCTGAGCTTTCTTCTCCTTGTCCTTCTTTTCTTTTCCTTTCTTCGTCCCCTCCTTCCCTAGTTTTTAATCGGTCTGGTTCAGCTATTCACTCTCGTCATCCCTCGTCTTTCCATTCTGTCAATTCAGCTGCCAATTCCACATTTTCCGTGGATGACGATGACGATGAAGATGATGTTGAGCTGGGTGTATCTGATTCCGATGAAGATGAAACCCAACTTGATAGGGAATCTTCTTCTTCATCGCCAGAAAGATGGAATGTTTTGGGCCTTGGTCAAGCTATGGTAATTTGTTCGCTTAATTAATGATAGATTTGTTACATATCCTGATTAGGACCTGTAAAGATTGTGTTTTTGATGGGGTTTCTTGGCTTGATTATGTTTCTGAGCTATGCATACACTGAAAACATGAAGAAAACTGGTTTGTGGCGCATTCGGCATTGCATATATTTCCAATTTTAAATGGTCTTCATTATACATTTCACTTGTGTGTCTATTGATCTTTTCTTTATCCTGTGAGAATTAAGTTAAAGTAGTCTATTTTCACTGTCTTAGGTGGATTTTTCTGGCGTGGTCGATGAGGAATTTCTGAAAAGATTAGGAGTTGAGAAGGGTACGAGGAAAGTGGTGAATCATGAAGAAAGGGGCCGAGTTTTACAGGCCATGGATGGCTGCAGCTACAAAGCTGCTGCTGGTGGATCTCTTTCCAACACCTTAGTGGCTTTGGCAAGGCTTGGTGGCCAAAGCATTGGGGGACCTTCGCTTAATGTTGCCATGGCTGGCAGTGTCGGAAGTGATCCATTAGGTGATTTTTACCGGTAATCTCCTTTACATGTTTTTATTCCTAGTTATATTTAGAATTTGTCATAAACTCAATAAGCTAGGCATGTTGTAAAGGAAAGAACCAAACGAGAATAGTAAATCAGCTCAATTACTTTTAAAGGCAAACTGTCATTTTATACATTCGCATGATCACAAGGATATACAACGGCTAGTAACCGCTAAAGCGTTATCACGCTTTTGTCAACCGACTTAAGTAGGAACACGATATGCATAAATGTGACATAAACATAAATACCATGTTTATAATACAATGCAACTTTGTTAAGCCCAACCAATTTCCTTTGGCTATCTGCCATGTTTGGGCCTTGGTGCTGGATGCGCATCTTCAAGAGCTTTTACCTTTACACGTGTATATTTAATGCCTTTATATTGTCTTGTATTAATTTCACATTTGTCCAATGATCTACATTTTGTGTGTTTTCACACAGATCAAAACTCCAGAGAGCCAATGTAAATTTCCTCTCAGAACCTGTGAAGGATGGAACAACAGGAACAGTTATTGTCCTCACAACACCAGATGCTCAACGCACAATGCTTTCATATCAGGTCAGTAGCATCTACATTCGGTGATCCACTTGGTGACACTGAATGTGTTTGATGGTTTGCTTATATGGATATGAATAGATGTTCTCAATTATGTGGCAAATTTATCTGGTTACTTCTGCATCATAAAATATAAGTTAGCAAAGATGGAAATAGTTTGTTCTTACAACTTCCTGTTTTTTGCATTTCTAGAAAGTCTTGAGAAATAATTGATACATTAAATGAACCTACTCTTATAAACATAGGTCCTAGTGAGCCTAAATAAATAGCCTACTCTTGAATAATGCTTTCACAAACCTCACCATTTACTATCTATGTTATGGTACTAAATTTTACTAATATTTAGCATGTACAGAGGGGGATTTATTTTAGGATTCTTGTTATGTATTTTGAGTTTTTGTGATGTTAGGATATAATAATGTTATACTACTATATTTTAAAGGTTACGTTTTGACCTCCCTTTTTTTTTTAAAGGTTACGTTTTGACTTTTTTTACTGTTCATTGTAGCACTTTGACTTATATTTTTGTTATAGTTATAGAAGACAAAATATAGCCAAGTGAGATCTTGTTGGATTCGTCTCATCTTATAGTTTTTAAATATCAAATTTTTAGAATTTTTTACTTGTACCGAATTTGAGTTATTAATCGTTGAAAATGTACATTGGCATACGTGCAAATGAGAAGTGTAACCTTTTTGAAAAAACCGGAGGAAGTACATCACAAAACAAATTTTATTTCTGTATATGCAAATTTAGCACCCAGACTACACCCAAGATCCCTACCAACGACAATGATTTAGTAGAGCTCAAGTGCATTTATTTACTTTCTTGCTAGATCTGTAACTGTAGATTGCCAGATAGGGTTGAACAAAGATGTAATGGACCATGGCATAAAGGGGACATAAAAAAACAGCAAGCATGTTTCCTAACGTTTTTTAGTATGTGCTTAAGTTTGATTCTAGAGAGCACACATATATAGGGTTGTGCTAAATACCGTAACCAGAAAAACTATATACTACTCACCTGGCTGGCTGGCCCATTTGGGTCTACATTTTGGCAAGTTATGGTTTTAGAATATGCTCAGGCCCATTACTGTGTGATTACACAATTACTATTGTGAAATATCATCATCATTGTCACCATTAATTTGCTAATTTGTTTAGTTGCATAATCCATTATTTGTTATAAATGCAAAGCAGGGAAATTTCAGTCTATCACTTGACCTACTTGAACTCCTCACATCTTATGGAGATGGCTTCATAAATTGTTTGTAATTCTCCTTTGTTGAAACCAGGGCACGTCTTCAAGTGTACAATATGATGCTGGCTTGGCCAGCTTGATATCCAAAACAAGCATACTGATTGTCGAGGGATACTTGTTTGAATTTCCTGACACTATCAAGACAATTGCTATGGCATGTGAAGAGGCCCACAAGCATGGTGCTCTGGTTGCCATCACAGCTTCTGATGTGACCTGCATTGAGAGACACTATGATGATTTCTGGTAAAACATTTGTAATATACATACTTACGGGAGCCTTGCTCCTATTACTTTAAATTACTGTTTGAGCTTCACAGCCACTGAAATTGGTGGCTCAAATTGGCACCACTATCCACTCTCCCCTAGTCCTGCTGAATTGATATATCTAATGTACTCGTGGTTTCTCCTGAAGTGTTTTCATATGCTGAAATTTTCAGGGACATCATGGCAAATCATGCAGACATTATATTTGCAAACAGCGATGAGGCGATAAGTTTCTGTGGTTTTTTTGCAGATGAAAGTCCGGTCTGTGCAACAAGGTACCTGAGCCATTTTGTTCCACTGGTTTCAGTGACTGATGGGCCTAGAGGGTCTTATATAGGCGTAAAGGGAGAAGCTGTTTACATCCCTCCATGGCCTTGTTCGCCCGTAGACACTTGTGGAGCTGGGGATGCCTATGCATCTGGCATACTGTATAGTTTGTTACGCGGTGTATCTGATTCGAGGGGAATGGGTACAATGGCTTCTAAGGTTGCATCTGTGGTGGTCGGACAACAAGGGACTCGATTGAGGGTACAAGACGCTGTAAAGCTAGCTGAATCTTTTGCATTTAATCATGAACGCACGTCCACTAGATGACTGGCTGCATTAGGAGGTTTAAGGTGATCTCATTTCCAGGTAACACCCCCCCCAAAAAAAATGTCCATTATTTGATGATGCCGTGCATGTATATTTAGTTGAACTTACGGCGATTAGAACCTTATGCTAGCTTGTTGAAATACTATTCTACTAATTTGTCATTACACCCATAGCCTGGGTACTACATGTCAAAAGCAGATACTGCGCAACAGGCCATCAAGTGTTCAAAAAGCATGTCCTGCAATATGATTCTCCCAAATTCAAGTCTTACAGTTTGAGGTACATGACAATTTTCATTACAGTAACAAACAGATATGTATTGCAATGACAGTTTGACATCTATATAGCATTGCATTCAGCCTATCAGCAAAGGCATATATACATATATGTATATATGTTTTTGTTTGCGAAGAACTTCCCAAAACTCTCTGTTACATTAGTTCAATTCTTAGTTCAAATCCAGTTGCCCAGTTCCAGGCCACCCATATTGTCCTCCTGTGCCTCCATATTCGTTAAAAGAGAACTCGGTTGATACTTCTTTACGATCATCCTTCCTTGTACTGGTGCCACCCCATGCATTTATGCTCCCTCCCTGTTGGAAAACCTGCTCTTTCTCGCCCATATTGGGGCCTATTGACCCACCACCACCATAGCCAAGACCACTTGCCTGTACCATCATCTCATTATGAGCTTGTGAAGCTGGATGAATCATGGCTGCCATCTGCATATTTGCAGCTTCCTGAGCAGTCCGCCTTGCTTCCATTGCAGCCTTCGTTTCCATTAAGGCACGCTTCTCATCCTCCAAGAGCAGCCTCTCCAGTAAGAGATGCTCCTCTGTTCGGAACTGCCCACTGCGGCGCTTGTTTTGAATAACGTTATATGCAAGGACTTGTTTCTCGAAAGTCGTAGTGAACTCTGCAACCTTGGCGGCTATACTGTTGTCCCACAGCTGGGCACGAGAAGGAGTTTGGTCCGAGCTGTTGGCCGGATCAAACGTCTCATCATCCTCATCCTCTTCATTTGCAGCAGCCACATGATACGGTAGTAGCCTACACAGATTAGAGAGAAAAGAAGCAATCTCAATAGTTGAAATTGGATAGGTTTGTCACAACAGAATCAAAGTACCGAGTATAATATAAAACCAACCCAGTCAGCAAATGGAACTGCACACAAAACTTCCACCCAGGAACCAACCCAGTATAATATAAAACCAAATTTAACCTGTATCATGATATGGTGGAATGAGGTTGATGAACATCTTGAGAACCCCTTATCAAATACAGGTCGGAGGTTTCAAATTTGAAGCATCTCTTTTGTTTTCTTTAGGAGCTACGGATAATAGACCAAAAACCCTAAAAGCAGGTGCATCATGTTCAAAAAAACATTTAATTGCACTGAGTTCCGTCCACCATGTGTTCCTAATGAATCTGACAACATAAGATACAATGATATATTTTCTTTTGCTGAACAGCCTATACAGGCTAGGAAATGAGTATTGGAGCTTATGCCACACAAATTATAAAGGGAACAAAAAGGAAGAATAGGGGCCGGTGCGAATCGAACGTCCAATTGGAAGTCAATGGACTTAACCACCTGGGCTAAGTCCTCATATCCCTAAATTCAATGATAATATGATATATTGACAAGGTTCGGATTATCCGGAAAAAAAATACAATAATGGTATATTTGGATTTAATTTTTCGGATATTGTTATTTGGACTTAAAAAAAAAGCATGCATGACAAAAAATAGATTGACTGAATATTTGATTGGATATTTTATTTTCTTTTACATGCAGAGGAATAATGAAATAATTATAAAAATAATAAGGTTAAATATTTAATATGAAAAAATATATTTAAACTTAAATAGAGCTAATTAGTTGAATTACTGTTATTTTATATGCTTTATAATTTATGTATGAGAAAACTTAAAATTATTTTTTTTTTGGTTAAAAAATGTGAATAAAAAACTTTAGAAATGTCAAACAAAAGAATCTAAAAATGAATCCAAACAGGCAATATTTGTGGAAAAAACTTTGGTGAATTTGTCCCAAAGTATAACTTGTTTCGAGCGCAATAATAAAAAATCTATGAATTTATCCAAATGCCCATTAAATAGGCTCACTTTGTTTCATTTACATGCTTTTTAACTAATTTCTTTGATAGAGTTTGGTTTAGTAGTTAACCCTACACTTTCAGAATTGGGAGTTCGATTCCATTCGGTGTCTAATCCTTCCTTTTATTTTTATTTATAATTGGTATAGCATGACTTTCATCATTCTTTATTTTCATTTTTAGCCAAATAGTATTTCTTTCCAAGGTTAAAAATAAGAAACAAAAATGCCATGATCTTGCATGAATCTTAGAATAGCATAAGCATAAGTTGGCATTTGGTTTTTATATATCATATTCTACAAGATGTGTGTTGTTGTTATTATTATTATTATTATTATTATTATTATTATTATTATTATTATTATTTTGAGAATACGTGATGCATTAATGCATGCGTTTTTAGTAAGTGTATTATGATGAAATTTAAATGAAAAATAAACAATACCGTAATTAGTAATACTTTTTTTAAAAATATATTTTTCCATTTGAGATTTTTTTTCTTGGCACTTGTTTTAAGTTGGAGTTTTGGTAAGAGCATATGATACATAAATATAAAAAGAAAAATGAACACAAATTATAAAGCAAACACAGAGGTAATGAATAGGAGGAACACAGAGGTAATGATACGGGACCAATATACCTACCCCAACCTCAATTAATCACAAGCACCATATAAAATGAAGTAATAGGAAAGGGAACAAAGTTGAGAATATACTAAAAAAAACCATGTTGGGTTTCTAGGCATCTGATGTTGGCCATAATAATATATATATATATATATATATATATATATATATATATATATATATATATATATATATATACACACTGGGACTCTTACTACTATTATAAAGGCCACCTCATCATCCATCTGATCACATTATGCAGATCAATAAGCAATGCAAAGTTTTGGCAAACAACACAAGCACTGCAATCTGCAAACTTCTTTTTCCCGCTAAATTCCTAAAATTTGCTTCAGTAGCTCATACGCCAACAAGGTGTACAGAAACAGTAAATCAGAATACAATGGATAAAGAAAATCAAGAAATGATGGATGATGTTCTTAGATTCGAGCAAAATTTAACTTAAGAAAACTAAAAGAATAATCGTGAGTAATACAATAGCCACGCACATTATCTCGCAGTACAAAAAATGACCCAAATGTAGATGCAAATTATTGCAGGGGAAGGGCAGGGAGACGAATCAGGTGGTACATTGTAAATATGAAACACATATATACCAATTATTGGCGATAAAATCCGATAAAGATTAAATCAATCCGAAAACACACGTATATTTTTCATTTTTAAGAAACATAAGGGAACAAAGGAAAGGAAAGAAACCTCTCGCAAGCGTCTTCGATGGAACTGAAGGGGCGCTTGAAGTCCGGATGACAGATCCGTTTAGCGTCCTCATAAGCCAACTGGACGGACACCTTGTTTTTCTGCGGAAATATGTTGTTGATGGGTACAACAGGCGGATTTAGGTTTGGATTTTGATTGGGTATGCGCCTAGACGGCGGCGGCGGCGGAGGTGGAGTGGTGGAAGCAATCCTTGAGGGGGCGGCGGAGGAGGAACTAGGGTTTAGAGGGCGATGGTGATGGAACTGATACTGCGGGCGGAGATTATGGGCACCGATGTCAAAGGCGAACCGCGGAATGGGCTGTTGCAACTGCTGTATATAAAGTTGTTGCTGCTGGTACCTCTGCTGCTTCTCGAACTCGCGCCGGGCATTCTCCGCTGCCTTGTCGCCGCCGCTATCCATTGTAACAGTCGCCTTGTTCCTTCCTTTTGGCACCTTCCGTACTCCGACCTGTGAATTTTACCCCCCATCGCCACCTAATGAATGAATTTTGGCTCACGTGATTTTGGGCTTAGGTGGGCCAAAAGTATTGGGCTAGTCTGGCTTGGATGGGTTCTGTAAAGGCCCAGATATTGAGGTGAACTGGGCTGGTATGGGCTTTATAGTTCGCAATCATTTTGATTTTTGAATGTGCAATACTATTACTTATTGACGTTTATCAGTAGCGGCCACTGCCATTCGCATTCAGATTTCAAATTGGGGAAAATTCAACAATGGCGGACATGAAGGGTTTCTATCGTCAGAAGAAGAAATCGGGTATTTCAAAGCCAACTTTATCGAAGAAAACTCCAAAGGGAAAGCATTCAGCCTCCTGCGGTGCGAGCAAAGTCCAGCCTCCGGCTCTGGTTACCCATGGTTCGCTTGATCTTAAAGGTCTCATCTGTTCACCTATTTTTATTTTTATTATTTATTATTTTTTTATGCGAGCCTATGTATATGTTCTCCTCTTGAAAACGTATCACTGCAACGAGTTTCTAAATACTGACATTATGGAACTAGGTTTTAATTCGAGAAACCGTAATATCCAAAAGTAAAAGAAAATATGTGTTGGCTTTATGATTTTCGATTGGAAGTTTTTATGAATGTTTAGTGACAGCTTACTAATTGCAAGCCTATTTATTTGCTTCTTTTTCTGAAGTTTTTGGAGGAGAAACTATTTATTTGCGTCATAATGATTAAATATATTGCAAATAGTATATGAATGAATCATTTTGAGTTTATACTTTTTAGTGTGTAGTGTAGGTTTGTTTACTAGAAGGGATGAGTGATGGATATCCCTTCTAGTAACCGGACCCCACATCATGGAGTGAGTGATTTACCATCTGAAGTCTGAAACATTGCATTTTGCCATGAACTTTTTTAATGATTGCATGCATTGACCATGGACATGTTCAAATTTGTTTTGTTCCTTGCCAAAGGCACTTCAGACATACTTTACTGGTTCCAATTCAAGTAGCTTTACTGGTGTGTTTGGATGAGAAGATTTCAACAACTAAGTAGTTATTTTTTTAACCCTGACCACTTAAAGTAAACAACATATTATCCTAATAAAACTTATCAGGTTCAATCCTTTGAAAGAAACACATCTTATGAGAAACTTTGCAGCAGTTGGAAGTTCTCAGCCTAACAGACACGAATTAGTATCTGTAGTTACATGTGAACATGCTAAGATTGCATCATGTGCTGGGTATGCCATCTGAGCTCTTTTAATGCTCTAGTTGAAGCGACATTTTTCTTTCACGAGCCCCTTCATTTTGTTTAGATGAATATTAAGTTTGTTAATTCGTGTGTTTTTGTTATGCTGGTGATTTTCTTGGATAATTTTGCTGTTCGGACTTTAATTTTGATCTATTGGATAATTTTGTTTTTATACAGTAATAATATTTTTATAATTTTGCTTTTATACAGTAATAATATTTTTATTTGCTTTAAATCAACTCCAGATGATTATGACGACAGAGAGGAGGTTCTGCGACAATTTGACTTGAACATGGCTTATGGACCATGCTTAGGCATGGGCAGATTAGAGCGCTGGGAGCGTGCTAAAAACTTGGGGTTAAACCCTCCTGAAGAAATTGAAGGTCTACTCAAAGCAAGCCAAGTTAACCCCGTGTGTCTGTGGGATGGTCGTGTTTAGCATTAGTATTTGGTGCCTTCCAGCCTTTTGCTTTGTGTGTTTTATTTGGGCACCGTAGTTATATTAGCCTTTGATATAGTTACTTGGGCTCTGCGAGATGACTTCTCTTGCTAGTTGCTACCATAACCATGTACCACCGTAATAGTTTCTCTTCTAAATCCTGGCGTTTTCTGTTGTTACCTTAACTATTATGGCCATTGGGGATTCTACTTTTTTGTAAGCATGAGACTTGGTGGTGTAAATTAGGGCCCATCATAGAACAGTCAAAATGGGTTTGTCCAGTTCGGCTAGCCTGTCCTGCCTACACTAAATGGTGGGCTGGCTGAACAAATGGGTTTGTCCAGTTCGGCTAGCCCGTCCTGCCTACACTGAATGGTGGGTTGGCTGAACAAATAGATGCCCGTTTAGAAGTAGTCCAAACCCGCCATCATTCGGGCTAGCCCGTAGCTGGTGTGGGCTCGCCTGTGGGCCAAGCTATTTTTCAAATTTTTTATTTTTTAAATTTGTTATAAAAGCTTAAATAATACTTCATCTGTTCTTTTATTTTTCATATCATACAGACTCACAGTACGCACAGTCAAATATACACTTTGAACTATTAATAACTCAAGTTCAGTACAAGTAAAATTCTAAAAGTTTGATATTTAAAAACTACAAGATAAGATGAATATAATAAGATCTGATTTAGCTATATTTTAATTTATATAACTATGATGAAAAATTGAAATCAACACAGATGAACAGTAGCATTTCTTGCAATGTAGCAAAAAAAAAAAAAAAGAATAAGTATAATGTATTGTTTAAAGGTTTGTTGATTAGATGCTATTTGAAATTATATAATGTTGATTTGATAATATATTATTTAATAATTTTATGTTTTTGTAAAATATTAGTATTAAAGAATTATAACATTGACTTGATGTTAATTAAATTAAAACAATTTTAATGTTTATTACAAAAATTATGGGCTACTTAATATTATTTTTTATACTAATTCAAAGTTATGTTGCAAAAAAAATATTTTAAATTTTTTTAAAAAAGTCATTTTAGATTCTTCTAAAAATGCATATACCGTATAAAAAAAATCGAGAATGTCAAAATTTTCAGTATACCGTAAGATTTTGGTATGGTAACGGTATATATTTTTTTTGATACCGTGGTATATTGTTACCATATCGAACTTTGGTATATAACACGATATCGGTATATCGTTATGTATCGAAGGTTCGGTATGCTTGTATATACCGCGATACCGGTATATACTGAACTTATCGAAATTTATATAATTTTACATATATAACACTATATATCGGTATTTCGGTATATACCGAATGTTTGATATATCGGTATACACCACAGTACCGGTATATCAGTATGTACCGAATGTTCGGTACATACTTAACTTACCGGATAGTCAGTTTGGTAACAATATGAAAAATATTTCATACGGAAATCTTCAGTGTACTAATCTTCGACATATCGAAGATTTCGATACAATATTACTACGAAAATTTACAGTAAATTTCAATACGGTATATGGTATGCCGAGAAATTTTCGGTATACATTTCCGACCCATAATCTCTAAGCTAATGTGGTACTTATTGTGTTATGTGTTTAAGAAGAGTGAATGATCTTTTAGAATTTTTTTGAAAACTACTTTTTATAATAAAATGTAATTCTATAATGATATAAGTTATAACCACTCTAATATGAACTGCCACTTTGACACAACTTCCACTCACAGTAATTGGCCTCCATAGCAACAACCACTTCAATCAATTGCCCAAGACAAAAAAATTCGAGAAATCCCCAAATGTGTTAGCCTATTAAGGAATCTCCACATAGGGAGTTTGCTGGACTAAAAGAAATTCTTCCACCAAAAAGGATAAAATTCTGGGCATGCTGGTAATCACACAAGAGCATCACGCCAATAATCATTCTTATAAAGTCAATTTTACATAACATCAAAATTTCCTAGATAATAACATAAGATGGAGGTATGGAAACATAATTGTTAAGAGATTTAATTACAGAATTTCACCTGCCCTAAGTTAAAAAGAAGGGAATTTGACCTGCACAATGTTGAAGTGGTAAAGAAGAGCAACCCCGGAGTTGAATTGGTGCTCCAGAAGAGCTATTGTTTCTTCCTAGAGAGTCGAAATCATCACAATTTATACAGGAAGGATACTGAAAACGATAGAGAAATGAATTACTTCTATTTAAAAATTATACTGAAAAGAATAATATAATATTGATTACTTCCTCCGTGTTTTTGAATATGCTATATTCTATATGAAAAAAAACAATGCGTAATTAATAAATAAATATATACTCCCTCTGTTTTTTTTTAATCCTTTTCACTTTTCTGCACGCAAATCAATATATATTTTAAATCGTGAATAACTCAAATTATATATTATTAAAAATTAAAAATTTGATATTCTAAAACTACTCGATTAGACAAATCTAACAAGATTTCACGTGACTATGTTTTATCTTATACTTCCTCCGTCTCGTTTAAGTTATTACGTTTGACTTTTTATATATAATTAAAAATATAGTCAAGTGAGATCTTGTTAAATTCTTCTAATCTTATAGTTTTAGAATACCAAATTTTTATGATTTTTTATTAAATACAATTTATCATTATTAAAAAACGGGAGTATAATTTATCATTATAGTACTTATTTTCCTATTAGGGGTGGGAATAGGCCAGGCTACCCGACAGGGGCCTATGGCCTTACCTACCGAAGGCCAGGCCAGACTTTTTTTTATAAACAGGCTAGGCTTAGACTAATTTAAAAGCCTATTTAGCTAAATAGGCCTAGGCCAGACTTAATTAAAAGCCTTTTAGGCCTACCAAGCCGGTCTATTTATCATATTATTAGTCTATTTATGTTTATTATATAGGAATATGTCGTATTTTTAGTATTATATATTATGTAAAAGTAACTATTAATTTGATCTTATATAGATTTTAAAATATTTATGAGTTTTTTTCTCCTATATAAATAGTTCAACCACGCGCGTATATAAATAGTTTTGGATGAAAACTTGGCCAAGTGAACAAATTATATATTCCAACCTTATGATTTCATCCGGATATATAAAAAAAATTAAACTTATATCTAAAATAGGCTTAATCAGACTTTTAAAAGGCTTAGAAGCTGGCATTTTTAAATAAATAGGCCAGGCTTAGGCCTATAACATAGGCCTATTAAAGGTAATAGGCCAGGCTCGAGCCTATAAAAATCGACGTAGGCCCAGGCCGTACAAGCCTAGGCCTACCCTATTTCCACCCCTATTTCTTATATAGAAAAATAAGTTATTATAATTTATTATTTTAATTTTAGTTTAATAATTTAGTGCCCCACTTGGTCACAAGTCCACGTTACCGGACTCGGCAATAAGTTATTATAATTTATTTATTATTATAATTTTTAATTTAATAATTTAGTGCCCACTTGGTCACAAGTCCACGTTACCGGACTCGGCAAACTCTTAAGCATGAACACCATTAATAAAGGGAACGGAAAACATCTATGACTCCGATGTGGGATCTATGGATATGAGCGCACTAGTCTTCCTATTTGAGTCATAGTAGCTTCTTACTTCTTCCTCGGTCCTCACCAGTCAGTCACCAGGTATTTCCCCTGCGTCTCCCATTTTGTTCTTCCGCCGCTTCGAATTCATC
Organism: Hygrophila difformis; assembly: GCA_030278955.1. Classification (NCBI taxonomy): domain Eukaryota; kingdom Viridiplantae; phylum Streptophyta; class Magnoliopsida; order Lamiales; family Acanthaceae; genus Hygrophila; species Hygrophila difformis. The sequence goes on from JAOANR010000004.1 coordinate 44,332,336, forward strand.
TGTTCAATTGGGTAGAAAATTCTATTGTTCATGAATTGATCCCTATCCATATCCATTTTCTTGGGTTCATTCTCATATTGAACAAATCATCAATAATTGGTAACTACAGGTGATCATGTCATTTGAATGATTCTTGGCCCCAGCTAGCTACCTGTTTTGATTGCGTAAGAATCCCCCGTTTTGTTTGATTGTTGGCGATCGATTGTTTTTCTTCTTAACCTTTTCTGGGAGGGAATTGTATGTACCTAGATTGGATATAATCTGAATTTCCATTGCAGAAGAGAGTTTAGGACAAGGCTCCTGTTGCTGTTTGATGATCTGGGAGTTGGATTTCTGAGGCTTCAAGATTAAAATGTCAGTCGATCATGATAAATCAGAAGCCGGACATGACAGAGGTAAACAATATCTTCATTTTTGTTCCTACTTTTCTTGATTCTTCTTCTATGTGCAAGAATTTTTAGGTTATTATGCAATTGATGTTTGAATAACGCCATTTTGATATGTTAATCAACTGATGATCGCATTTAGGACGTCTATGTAAGAATGAATGATTGTTTTCCTCTGAATTAGGCATTGAGATAACAGATAGGAAGGGTTTGATTTCATCGTCTGCATTCTGTGAATCAGGTCATTGTCTCTTGGACCTCTTACAAATGGATAGCTTTTCATATTCGGATTCAGAGTTTAGCATTTCTGCTTCTTCTTCCAGTAAGCAACCTTTGGTTTTTGTTTTCCTGATGGCTGTCATGTCTTTGCAAAGACAATCTGCAATAGAATTTGGACATTGGGATGCAACATTATTGTTTTACATCATCTTTGTTTTCTGCGAGTGACAATCTGCAATATCGCGCCTCTGTTCTTGATGCAGTCGATGAAGACACTGGCCATAAAGAATAACCTCAACCCCATTTGGAATGAATGCCTAATGTTTTCCATTCCAGAAAACATACCCCCTCTCAAGTTGGTAAGCATATCATCTTAACAATTTTAAGTTACATTGCATAAACATTAAACACAGACTGTAAGAGCCTTTATGCTTTCTTTTGGCAGCTTGTCTACGACAAGGACAAATTCACAATCGATGATTTTATGGGGAATGCTGAGATCGACATTCAACCACTGCTGGCTGCAGCAAAGGCTTCATAAAGCTCCTCAATCAATGAGTCGACGCAGCTTGTGACATGGAAAGCAATCAAAGAAAATATGCTCATGAAGGATGGCGTGATCACACTGGAAGATGGCAAGGTGAAACAAGAAATCTCCATCAAGTTGCAGAACGTGGAACGTGGGGTTTTAGAGATTGAGCTTGAATGCGTCCCTCTAATGCAATGATGTGCGTATGTTATATGTCTATACAAGATGTCACAAGCTGTGAACACACCAAATTTCACTTAGCCAAATTTTCTTCAAGAATGTGGCTGGGGTTGTGATGCGCGGTTGTATGGAATAGTCCGGGGGGACTGGCGCCAACCCCCATGGTTTATGTGTACGATGTCCTGCTTGTATGATCTGTCACCATTTTTTCTTATTCTAATATGGCTCTTCTAATATTAGTAGATTCTTTGTTTCAAACGTTAAAACTTCATCTGGTACCGGCATTCCAGAGAAAAGTGTCAAACTTATAGAATTTACAGAAATTAGCTTTTCAATTTGTAACAAAGCTAGATTTTTTATTTGTACTTCTGTCAATTGCAAATCTGTTAAAACATTGATTTATGAATTCTTCCTTAAAAATAGATTAAATAAATTTGATTTTCCTTCTTTATACACCCCATTATTTTATTCATAATATTTTTACGAAAATAGTTAATTTATTGTAAACCAAATATTCACATAATAAGAATTTTCACAATTCCCTTAATAATTATAAATGTTTTGTATAATTTTTAATATAATAAAATATAAATAAGTTTCATATTACTACCTCCGTATTCAAATATTGTTGACATTTGCAAATGTGCTACTATTCACATACAGACTTTAACTTAAAGTTTTATCATAGTTATATAAGTTAAAATATAGCCAAGTGAAATCTTGTTAGATTCGTCTCGTCGTGTAGTTTTTAAATATTGAACTTTTAGAATTTTTTACTTGTACTGAACTTGAACTTTTAGAATTTAAAATGTACACTGAACTGTGTGAAAGTGGGTCCATAAAGAATATTTGAATATAGAAGAAGTATTTATATATAATTAGAATGATATAAGTGCATATTAATTGTATAATATAATATATATATATATAAATTGGAATTGAAAATTCTATATAAATTTAAAATTCAAAATCTTTCAAATTTTTTAAATTTTAAATTTCAAATCTTTTTAAAAGTGAACAATATTGTGGGATACCGTATAAATGAAAATTCCTTATATTTCAAAAATTGAAAATCTATAATGAATAAATAAATAAATAAATAAGAAACTCTCGAATTAATAAAAATGAAAAATATATAAAAATTGAAAATTTAAAATGGAGACACCACATTAATGTAAGATAGGTTGTTCGGTAATAATATTTTTATAATTTTGCTTTTATACAGTAATAATATTTTTATTTGCTTTACATCAACTCCAGATGATTATGACGACAGACAGTAGGTTCTACGACAATTTGACTTGAACATGGCTTATGGACATGCTTAGGCATGGGCAGATTAGAGCGTTGGGAGCGTGCTAAAAACATGGGGTTAAACCCTCCTGAGGAAATTGAAGGTCTACTCAAAGCAAGCCAAGTTAACCCTGTGTGTCTGTGGGATGGTCGTGTTTAGCATTAGTATTTGGTGCCTTCCAGCCTTTTGCTTTGTGTGTTTTATTTGGGCACCGTAGTTATATTAGCCTTTGATATAGTTACTTGGGCTATGCGAGATGTCTTGTCTTGCTACCATAACCATGTACCACCGGATTAATAGTTTCTCTCTTCTAAATCCTGGCGTTTTCTGTTGTTACCTTAACTATTATTGCCATTGGGGATTCTACATTTTGTAAGCATGAGACTTGGTGGTGTAAATTAGGGCCTAACATGGAACTGTCAAAATGGGTTTGTCCAGTTCGGCTAGCCTGTCCTGCCTACACTAAATGGTGGGCTGGCTGAACAAATAGATGCCCGTTTAGAAGTAGTCCAAACCCGCCGCCATTCGGGCTAGCCCGTGGCTGGTGTGGGCTTGCCTGTGGGCCAAGCTATTTTTTAAATTTTTTATTTTTTTTATTTTTTAAATTTGCTATAAAAGCTTAAATAATACTTCATATGTTCTTTTATTTTTCATACAAACTCACAGTATGCACAGTCCAATATACACTTTGAACTATTAATAACTCAAGTTCGGTACATGTAAAAATTTTAAAAGTTTGATATTTAAAAACTATAAGATAAGACGAAAATCTAACAAGATCTCATTTAGCTATATTTTAACTTAGATAACTATGATTAAAAATTGATATCAACACAGATGAACAGTAGCATTTCTTGCAATGTAGCAAAAAAAAAAAAAACGGAATAAGTATAATGTATCGTTTAAGGTTTGTTGGTTAGATGCTATATTTTTTTAAAGTGAATACCAGAGTATCCCTAGGCCTCATTGGACCCAAAACTAATCCCTCGAGGATTTGCAAGGGCAATTAAGGGCGCATCTCCCAAAGCAGTTTTTTGCATACACAAGACTCGAACCCGAGACCTTGCTTAAGCGTCTAGAGCCCTTATCCACTCAAGCCAACTGCTGTTGGTTGGTTAGATGCTATTTGAAATTATATAATGTTAATTTGATAATATATTTTTTAATAATTTTATGTTTTTGTAAAATATTAGTATTAAAGAATTATAACATTGACTTGATGTTAATTAAATTAAATTAAATTAATTTTAATGTTTACTACAAAAATTATGGGCTAATTAATATTATTTTTTTATACTAATTCGAAGTTATTTTGCAAAAAGAATATTTCAAAAAATTAAAAAAAAAAGTCATTTTAGATTCTTCTAAAACTCATATACGGTATAAAAAAAATCGAGAATGTCAAAATTTTCGGTATACAGTAAGATTTTGGTATGGTAACGGTATATATTTTTTGATACTGTGGTATATTGTTACCATACCGAACTTCGGTATATAACACGATATCGGTATATCGGTATATATCGAAGGTTCGGTATGCTGCTATATACCGCGATACTGGTATATCGGTATATACCGAACTTATCACTGCCTCACCCAATAAAATAAACTTGCAAACAAATCTGAAATGAATGACGAGAAGAACAGACGAAGAACCGTGATCCATAGACCCCAAATCGCGATATCATTGGAGTAGCCAAGGAAGAGAATCCCAAATCGCATTCGTAAGAAGAATCCAAATCATCTCTCTCGCTCCCAGAAGAACCCAAATCGCATAAACCTGTTTACTTTAGAAGGAATGAGCTTCGGAATATTATGCAGGTGCGTTTAAAAATTTGGTAGATCTTATACAAAGAATTATTCAGATGATTCAATGGGTATTATGAATTATGATGCCTTGGAATTTGGGATGGGGGTCGACATATGGGTTTATGTGGGGTGGCAACAAAAGGGCTAAGAGTTGAGTCTAAGGGTTCATCCACCATGAATGGATGAGGATTTGAGGAAAATAGTGAAATCTATATTAAATCATCTGAAAATTAGAGTAAATTTGGGAAAGGGATTTGAAATCCATTCTTAAATCCTTTTACTAATCCAAACAAATGGAGAGATTTGTTATCCAAATCCATCCATTCAGACACGTGTACACGGCATAAGGTTCTGGGAGTGAGAGGTGATTTGGATTCTTCTTAGGATGTGATTTGGGATTCTCTTCCTCGGCTACTCCGATGTTTCTTGGTCTGCTCATTTCAGATTTGTTTGCAGGTTTATTTTATTGGGTCGGACAATGGTAATGAGTATGGGTAGATTTTACTTAAAAATGGACCTAGGGATTGTAACACCCCCATTTTCCCTAAGGATGCAGCGGAAGGAAAGAGTGGGAACAATGGGTGGGGTGCTACGGCCACGTATTCCGGAATGCCCAAAATACGCTAAGGATATAATAAATAATTGCAGAATATTTGCAATCGAATGTATATGCTAACCATGTTCCGGACAAGCTAGCATATAATTCGCATAGAAGCTTATATACTGTTAAAAGTATAAATAAGCTTAATACGTTTGGTTATATAATCAAAAATGGAGGAGCATTCCTCAAATGAGCTCAATGGTAATAATAATAGAATAAATCAATGGAAGCTTTGATTTTAAAAAGGGGTTGTCTATTTCATATTCTGTTAAACGCGCAATGCATTGTTTAAAACAGTAGGGCACAAAAATATTCACAATGGGGTAGAACCCAAATATTTGTTTATGCTTATCTATGCCAAGTAGTATACTTTTACCCGTAAAGAGGATTTAAAAATAAACAATTTCTTTTTTTTTTGTAAATGATACCCCAAATCCGTGCCCGTGCAAATGATGCCTTGCAGATTCGAAAACCTGAAAGGAAATGGTAAAAAGTGTAGAGTCAGCGAAAACAATCGCTGAGTAAGTAGACATTTACTCCCGGAGGAGGTTGAGTTGCAGAAATAATTTAAAAAGAACAGTTATGGTAATGGTATGCTAAAACGAGAATTTATTTAAGCATACAAAATCCATATAAATCTAATCCCGGGAAGAGATAATATGATACTATGCGTCACCAAGAAATAAATTCTCAGCCAACATGATGTGCAGGTTCCCGCCCTGGGGCCCAAATCTCATATACATCCAAGGGTTGTGGTGGAGGTAAGAAATTCCCTCAGACCACGTGGAATCAGGTAGGTGGCATCGGGTCAACGTCCCCAAATAGCTTTGAACTGCACACATCCGGGGGTCGAAAGCCCCGGATAGCTTTGAACTGCACACATCCGGCGGAGGTGATCAGACCCAGTACTCAGACCCACCATGTAACAATATTACCAAAATCCAACCGATTTATTGCAGAAATTAAATAAGCACAGCAAAAGAGCATACCAATATTCCAAAAGCAGTAGGGAACAATAAGCATAACTTTAAAACATAATAAAGCGGGATTTAAAAATTATGCTTAAGCTAAAAATAAATTTGGGCTTACTCCAAAGAGTAAAAATCTACTTACTGTCACCGTGGATGGAATGGACATGACACACGCACAGACCTACGAGCAGATATCCTTCTACAGCTACTTGACTAGCAAAAATTTAATATTAACTTAGTAAGCTATAATATTTAAACAGAAATAATAACTAGAATTTCCAACTCAATAAATCTTACCCGAAAACTCTAACGGACTAGCTATATGTACTAAAACTCATTTGGAACTTGCATCAAAAGGGAAGGAGCAGAAAAATAAATGAAGCAACTTGGACAAGAAAGAAAGGGATAATGGAAAAAATTGCAGACAAGAGAACGTTTACAAAGGCTGAAAGGGAGGAAGGGCGTGAGAAAGGAGGAAGGAAATGGTTGTTATTTATAGACAAGCATATCGGAATAAAACAAGTGTATCAACCATTTTTTTTTTCAACTCCAGCTGCACCCTTTCCTAATTTTACCTCTGTCCGCATTTAATGTCCCTGGTCACACCCTTTGGTCAATGCCCCATCTCCCTGCATTTGGAAAACATTCGTCTCTACGTTTTCCCCCTTTTCAGAAACCCAGCCTGCATCCCTACTTTTCTGTCTCCCCCATTTTCTTTGTTTTACTTTTGCTCTCCCTCATATAGCAGCTCCGGCGGAAGGCGCAAGGAGGCGGCGATGGCAGGGCTCGACGGCGGTAGCGGTACGCGTCGGAGAAGAGGCCGGCAGTGGCTCCGTCGGGGCTTCTCCCTCTTCTTTTCTCTTTTCTTATTATTTCTGTTTTTGTTTTGGATCTGCTTTTTCTGAAATTGGTTGTGTGGAAGGATGAAGAGAAAAGGTGGTGGTGTTGGCGGATCCGCGGTAGTGTTGTGGCCTTTGGGTTTTCTCGCCGTGGATCTGAGGAGTGAAGGTGATGGTTGTGGTGATGATAGCGGGCTTGGGGAGATGGTGCCGGATTTGATGATGGAGGCAGCGGATGGAGGCCGTGGGTGGTGGCGAAGGTTCGGCTGTGGCGGGCGTGGCCGGCGGCCGCGGGCTCGGCGGCTTCTCGGTGGTGGCGGTGGTGGGCGTTGAGATGGAGAAGGAGAGGAAGATGATGGTGGAGGCCGCGGCGAATGGGCAGCGGCTCTCGTGGTGGCCGGATTTTGGGAAGGCTGGAGGCGGTGTCGCCGGCGGCCGCCGGAGGAGGGAGGTTAGGGTTAGGGTTACGGTTTTTTTTGGGGTTGTTGGGCCAAATGAAGTTGGACTTAGTGTTGGACTTAATTAATTTGGACTCTATTTGCTTATTGGACTAAAACCTACTAATTGGTCTCTTCAAAGTTAATTAAATAGCCCAATTTTAATTTGCTAAATTCATGAACTTAATAGGTTTAAATAGATTATAGACTTAATAGATCGTGAAAATAGCCCATCTTATCCTTTAAATTGTCAATTTGCTTAATGGATCACCTAATTTAATTGGCCCAAATTTTATTCTAAATTATGGACTTACTCAACTAATTAATTTCAATTATGGACTTAATAATTTTGTAACACTTAAACTTATAATATAATAGATTTAATTGATTTAAATTATCTACTAATTGGCACCGTTAGCCAAATAATTCAAATTTCCAAATTTCTCAATCCAGGACAATTGCTAGTTAAAGGTTGGACAATTCGTGAATTTCCAATAATGAAATGGACCTTTAACATTATTTACACTAACACTTATAAACAACTCTAAAGGATTCTAAGATACAAATAATTTATCCGGAATATTGTCGCTTTATACGGATTTCACCATGTTTGGGAATTGCTTTTGAAATTGAGGTTAGAATTATTCAATACTTATTCATTCCTTTAACAGATTAATCCAGGTGTTAGTGAATTGGACTCGTGCTCTAAAATAAATTTTATTGCACTTGCGCTTAAGAATTTTAATTATATAAATTTTTGCTCAAGATTTGTCTAGAAATAATTATCGTTCCAAAAATATCATTTCTCCTTTTCATTCTCAAAATTATTTAGTGATCAATTAGACGTTTTTATTTTAGTAAAATTTTAATATCATTAATTAAAATTTAAATTTTATTCGAAATTTTACGGTGTGTTACAGGGATCATTTAGCAATTTTTAGAAAGTTTTTATTTTCTATTAATTATTTTTTTTACCCCACTAATGGTTAAACTAATGATTTTTTGGTCAAAATTAACGGAGGGATGAAAAATGGGAAAAAAAAGTTAATCCGATGGGATCAAAAATGGAAAATTTCAAATCATGGGACCAAAATGGGTGAGAGAATTTCTTACATGACCAAAAGTGGATTTTTCCCATTAATAACTCAAGTTCGGTATAAGTAAAAATTCTAAAAGTTTGATATTTAAAAACTATAAGAGAAGATCTCATTTACCTATATTTTACTCTCTCTGATTCCTTTTTATTTGTCTTTTTAGAAATGAAAAAACATTCTAAAATAGTTGTCACTTTACATATTTATCTCATACTTTTCAAATATTACCCCTATATTAATATAAAATATATTTCTAAAATACTGTGCATTCTCTTTCCATTCCAATTTTATTTTTTATTCCCAAATAAAACACATAGGGATAAAAGTGGAATACACAATAATGATTGCACTTCTTGTTAAATGTGTTTCTTGCTAAAATGACTAGTATTAAGGAACGGAGGGAGTAACTTACTATATAACTATGATTAAAAATTGAAATCAACACGGATGAACAGTAGCATTTCTTGCAATGTAGTAAAAAAAAAAAGGAATAAGTATAATGTATTGTTTTAAGGTTTGTTGGTTAGATGCTATTGAAATTATATAATGTTAATTTGATAATATATTATTTAATAATTTTATGTTTTTGTAAAATATTAGTATTAAAATAACATTGACTTGAGGTTAATTAAATTAAATTAAAACAGTTTTAATGTTTATTACAAAAATTATAGGCTAATTGATATTATTTTTTATACTAATTCGAAGTTATTTTGCAAACAGAATATTTTAAAATTTTAAAAAAAGTCACTTTAGATTCTTCTGAAACTGCATATACCGTATAAAAAAAACAGAGAATGTCAAAATTTTCGGTACACCGTAAGATTTTGGTACGGTAACAGTATATATTTTTTTTATACCGTGGTTATTGTTACCATACCGAACTTCGGTATATAACACGATATCGGTATATCGGTATATATTGAAGGTCCGGCATGCTGGTATATACCGCAATATATATATTGCGGTATATACCGAACTTATCAAAAAATATACATAATTTATATAATTTTATATATAACCCTATATATCGGTATTTCGGTATATAACGAATGTTTGATATATCAGTATACACCGCTGTACCGGTATATCAGTATGTAACAAGTGTTCGGTACATACCGAACTTACCGGATAGTCAGTTTGGTAACAATATGAAAAATATTTCATACGGAAATCTTCAGTGTACTAATCTTTGACATATTGAAGATTTCGGTACAATATTAGTACGGAAATTTACAGTAAATTTCAATACGGTATGTGGTATGCCGAGAAATTTTCGCTATACATTACCGACCCATAATCTCTAAGCTAATGTGGTACTTATTGTGTTATGTGTTTAAGAAGAGTGAATGATCTTTTAGAATTTTTTTGAAAACTACTTTTTATAATAAAATGTAATTATGTAATACTTGTTCCAAAACGATAGAGAAATGAATTACTTCTATTAAAAAATTATACTGAAAAGAATAATATAATATTGATTACTTCCTCAGTGTTTTTGAATAAGCTATATTCTATATGAAAAAACAATGCGTAATTAATAAATAAATATATATTCCCTCTGTTTTTTTAATTCTTTTCACTTTTTTGCACGCAAATCAATATATATTTTAAATCGTGAATAACTCAAATTATATATTATTAAAAATTGAAAATTTGATATTCTAAAACTACTTGATTAGACAAATTTAACAAGATTTCACGTGACTATGTTTTATCTTATACTTCCTCCGTCTCGTTTAAATTATTACGTTTGACTTTTTATATATAATTAAAAATATATTCAAGTGAGATCTTTTTAAATTCTTCTAATCTTGTAGTTTTAGAATACCAAATTTTTATAATTTTTTATTATATATAATTTAAGTTATTAACCGACATATGTGTCAGATAGATCCGTAATAATTATAATGAGACGGATAGTATTACTCAATTAATAGTACTTCCACTAGGGTGAACTTATTAAAAAACGGGAGTATAATTTATCATTATAGTACTTATTTTCCTATATAGAAAAATAAGTTATTATAATTTATTATTTAAAATAAGTTATTATAATTTATTATTTTAATTTTAATTTAATAATTTAGTGCCCCACTTGGTCACAAGTCCAAGTTACCGGACTCGGCGATAAGTTATTATAATTAATTTATTATTTAAATCTTTTAATTTAATAATTTAGTGCCCCACTTGGTCACAAGTCCACGTTACCGGACTCGGCAAACTCTTAAGCATGAACACCATTAATAAAGGGAACGGAAAACATCTATGACTCCGATGTGGGATCTATGGATATGAGCGCACTAGTCTTCCTAATTGAGTCATAGTAGCTTCTTACTTCTTCCTCAGTCCTCACCAGTCCTATTTAACTTATTTTTCTATAATTACTCCGCAAAGCTTCTCCGGCCTTTAGGCTGCTCATCAAAAGCCCCATATCTGTCTAAGGTTGTTCGACAATTCGTGTAATCTGACGCGCATTTTTTTTTTAATTTCCCCCCTTTTATAAAGCATCAATTAATGCTTTCTTTAATGTGTAAAATGAAAGTTACATTTTGAACCTATTCTTTTTCTTCTCTAAAACGTAATAAAAAAATATAGTAACTCATTTATGACACTATTTGATTGCGTAAGAATCCCCCGTTTTGTTTGATTGTTGGTGATTGGTTGTGTTTCTTCTTAACCTTTCCTTGGGAGGGAGTTATGTGTTCCTAGATTGGATATAATCTGAATTTCCATTGCAGAAGAGAGTTTAGGACAAGGCTTCTGTTGCTGTTTGATGATCTGGGAGTTGGATTTCTGATGCTTCAAGATTAAAATGTCAGTCGATCATGATAAATCAGAAGCCGGACATGACAGAGGTAAACAATATCCTCATTTTTGTTCCTACTTTTCTTGATTCTTCTCTGTGGAAAGTTTTTAGGTTATTATGCAATTGATGTTTGAATAACGCCATTTTGATATGTTAATCAACTGATGATCGCATTTAGGACGTCTATGTAAGAATTAATGATTGTTTCCTCTGAATCAGACATTGAGATAACAGACAGGAAGGGTTTGAAACGGTGATTTTTTCTTTGTTTTTCATCGTCTGCATTCTTGAATCAGGTCATTGTCTCTCGGACCTCTTACAAATGGATAGCTTTTCATATTCGAATTCAGAGTTTAGCATTTCTTCTTCTTCCAGTAAGCAGCCTTTGGTTTTTGTTTTCCTAATTGCTGTCATGTCTTTGCAAAGACAATCTGCAATAGAATTTGGACATTGGTATTCAAAATTATTGTTTTACATCATCTTCGTTTTCTGTGAGTGAGGTCCTCAAAGGCGGCTCAAGGATTTGTTATCCGAAGAAGGCAATAGAACTTGTGCAGATTGTGGTGCGCCAGATCCCAAATGGGTGTAAGATCAGCCTCAGTCCCTCGACAAAGTCCTTGTTTTGACCCTTTCGTTTCTGATAGATGCTTGTTTCGATCTTTGTTGCTAACCAGATCATATACCACGGGCGCTTTCATTTGTATAAAATGTGCCGGTGTACACAGAAGCCTTGGAGTGCATATATCGAAGGTGCAGATATGATCCGGCGTTCCAGCGTACCATTTGGCACGCAATCTAGTTTCTTGGATGGTTTTTTATCCGTCTTATGTTTAAATTTGTAGGTCTTATCAGTGAAGCTCGATGAATGGACTAATGAGCAAGTCGATACTTTGTTTGAAACCGGTGGGAACAACGCGATGAACTCAAAGTATGAGGCCTATATTCCCAGTAATATCAGCAAACCGAAACCAGACTCTTCTTCAGAATGTGTGTTGGCTTTATGGTTTTCGGTTGGAAGTTTTTATGAATAATTAGTGACAGCTTACTAATTGCAAGCCTATCTATTTGCTTCTTTTCTGAAATTTTTGGAGGAGAAACTATTTATTTGCGTCATAATGATTAAATATATTGCATGCATTGACTATGGACATGTTCAAAGTATTTGTTTTGTTCCTTGCCAAAGGCACTTCAGACATACTTTACTGGGTTCCAATTCAAGTAGCTTTACTGGTGTGTTTGGATGAGAAGATTTCAACAACTAAGTAGTTATATTTTTTTAAACCCTGACCACTTAAAGTAAACAACTTATTATCCTAATAAAACTTATCAGGCTCAATCCTTTGGAAGAAACAGATCTTGTTGTGAGAAACTTTGCAGCAGTTGGAAGTTCTCAGCCTAACAGACACGTATTAGTATCTGTAGTTACATGTGAACATGCTAATATTGCATCATGTGCTGGATATGCCATCTGAGCTCTTTTAATGCTAGTTGAAGCGACATTTTTCTTTCACGAGCCCCTTCATTTTGTTTAGATGAATACTAATAAGTTTGTTAATTCGTGTGTTTTTGTTATGCTGGTGATTTTATTGGATAATTTTGCTGTACGGACATTAATTCTTTGATCTATTGGATAATTTTGCTTTTATACAGTAATAATATTTTTATAATTTTGTTTTTATACAATAATAATATTTTTATTTGCTTTACCTCAACTCCAGATGATTATGACGACAGAGAGGAGGTTCTGCGACAATTTGATGTGAACATGGCTTATGGACCATGCTTAGGCATGGGCAGATTAGAGCGCAGAGAGCGTGCTAAAAACTTGAGGTTAAACCCTCCTGAGGAAATTGAAGGTCTATTCAAAGCAAGCCAAGCTAACCCTGTGTGTCTGTGGGATGGTCGTGTTTAGCATTAGTATTTGGTGCCTTCCAGCCTTTTGCATTGTGTGTTTTATTTGGGCACAGTAGTTATATTAGCCTTTGATATAGTTACTTGGGCTCTGCGAGATGACTTGTCTTGCTACCATAACCATGTACCACCGGATTAATAGTTTCTCTCTTCTAAAACCTGTCGTTTTCTGTTGTTACCTTAACTATTATTGTCATTGAGGTTTCTACTTTTTGTAAGCATGAGACTTGGTGGTGTAAATTAGGGCCCAACATGGAACTGTCAAAATGGGTTTGTCCAGTTCAGCTAGCCCGTCCTGCCTACACTAAATGGTGGGCTGGCTGAACAAATAGATGCCCGTTTAGAAGTAGTCCAAACCCGCCGTCATTCGGGCTAGCCCGTGGCTGGTGTGGGCTCGACTGAGGGCGAAGCTATTTTTTAAATTTTTTATTTTCTAAATTTTTTATAAAAACTTAAATAATACTTCATCTGTTCTTTTACTTTTCATACAGACTCACAGTACGCATAATTCAATATACATTTTGAACTATTAATAATAGGAAAAATCCACTTTTGGTCCCGTAAGAAATTATCTCACCCACTTTTGGTCCCATATTTGGAAGATTTCCGTTTGTGGTCCTATCAAATTAACTTTTTTTTTCCATTTTTCATCCATCGGTTAATTTTGACCAAAAAATCATTAGTTTGACCGTTAGTGGAGTTAAAAATTAATTAATAAAAGATTAGAACTTTCTAATAATTGCTAAATAATCCTATATCTATTTTTACGTAAAATCTACCCATACCCATTATCACTGCCTTACCCAATAAAATAAACCTGAAAACAAATCTGAAATGAATGACGAGAAGAACAGAGAAAGAACCGTGATCCATAGACCCCAAATCGCGATATCATTGGAGTAGCCAAGGAAGAGAATCCCAAATCGCATTCGTAAGAAGAATCCAAATCATCTCTCGCTCCCAGAAGAACCCAAATCGCATAAACCTGTTTACTTAAGAAGGAATGAGCTTCGGAATATTATGCAGGCGCGCTTAAAAATTTGGTAGATCTTATACAAAGAATTATTCAAATGATTCAATGGGTATTATGAATTATCATGCTTTCGGAATTTGGGATGGGGTCGACATATGGGTTTATGTGGTGTAACACCCCGATTTAATTAACTCATAATTAATTAATTTAATTATGGTTAATTAGCAAAAGACTTAGTATGTGGATTATTTTGTAGGGAATGAAGATTTAAGTGGGGGAAATAAGTCACTAGATAATAAGAGTCAAGTGCTCAAATGGGTGCAATGTGGTCAAGACAAGTGGTGTAACTCTTTTAACCCACATTCCGACCCGAACCGAGACCCGTGACCCGACCCGGATCCATTTTGACTCTTCAAAATCTGAATTATTGGGTGTTGGAAACCCATTTCTTCATCCTCATCCTTCCATTCCCGTCACCTCTCTTGAAGGAGATAGGGTTCTTCATTTTGGCTTGGAATTGGTGTTTTCTTCCTCAAATCAAGTTGGGGGATTGCTTATATAAGCTTTGGTAAGTATTTTCCTAGCTTCTACACTTGATTTTGATGATGTTTGAGTGAGTTTTGGGGTGATGAAAGTTGGTGACGAAAATTGGGTGTTTGTAGAAATTCTTGCTTTTGGTGTTGAATCGAAGCTTGGATTCTTGTTTGGAGGCTGAATAAGTGTTGAAGGAAGCTAAGGTTAGTACTTGAGACCATTTTGGTGTTGATGATTTCAGTTTTAGAGCTTCAAATGGTTTCATGATGAAGAAATCATGTTCTTGGATGAATTTTGATGTTTGGAGCTTGATTTCTTGTTATGTAGCTTGGTATTGGTGTTTGGAGGCGTTGGGGAGCTGTATTGGAAGAGTTTGGATCATCTCAATACCAGGCAAGGGTAGAGATAGGCCTAAATGGGGGCATAATCGGTGGAATGGCCGGAAACCGCCATTTCCATCGTTTCTGTTGTGTCGGCGCGCAGTTGGGGCGCCTTTTTGCCAAACAGCGCGCGAGCAGCGCGCGATCGAACGTCACGACGCCCGTGACGAAACCGGCGCGGGGTTGGCGCGGTTTTTGTGTAAAAACCGCGCCGGGTGCGCGCCACCCCCCCTGTCCGCGCGATTCGTTCGTTCGTTTTCCGGTTCTTCGTCCTGCGTGTTTCCTGAGTTCTTCTTATGCTTCTAGCATGTCATGACTATCATTATGCTCACAATCTTTGAACCTAGTTGCGATTAGCGGTGATCTACTATGCCTTAGTTGAGATCGAGTCTTGTTTCGCTTCTATGTTGATGTGAGTGTTGGTGCCGATATGTGGGGCTTGGCACACCCTTGACACTTAACTCGCGATGAGTTGTTTATTTTGTCATGACACGTAATTTACGTATTGACATGTGTGGAATTGAATCTGATTATGTGTTGGTGCCGATATGTGGGGCTTGGCACACCCTTGATACTTAACTCGCGATGAGTTGTTGATGCCGATACGTGGGACTTGGCACACCCCGGATTATACTTAACTCGAGATGAGTGATTGAATTGAATCTTGATATCTGTGATGATATCTGAATATCTGTGATGAGATGTGAATATCTGTAATGATATGTGATATCTGTGATGACATCTGAATATCTGTGATGATATGTGAATATCTGTGATGATATGTGAATATCTGTAATGATATGTGATATCTGTGATGATATCTGAATATCTGTGATGATATGTGAATATCTGTGATGATATGTGAATATCTGTGATGATATGAAATGCCACGACGGTAGGATACGCTATGCTTACGAATCGGTATCCGATGAGGGACATAGTGGGATCGCTACCCAGAAGCATTGAGACTGAAAAGGATTTATATCCTAGTCTGATTTGGCTAGAAAGGGCTCATGACCCTTAGCCTGACCCGCTTGCCGTAAGCCACGATTTCAGCTGTTAGTGTCCGCGGCGGGGGCACTGTGGGTATGTCTCTCGACCATTAAGGGGTGTGGACCCTTATATGGGAGGGAATACCGACCATGGTACCTAGGTGCGCGCTAGACATGCTTATGTGCTGCATTTAGGGTAGATAGACATCTTAGGTCATAACATTTCATCTCATCATCCATCATTCATCTTATTTGCTGTGGTTGAAGCACCGGTATGGGACGGTGTGATGTTTACTTATTCGCATTGTTCAATTTTTATGTTATGCCTAACAAATGTTTAAAAACGGAATATATCTCCACCTATATGTATAAATATACTTCTAGGGAATCAAGTTAATTCTTGTTTCCCCTTATGCCGATTCTTCTATTCTTGCTCAGTACCTTGTACTGACCCTTGCTATGTTTTTATGTATAGATATTCCCGGGGAGGACGCAGAGCCTGAGCACGATGTGGGGTTTGGGGATGAGTGATCTACCTAGAGATGCATTAGCATGTTGTGGACTTATGTGCTTGTCTTGAATAAATGCTATGACTCTATTACCTTGTCTCGTACTGCTTGTGGTACCGATCAGAACATTATGTTCGGTCTTGTGTGTTACTTAATGTCTCTGACAGGTTGAGATGAGACTGATATGTCGACTGTTATGTCGCATGAATAAGGCTTGTAAGCCGGACGTCTGTTATGATGTGAGGTTTCCTTTCTGGATTTGTACTATGATTCATTGGCTTCCTGTTTACTTGGCTACGTGTTATTGATCTTAAATTGATTGGCCAACAGTTTAAGAGAGGTAACACGGCAGTGACGTCACAGAAATTTGGTTTTAAATTTTTGGGGCGTTACATGTGGGGTGGCAACAAAAGGGCTAAGAGTTGAGTCTAAGGGTTCATCCACCATGGATGGATGAGGATTCGAGGAAAATAGTGAAATCTATATTAAATCATCTCAAAATTAGAGTAAATTTGGGAAAGGGATTTGAAATCCATTCTTAAATCCTTTTACTAATCCAAACAAATGGAGAGAGTTGTTATCCAAATCCATCCATTCAGACACGAGTACACGACATAAGGTTCTGGGAGTGAGAGGTGATTTGGATTCTTCTTAGGATGTGATTTGAGATTCTCTTCCTCGGCTACTCCGATGATTCTCGGTCTGTTCATTTCAGATTTGTTTGCAGGTTTATTTTATTGGGTCGGACAATGGTAATGAGTATGGGTAGATTTTACTTTAAAATGGACCTAGGGATCATTTAGCAATTTTTAGAAAGTTTTAATTTTCTATTAATTATTTTTTATCCCACTAACGGTTAAACTAACGATTTTTTTGGTCAAAATTAACGGAGGGATGAAAAATGGGAAAAAAAAAGTTAATCTGATGGGACCAAAAATGGAAAATTTCAAATCATGGGACCAAAAATGGGTGAGAGAATTTCTTACAGGACCAAAAATGGATTTTTCCCATTAATAACTCAAGTTCGGTATAAGTAAAAATTCTAAAAGTTTAATATTTAAAAACTATAAGATAAGATTTCATTTACTTATATTTTACTCTCTCCTTCCTTTTTATTTGTCTTTTTAGAAATAAAAAAGCATTCTTAAATAGTTATCACTTTATATATTTATCTCATACTTTTCAAATATTACCCCTATATTATTATAAAATGTATTCCTAAAATACTGTGCATTCTCTCTTCACTCCAATTTTATTTTTTATTCCCAAAGAAAACACATAGGGGTAAAAGTGGAATACACAATAATGATTGCAATTCTTGGTAAATGTGTTTCTTGCTAAAACGACTAGTATTAAGGAATGGAGGGAGTAACTTATGTAACTATGATTAAAAATTGAAATCAACTCGGATGAACAGTAGCATTTCTTGCAATGTAGCAAAAAAAAAAGGAATCAGTATAATGTATTAAAAACAAAAATTATAGGCTAATTAATATTATTTTTTATACTAATTCGAAGTTATTTTGCAAACAGAATATTTTAAAATTTTTAAAAAAAGTCACTTTAGATTTTTCTAAAACTGCATATACCGCATAAAAAAAAACAGAGAATGTCAAAATTTTCGGTATACCGTAAGATTTTGGTACGATAACAGTATATATTTTTTTGATACCGTGGTATATTGTTACCATACCGAACTTCGGTATATAACACGATATCGGTATATCGATATATATCGAAGGTTCGGCATGCTGGTATATACCGCAATAAATCGCGATATATACCGAACTTATCGAAAAATATACCTAATTTATATAATTATATATATATAACACTATATATCGGTATTTCGGTATATAACGAATGTTTGATATATCGGTATACACCGCGATACCGGTATATCAGTATGTACCGAATGTTCGGTACCGAATGTTAGGTACATACCGAACTTACCGGATAGTCAGTTTGGTAACAATATGAAAATATTTCATACGAAAATCTTCATTGTACTAATCTTCGACATACCGAAGATTTCGGTACAGTATTAGTACGAAAATTTACAGTAAATTTCAATACGGTATATGGTATGCCTAGAAATTTTCAATATACCTTACCGACCCATAATCTCTAAGCTAATGTGGTACTTATTGTGTTATGTGTTTAAGAAGAGTGAATGATCTTTTAGAATTTTTTTGAAAACTACTTTTTATAATAAAATGTAATTCTATAATACTTGTTCAAAACGATAGAGAAATGAATTACTTATTAAAAAATTATACTTGAAAAGAATAATATAATATTGATTACTTCCTCCGTGTTTTTGAATATGCTATATTCTATATGAAAAAAAACAATGCGTAATTAATAAATAAATATATACTCCCTCTATTTTTCTTTTAATCCTTTTCACTTTTCCGCACGCAAATCAATATACATTTTAAATCGTGAATATCTCAAATTATATATAATTAAAAATAGAAAATTTGATATTCTAAAACTACTCGATTAGACAAATCTAACAAGATTTTACGTGACTATGTTTTATCTTATACTTCCTCCGTTTCGTTTAAATTATTACGTTTGACTTTTTATATATAATTAAAAATATAGTCAAGTGAGATCTTGTTAAATTCTTCTAATTTTGTAGTTTTAGAATACCAAATTTTTATAATTTTTTATTATATACAATTTAAGTTATTAACCGACATAGGTGTCAGATGGATCCGTAATAATTATAATGAGACGGACAGTATTATTCAATTAATAGTACTTCTACTACGGTGAACTTATTAAAAAACAGGAGTATAATTTATCATTATAGTACTTATTTTCCTATAGAGAAAAATAAGTTATTATAATTTATTATTTTAATTTTTAATTTAATAATTTAGTGCCCCACTTGGTCACAAGTCCACGTTACCGGACTCGGCGATAAGTTATTATAATTTATTTATTATTTTAATTTTTAATTTAATAATTTAGTGCCCCACTTGGTCACAAGTCCACGTTACCGGACTCGGCAAACTCTTAAGCATGAACACCATTAATAAAGGGAACGGAAAACATCTATGACTCCGATGTGGGATCTATGGATATGAGCGCACTAGTCTTCCTAATTGAGTCATAGTAGCTTCTTACTTCTTCCTCAGTCCTCACCAGTCCCCTGCGTCTCCCATTTTGTTCTTCCGCCGCTTCGAATTCATCTGTTCAATTGGGTAGAAAATTCTATTGTTCATGAATTGATCCCTATCCATATCCATTTTCTTGGGTTCATTCTCATATTGAACAAATCATCAATAATTGGTAACTACAGGTGATCATGTCATTTGAATGATTCTTGGCCCCAGCTAGCTACCTGTTTTGATTGCGTAAGAATCCCCCGTTTTGTTTGATTGTTGGCGATCGATTGTTTTTCTTCTTAACCTTTTCTGGGAGGGAATTGTATGTTCCTAGATTGGATATAATCTGAATTTCCATTGCAGAAGAGAGTTTAGGACAAGGCTCCTGTTGCTGTTTGATGATCTGGGAGTTGGATTTCTGAGGCTTCAAGATTAAAATGTCAGTCGATCATGATAAATCAGAAGCCGGACATGACAGAGGTAAACAATATCTTCATTTTTGTTCCTACTTTTCTTGATTCTTCTTCTATGTGCAAGAATTTTTAGGTTATTATGCAATTGATGTTTGAATAACGCCATTTTGATGTGTTAATCAACTGATGATCGCATTTAGGACGTCTATGTAAGAATGAATCATTGTTTTCCTCTGAATTTGGCATTGAGATAACAGATAGGAAGGGTTTGATTTCATCGTCTGCATTCTGTGAATCAGGTCATTGTCTCTTGGACCTCTTACAAATGGAAAGCTTTTCATATTCGGATTCAGAGTTTAGCATTTCTGCTTCTTCTTCCAGTAAGCAACCTTTGGTTTTTGTTTCCTGATTGCTGTCATGTCTTTGCAAAGACAATCTGCAATAGAATTTGGACATTGGGATGCAACATTATTGTTTTATATCATCTTCGTTTTCTGCGAGTGAGGTCCTCAAAGGCGGCTCAAGGATTTGTTATCCGAAGAAGGCAATAGAACTTGTGCAGATTGTGGTGCGCCAGATCCCAAATGGGTGTAAGATTAGCCTCAGTTCCTCGACAAAGTCCTCGTTCTGACCCTTTCGTTTCTGATACGTTCTTGTTTCGATCTTTGTTGCTAACCAGATCATATACCACAGGCGCTTTCATTTGTATAAAATGTTCCGGTGTACACAGAAGCCTTGGAGTGCATATATCGAAGGTGCAGATATGATCAAGCGCCCAGCGTACCATTTGGCACACGGTCTAGTTTCATCGATGGTTTTTATCCGTCTTATGTTTAAATTTGCAGGTCTTATCAGTGAAGCTCGATGAATGGACTAATGAGCAAGTCGATACTTTGGTTGAAACCGGTGGGAACAACGCGGTGAACTCAAAGTATGAGACTTATATTCCCAATAATTTCAGCAAACCGAAACCAGATTCTACTTCAGAAGAACGCAGCGATTTCATAAGGTAGAAAGAAAGAACAAGGACAACCTTATCTCAGACATTTTGTATGTCTTTATTATTTTCTCATCAATCAAATAAAAATAAATAAACGTATAAGCTCACATATCCTCCTCTGGCCTCTGGGAACTCATTCACATTCATAATTCAAATGATCATCAATATTCTCTAATGATCACCACCTCAATTGCTTGTCAATCCTGACGGCCTTCTTCATCATGATTCATGAATTGAATCCCTATCCATATCCATTTTTTTTTGGCTCATTCTCATATTGAACAAATCAATAATTGGTAACTGCAGGTGATCATGTCAGTAATAGCTTTTCATATTCGGATTCAGAGTTTAGCATTTCTGCTTCTTCTTCCAGTAAGCAACCTTTGGTTTTTGTTTTCCTGATGGCTGTCATGTCTTTGCAAAGACAATCTGCAATAGAATTTGGACATTGGGATGCAACATTATTGTTTTACATCATCTTTGTTTTCTGCGAGTGACAATCTGCAATATCGCGCCTCTGTTCTTGATGCAGTCGGTGAAGACACTGGCCATAAAGAATAACCTCAACCCCATTTGGATTGAATGCCTAATGTTTTCCATTCCAGAAAACATACCCCCTCTCAAGTTGGTAAGCATATCATCTTAACAATTTTAAGTTACACTGCATAAACATTAAACACAGACTGTAAGAGCCTTTATGCTTTCTTTTGGCAGCTTGTCTACGACAAGGACAAATTCACAATCGATGATTTTATGGGGAGTGCTGAGATCGACATTCAACCACTGCTGGCTGCAGCAAAGGCTTCAGAAATCTCCTCAATCAATGAGTCGACGCAGCTTGGGACATGGAAAGCAAGCAAAGAAAATACGCTCATGAAGGATGGCGTGATCACACTGGAAGATGGCAAGGTGAAACAAGAAATCTCCATCAAGTTGCAGAACGTGGAACGTGGGGTTTTAGAGATTGAGCTTGAATGCGTCCCTCTAACGCAATGATGTGCGTATGTTATATGTCTATACAAGATGTCACAAGCTGTGAACACACCAAATTTCACATAGCCAAGTTTTCTTCAAGAATGTGGCTGGGGTTGTGATGCGCGGTTGTATGGAATAGTCCGGGGGGACTGGCGCCAACCCCCATGGTTTATATGTATGATGTCGTGCTTGTATGATCTGTCACCATTTTTTTCTTATTATAATATGACTCTTCTAATATTAGTAGATTCTCTGTTTCAAACGTTAAAACTTCATCTGGTACCGGCATTCCAGAGAAAAGTGTCAAACTTATAGATTTTGCAGAAATTAGCTTTTCAATTTGTAACAAAGCTAAATTTTTTATTTGTTCTTCTATCAGATGCAAATATGTTAAAACACTGATTAATGAATTCTTCCTTAAAAATAGATTAAATAAATTTGATTTTCCTTCTTTATACACCCCATTATTTTATTTATAATATTTTAACCGAAATAGTTAATTTATTGTAAACCAAATATTCACATAATAAGAATTTTCACAATTTTCTTAATAATTATAAATGTTTTGTATAATTTTTAATATAATAAAATATAAATAAGATTCATATTACTACCTCCGTATTCAAATATTGTTGACATTTGTAAATGTGCTACTATTCACATACAGACTTTAACTTAAAGTTTTATCATAGTTATACAAGTTAAAATATAGCCAAGTGAGATCTTGTTAGATTCGTCTCGTCGTGTAGTTTTTAAATATCGAACTTTTAGAATTTTTTACTTGTACTGAACTTGAACTTTTAGAATTTAAAATGTACACTGAACGGTGTGAAAGTGGGTCCATAAAGAATATTTGAATATAGAAGAAGTATTTATATACAATTAGAATGATATAAGTGCATATTAATTGTATAGTATAATATATATATAAATTGGAATTGGAAATTCTATATAAATTTAAACTTCAAAATCTTTCGAATTTTTTAAATTTTAAATTTCAAACCTTTTTAAAAGTGAACAATATTGTGGGGTACCGTCTAAATTGAAAATTCCTTATATTTCAAAATTGAAAATCCATAATGAATAAATAAATAAATAAGAAACTCTAGAATTAATAAAAATGAAAAAATCTATAAAAATTGAAAATTTGAAATGGAGACACCACATTAAATGTAAGATAGATTGTTCGGTAATAATATTTTTATAATTTTGCTTTTATACAGTAATAATATTTTTATTTGCTTTACATCAACTCCAGATGATTATGACGACAGACAGGAGATTTTGCGACAATTTGACTTGAACATGGCTTATGGACCATGCTTAGGCATGGGCGGACTAGAGCGCTGGGAGCGTGCTAAAAACATGGGGGTTAAACCCTCCTGAGGAAATTGAAGGTCTACCCAAAGCAAGCCAAGTTAACCCTGTGTGTCTGTGGGATGGTCGTGTTTAGCATTAGTATTTGGTGCCTTCCAGCCTTTTGCTTTGTGTGTTTTATTTGGGCACCGTAGTTATATTAGCCTTTGATATAGTTACTTGGGCTCTGCGAGATGACTTGTCTTGCTACCATAACCATGTACCACCGGATTAATAGTTTCTCTCTTCTAAATCCTGGCGTTTTCTGTTGTTACCTTAACTATTATTGCCATTGGGGATTCTACTTTTTGTAAGCATGAGACTTGTGGTGTAAATTAGGGCCTAGCATGGAACTGTCAAAATGGGTTTGTCCAGTTCGGCTAGCCTGTCCTGCCCACACTAAATGGTGGGCTGGCTGAACAAATAGATGCCCGTTTAGAAGTAGTCCAAACCCGCCGCCATTCGGGCCAGCCCGTGGCTGGTGTGGGCTTGCCTGTGGGCCAAGCTATTTTTTAAATTTTTTATTTTTCTATTTTTTAAATTTGTTATAAAAGCTTAAATAATACTTCATCTGTTCTTTTATTGTTCATACAAACTCACAGTACGCACAGTCCAATATATAATTTGAACTATTAATAACTCAAGTTCGATACATGTAAAAATTTTAAAAGTTTGATATTTAAAAACTACAAGATAAGACGAATCTAACAAGATCTCATTTAGCTATATTTTAACTTAGATAACTATGATTAAAAATTGAAATCAACACAGATGAACAGTAGCATTTCTTGCAATGTAGCAAAAAAAAAAAAAAAACGGAATAAGTATAACGTATTGTTTTAAGGTTTGTTGGTTAGATGCTATTTGAAATTATATAATGTTAATTTGATAATATATTTTTTAATAATTTTATGCTTTTGTAAAATATTAGTATTAAAGAATTATAACATTGACTTGATGTTAATTAAATTAAATTAAATTAATTTTAATGTTTACTACAAAAATTATGGGCTAATTAATATTATTTTTTATACTAATTCGAAGTTATTTTGCAAAAAGAATATTTCAAAATTATTTTTTAAAAAAAGTCAATTTAGATTTTTCTAAAACTCATATACGGTATAAAAAATTGAGAATGTCAAAATTTTCGGTATACAATAAGATTTTGGTATGGTAACGGTATATTTTTTTTTGATACTGTGGTATATTGTTACCATACCGAACTTCGGTATATAACACGATATCAGTATATCGGTATGTATCGAAGGTTCGGTATGCTGCCATATATCGCGATACTGGTATATCGGTATATACCGAACTTATCACTGCCTCACCCAATAAAATAAACCTGCAAACAAATATGAAATCAATGACGAGAAGAACAGACGAAGAACCGTGATCCATAGACCCCAAATTGCGATATCATTGGAGTAGCCAAGGAAGAGAATCCCAAATCGCATTCGTAAGAAGAATCCAAATCATCTCTCGCTCCAAGAAGAACCCAAATCGCATAAACCTGTAACACCCCGGTTTTGGTAACCCAGGCCGGGATGCCACCGCCACACCTCCCTAGCAAGACACGGTTTCTCCGAGCTCACTAAAGAGATGCAAGGCTATGGTTTTTCAGAATTTAAAATATTCAAACGGCCCATTCATATATAATTTAAAGATAATACATCAAAGTTGCAGCGGAATTTAAATATAGGGCCAACATGGCCAAAACACGGGTTAAACAGTCCCGTTCATGCAAGTCGTAATTAAATGCAGGGATTTAAAATAGAGATTTTCCCAAATGTTCCCATGTATGCATATGACGATGCATAATCTTCAGACTCTGTAAGAAAAAGGGGATAAATGGTTTGGGTCAGCAAAAACGCGCTGAGTAAGTTAACACATAGCATGGGTTAGGGGTTTCAAAGCCTTTAGTTAAATTTAATAAAAAGATTTCTTGTAGGAAAATGATTTGCAAGGCATAAAGACTTAAAAACCTTAAATATTTTGTTCTCCCGTTACATAACCATTTCATCAATATATCATTTAGCCGGTGATCCGGCGGCCGCAGCCAATTTCAAAAGTATCATTTAGCCGGTGATCCGGCGGCCTCAGCCAATTTCAAAAGTATCATTTCTCAAAATATTTTTCGTTTCTTTTATAGTTCACCATTCACCAGGGCTCTTGTGACCGCAATCCTCATAACCAATACTTCCGCAGGAAATCATACAATCACCCTTGGGGAATCTAACCCGCAAGAACTCAATACATCCTGGGGAATCTAACCCGCAGGAAAACATACAATCGCCCTTGGGGAATCTAACCCGCAAGAACTCAAATACATCATTGGGAATCAAACCCGCATGAATCATATTGATAACGTCAAACTTGGTCACAAGTCCCCAATGTTTCAAAAGAATTCTTTTAAAGAAAATGTTTTTATTTGGTGTAACGGGATTTTTCAAAAATATAGCTTTATCGTAATTCCAACGTCTCGATCGTTGTTTAAAAGATTTAAAAAAAATCGATCGATGTCACAGTTTGCGCCTTTTTGGTTTAAAAATCCATTTCTTAGGCGATTGTTCTGAAATTTGTACAGTACCTCAAAAACATCCCAACGAACAACTTTCGTGTTTTAAGTTTTTCGGAAAAACGATGGGAAGTATGTCAAAAATCAAGTTTTCTACAGAAATAGTATGCTGTCAGGATTCAGGTTTGACAACGTTAAAAGATTTGACTTTTTGACATATCAAATTGACTTCAAAAATTCTGAAATTTTACAGGCATATACTAGACATGATTATATGCAACTTTCGTTTTGAACTCAAAGATTGGTTCGGGCTAGAAATGATAGGAATAAGCTCATCAAGATCGGTTATGAAATCTGTCATCCTTTGAAAACTCTTAAAAACGCAGAATATGTCCGACACGATTTGGGGTATCAAAACTCGATGAAAATCTTTGAAATTTTTACACAATATAGCTTAAGATCTTTGGATCAAAATCTTAGTTTTGAGTTTTCAGATTTGAACACTCGAAGTAATAGAAATATGCTCATCATGTTCGGTTAAGAAATCTGTCAAGGTTCTTGACTTCGGTTCTAACGCAGATCGGATCGGCTCGAGTTTGGAGGTTCAAATCTCAATGAAAAATTCTAAAAACTTACAGTAATATTCCAAACTCATAGATCTACAATTCTTATGTTCAATTCCAATCCTAGATCGGTCTAGATCTAAGGTAAAAATCATCGTCAAGTTCGAACGAAAATTCTGTCAAGGATTCTAAGATCCAGATTTGATGCTCTTCGGTTTTGGGTCGGTTTCAGGTTTCAAAACAACATGAAAAATTCCAAAATTTTTACAGAGGCTAGATCAAAGTCTTAGGAACACTTTTCATGTTTTGAGTTTTATTGTTTGAGCAGCTTTAGAGGTTCGAAAAATTCATACGAAAACGCTGCGTTGAGGGTTTCTCTTGTTGACAGATTTTTATTAACTTTCTTGAGTTGAATCTCTATGTTTGGTTGCATTTTAAGTCACCCAAAACCATAGTAAGGTTAACTTACAGTGGGGATGATGTTTAGGAAGTCACGGGGTCGTCCGGAATCCACGGGATGTCACGAACGAATCTCTTCCACCCGATTTATTCTTCCCTTGGCTCCGATTTGTGTTTGAATACGAAGATTCTTAAGTTAGGATGATGTTTATGATCTTAAAACCATATGGAAACTTGATTAACATCTTACCAACAATCCAAAGCCTGCAATCCTTGATCTACACACTTCCTTGGTCGGATTTGGTTGCCGGAAATTCGCCGGAAAGTCCGCCGGAAGGGTGTTTGGCTTTGGGAGAGTTTTGGGAGAGTTTTGGAGGAAACTTTGGGTGTTGATGACTGAAATGAGGTGTTAGGGACAGCTAATAACTTCCAAAATATGGCTCCCCCGTGATAGATCAAGATTTCCACCTTTGGGACCCAAAAAATGGCAAAAAGTCGCCAAAAACACATAATGCCCGACTGCTACAGTAACATGCTACAGTAGCGTGCTACAGTAGCATGCTACAGTAACTTTTTTTTTTTTTTTTTTTTTTAATTTTTTTTTTTATATATATATTAAGATTCTTATCTTAAAAAAATCATAATGTGGGAATTTTTGTGATCTTGTAAGTCATACATAGCTTCAAAAAGGAATATATTCTTTATTTGAAAATGACAAGATATGATTAATATTCCACCCTACAATTTCAAACCATAGTCAAATTATTCCCAATTATATTATGGCATTCTAGAATAATCCCATAATAAAAAATATATGGGTAGAATGATTAATCAAGGATATATAGAAAATAGATAATTCTCATTATAATTTAAACATGTAAATATATACATGTATATACATGTGTACATGTTTGGAAAGATTATTTCAAGACCAAGGTATATATGTGTATATAAACTTGTATATGGATTTAAAATATTCTATGAACCATATACTTATTACACTTGATATTGAAATCCATATATTTATTTGAAAAGACAAATATATATAATTTTTCAAAGTATGTTTTGTAGAAAATAATATACTAATCTTTAAGCACATATTTGAACATATAAATATATATAGATTTGATTAAAAATCTACTTAGTGAATTGATCAAAATATATATATTCATACATATATATCGGGCAATTTCTATGGTATTACAATCTACCCTCCTTAAGAAACAACTTCGTCCCCGAAGTTGCGCGACTTATTGATCGATTGTGTTTTGTTGTTTGATATTATTCGACTGAACCCAGAATTGAAATTTCCAAGTTGCCTACGTACCCTGTGAAGGGATCAAGTCATTACGTAGTTCAAAAAGAATTTATTTGGGATACAAAATATTCGAGTTTCGAATTAAATGCTTATGCATTCTTACGGGGTATTACAAAACCTGTTTACTTAAGAAGGAATGAGCTTCGGAATATTATGCAGGTTCGCTTAAAAATTTGGTAGATCTTTTACAAAGAATTATTCAGATGATTCAATGGGTATTATGAATTATGATGCTTTTGGAATTTGGGATGGGGTCGACATATGGGTTTATGTGGGGTGGCAACAAAAGGGCTAAGAGTTGAGTCTAAGGGTTCATCCACCATGGATGGATGAGGATTCGAGGAAAATAGTGAAATCTATATTAAATCATCCGAAAAAAAACACCATTGGTCCCATAAGTTTCCCCAATTTCGATTTCAGTCCCATATTAATTTCATTAACACAATCAATCCATTATGTTTGCTAATTTTTGCATAATCCATCCCAAACCCTTTAATGACGCATTTCTGCTGACGTGGCACCGGATTAAGCAAACTTATGGGACCAATGGCGCCGCAATTAGCAACTTATGGGACCAATGGCGCCCCAATTAGCAAACTTACGCGGCGCCACGTAGCAGAAATACGTCATTAAGGGGTTTGGGATGGATTATGCAAAAATTAACAAACATAATGGATTGATTGTGTTAATGAAATTAATATGGGACTGAAATCGAAATTGGGGAAACTTATGGGACCAATGGTATTTTTTTTCCTTAAATCATCTCAAAATTAGAGTAAATTTTGGGAAAGGGATTTGAAATCCATTCTTAAATCCTTTTACTAATCCAAACAAATGGAGAGATTTGTTATCCAAATCCATCCATTCAGACACGAGTACACGACATAAGGTTCTGAGAGTGAGAGGTGATTTGGGATTCTCTTCCTCGGCTACTACGATGATTCTTGGTCTGTTTCAGATTTGTTTGCAGGTTTATTTTATTGGGTCGGACAATGGTAATGAGTATGGGTAGATTTTACTTAAAAATGGACCTAGGGATCATTTAGCAATTTTTAGAAAGTTTTAATTTTCTATTAATTATTTTTTTACCCCACTAACGGTTAAACTAATGATTTTTTGGTCAAAATTAACGGAGGGATGAAAAATGGGAAAAAAAGGTTAATCTGATGGGACCAAAAATGGAAAATTTCAAAGCATGGGACCAAAAATAGGTGAGAGAATTTCTTATAGGACCAAAAGTGGATTTTTCCCATTAATAATTCAAGTTCGGTACAAGTAAAAACTCTAAAAGTTTGATATTTAAAAACTACTAAGATAAGATCTCATTTACCTATATTATACTCTCTCCGTTCCTTTTTATTTGTCTTTTTAGAAATAAAAAAACATTCTAAAATAGTTATCACTTTACATATTTATCACATACTTTTTAAATATTACCCCTATATTATTATAAAATATATTCCTAAAATACTGTGCATTCTCTCTCCACTCCAATTTTATTTTTTATTCCCAAAGAAAACACATAGGGGTAAAAGTAGAATATACAATAATGATTGCAATTCTTGGTAAATGTGTTTCTTGTTAAAACGACTGTATTAAGGAATTGAGGGAGTAACTTATCTATGATTAAAAATTGAAATCAACACGGATGAACAATAGCATTTCTTGCAATGTAGCAAAAAAAAAAAGGAATAAGTATAATGTATTGTTTTAAGGTTTGTTGGTTAGATGCTATTGAAATTATATAATGTTAATTTGATAATATATTATTTAATAATTTTATGTTTTTGTAAAATATTAGTATTAAAATAACATTGACTTGAGGTTAATTAAATTAAATTAAAAGAATTTTAATGTTTATTACAAAAATTATAGGCTAATTGATATTATTTTTTATACTAATTCGAAGTTATTTTGCAAACAGAATATTTTAAAATTTTAAAAAAAGTCACTTTAGATTCTTCTGAATCTGCATATACTGTATAAAAAAAACAGAGACTGCTAACTTAACCAAGAAATGCTAAGATTAGAGGGTACCGCCTTCTAAGTAATTTGCCAACTAGTTAAAATATAGAGCTACAAAGTTGATTCCTAGGAAAGACTGGTAGAGCCACCGGCTGACGGGCAATCTTTAAAAACCAGACTCCTTAGACAGAATCAGCTCATGCAGTTCTATATTTAACAGTTTACAAATACTTAGAGTTTAAAAATACGCTCTGATACCACTCTGTAACACCCCGAAATTCATCCTCATAAGGTTTCAGAATGTTACCGCCACACTTGTCAGTCAGGCTCGCCCTTTGGCTAACTTAATTGACAAGTGCTACGGCTAAATATCTTCACATATAAATTTTTGTAATATGGACTTTAAAAATTATTGCCAATTTTATAAAATATAGTCATAAGAAAATTTAAAGTACTTAATACCAAAGCCATTGTTCTTTCTCATGCGGAAGCATAAACTAAAGGCAATATATAAGACATTAATAATTAAAAGTACGTGGTTCCTTAAAGCAACAATCTTTTTGATGAAAGGTAATCCCATCCCCAAATGCTCATGTCATGAGATGCAGTTCACATGTCAGCTCCAATATCTGTAAAAAGATAACACAACAACTTTTTATCAGTACAATGGTACTGAGTAAGTCAACCCGCTCCACTTTAAGAAGTGGATTTTAAAATAATGGTTGACACTCATTTAAAAAAAATAATTTTCACCTTTTCTTTTAAAAAGGATCACACACATTACCTTTAACAAAATAAATAACTTTCATTCTTACCATTGTAGCAACTATGCACAAGAGGACACCATTTTCCATATATCGTATCATATCATATCATATCATATCGATCATAAGTCATGATCAGCATGCAGCGGACTCATATACAGACACACTCCGGAGCCTTGGGTAACCCATCACGGATACACCAAGAGTATAGACTCATACATGCAACAACGCCGTTTTGGCACAATTTATCAACAATGCCGTCTTGGCATATTTAGAGGGGGAGGCCCCGCAAGACACATCCCTAGTGCATTAGCCCTCTATCAAGTATGGCATCTTACTCAAGTTAATAGTGCACAATGGATTTAAAAGAGTTTTTCACAATTTTTCCACATAATATCCTCTTTAAAAGAGTTTTCAACAATTTCACGGGAGTAACCTCATAACAAGGGCATTCAATAATGCCAAATATCATTTCAACATTTAACTCCCATATCAATATCTCATAGATATGAAAATATCATTTCATGGATCTCAAAATCCAACAATTTCTCATTTGGACCAAATATCAAGTCCAATGTCGCAGTTTACGCCAAGTCAGTTTAAAAATTCATATGAAAGGCGATTGCTTTGAAATTTAAACTATAGATACTCAACACATAGTTGAACAAGTTTCATGTTTTACACTTTTCAAAATAAGGTATGGAAATAGTTCAAAAATTGAGTTCTTTTCAGAACATGTATTCTGTCAGAAATTCAATGGTGACTCTATAATTTTCAACAGGTTTTAAAAATAGTAATTTGCGACCAAAAATTCTAAAATTTTACTACAAGGTAGATAACATATAGATAAATATTTTTCATGAATAAACCATTTAGGTTTGAAACACTTAAGACCTTAAAAAATGAGGATTTCAGAAACACTATCATTTCTTAGATTTCAACAAAAAGAGATTTCGACCTTTCGATAAAGCGGATCCCATAACTTTTTCATATGAGTTCTAAAAATTATAAAAGTTTCCAGAAATATACTCAACTCAATAAGAAACAAGTTTTATGAAGGAACCTTTGAGGTATAATGAACCAAAATATTTTAAAAAGATGGATCATTACGTAAACGAAAAACGGACAGATTTTGGTATAATGAGGGAATTCTAGTTTTGTACTCTTAAAACATGGATGAGGATCTCCAAACTTAAAGAGAGAGTGTTAACTTACAGAATAGATGTATAAGACCAAGGAGATTCAAAGATAATGGCCGTTATAACACAAGATTCGCACCACAAATTACGGGTTTCGCTGAAATTTGACAAATAGAGGGAAATCAATTTATAGTATAAAAATAAAAGATTTAGATCTCTAAGATACAAGTTTCAAGGATGATATCTTACTAACCAAGTGTTGAGAAGAATTAGAACTCTTAGAATGATGAAGGTTGCCAAGCCTACAAGACTCCACAATCCTTAAGATATGCTCACTATGTGGGAGAACTTTGAAGAATAAAATGGGTAGTGAATTTGGCTAATGAGATGGATGAGATTGGTGTGTTTGAAGGCTAGAAACTCCCTCTATTTATAGGCTAAGATTTGAACAATTGAACATGACACATTGTGAGAGTGATTACAACCTCACCAATCATCCAATTAAGTGTGTCTTGAGCAATAATGGTTAGAGTATTTGTATCCACTCATTTGGTCATTATAGCCTAACAAAGAGGCTATTAATTTGGGAGGCTATTAATTTTGTCCATCATGTTGTCTATTAACATAATAGTTTGCCTATTATGGAGGCTATTAATCTTGGTGGGTTCAAGAGATAATTGATCACCTTTCTTTGCTAGCCATTCATCCAAGACACTTGTTAATCATGTTGATTTTTCATCTATTTGTTTAGGAAGAAAATTTCTTGCAATTGCTTTTTAACCTTATATTTGTGTAAGTAGTGTATCATGAAAATGATTGAAGTATTAGCTTGTCTAGAAAAATCATTATTCTTGCCATTATTTAGTGGCATGCATTTATACTCAATGAGTTGGATATGATAATATAATATTTATTTATTTATTTCAAGTATTGTATTTATATTAATGTGCTTTCAAAAAGATAATAATAATATACTTGCATGGTTTTATTTTATTCATAACAATACTCAAACCACAAAGTCTTCATGTCATCATCAAATAAAATTATAATCTATGAATATATTTTCTTATATATAAAAGTTAATTCTCATAGATTCACATAAAAACTCATACTTTTATTTTTATAAAAATTTATTCCATAATGAATACCAAAGTACTTAAAATATTCACATACTATCCTCATAAAAATTTTCAAGACCAATGTGTATATATATAAAAACTTATATATATAATTTAAACAATAGATTTAAAAACTATATAATTCTATTACCCTTGATATTGAAATTCATATTTCTTTTGGAAAAGACAAATTTACATATATAGTTTTTCAAGTGTTGTTTTGTAGAAAAAAAAACAATATACTAATTCTTTAAGCAAGTGATTAAATATTTAATAAAAGTCTCTTTAGTGAATTACAATTATTTCGGGTAATTTCTATGGTATTACAATCCACCCTCCTTAAGAATCAACTTCGTCCTCGAAGTTTTAATGAAAAATACTATGGCAATCTAATATGCGGAATATAAGATAAAAGTTAATGGAAAAGAAAAAAAATAGGAGATTTTGAACATACCCTATCAAGATTGTGTCGGGTGGTTACATCCTCCTCCCCTTAAGCCTACAGTTATGTCCCCATAACTGTTATTTGGTCGTTTAAAAAGAGATTGGGGTAGCGTTGCTTCATATCATCCTCTAGTTCCCATGTTGCTTCTTCCGTACCATGATTGGACCAAAGTACTTTAACAATCCGGGTGGTCTTGTTCCTTGTCGTTCTTTCTTTGATATCGAGTATTTGGATTGGATACTCTTCATAAGTTAGATCTTCTTTGATTTCAATTACTTCCTGTTGAAGTACATGGGTTGGGTCACGCACATATTTCTTTAACTGTGAAACATGGAACACATTGTGCACTCGAGATAGTTGTGGCGGTAGGGCTAGTCTGTATGCCAAGGTTCCGACTCGTTCCAGAATGTCATACGGTCCAATATATCGAGGACTTAACTTTCCTCGCTTTCCAAAACGCATCACTCCTTTCATAGGTGATATTTTCAGCATAACCTTATCTTCAACTTGAAATTCTAGGTCTTGTCGCCTAACATCGGCATAACTTTTCTGTCGATCTTGTGCTGCCTTCATTTTCCCTTGGATCATCTTGATCTTTTGGGTCATGTCTTCAATGAGTTGCGGCCCAACCACAATAGAATTATCACATTTTTCCCAACATAATGGGCTTCGGCACTTGCGTCCATAGAGTGCCTCAAACGGTGCCATACCTATACTAGCATGATAGCTGTTATTGTAAGAGAACTCTATCAAAGGTAGATGCCTTTCCCAACTTCCTTTAAATTCAAGAACGCATGCTCTCAGCATGTCCTCCAGTGTTTGGATTGTCCTTTCTGTTTGTCCATCCGTCATCGGGTGAAAAGCGGTGCTCATTTTAATTTGGGTACCAAGAGCTTCTTGCAGCTTGGTCCAAAAATGAGAGACAAATCTGCTGTCTCTATCAGAGATTATATCATGTGGTACTCCATGTCGTCGAACCACGTTATTGATATATGCTCTTGCTAATTGATCCATAGACCATGTATCCTTCATTGGTATGAAGATCGCAATCTTTGTCAATCTATCAACAATTACCCAAATTTTATTCATTCCTTTTGGTGATCGTGGTAGTCCTGAAACAAAATCCATTGATATACTATCCCATTTCCAACTCGGGATTTCCAATGGTTTCATGAGTCCTAAGGGCTTCTGACGTACTGCTTTAACCTTTTGACAGGTTAAACATCTAGCGACAAACTCAACAACCTCATTCTTCATCCTTGGCCACCAATAAACCTTCTTTAAATCTTTATAAAGCTTATCACCCCCTGGATGTACTGAATATGGGGTGTTGTGGCCTTCTTCCATTAATCTTCGTTTTAGCTCTACGCATTTATGCGGTACGCACCATCTTCCTTTGAAGCGAATGCTTCCATCCTCATGGATTGCAAAACCAATTGCTTTTCCTTCAGCAACCTTCTTCTTGATCCTTTCAAGCTTTATGTCGCCTGGTTGAGCACTGCGTATTTCATCAAATACCGTAGATTCAATGGTCATAGCATTAATGACATTTTCCACAGTTCCATAATGGACTAGCTCCGTATCTACCTTGACCAAGTCCATATACAGTTTCGAAGGTAAGATAAGAGTATTTGCCACGTGTCGAGTCTTGCGGCTCAACGCATCTGCGACCACATTAGCTTTCCCTTCATGGTAGGCGATGTCCAAATCATAATCCTTGATCAACTCTAACCATCTGCGTTGCCTCATGTTTAACTCCTTCTGAGTAAATATGTACTTAAGGCTCTTGTGGTCGGTGAATATCCGACAAGTTCGTCCGTACAAGTAGTGTCGCCAAATCTTTAATGCGAACACTACCGCTGCTAATTCTAGGTCGTGCGTCGGATAATTCTCCTCATGAGGCTTCAATTGTCGTGATGCATATGCAATGACTTGTTGTTGTTGCATTAAAACACACCCTAGCCCCTCTTTTGAAGCGTCACTATACACTTCAAAATCTCCATTCTCTGTTGGCAATGTTAAAATTGGTGCTGTTGTGAGGCGTTTCTTTAACTCTTGAAATGATGATTCACACTTTTCTGTCCATTCATACTTCAAGCCTTTCTTCAAAAGTTGAGTCAGAGGTCGTGCAACTTTGGAAAAGTCCTTGACGAACCTCCTGTAATATCCAGCCAGTCCAAGAAAACTTCTCACTTCTGTTTGATTAGTAGGCGTAGGCCACTCGGTGATTGCTGATATTTTTGCTTGGTCAACAGAAACTCCATCAGCTGATACAACGTGGCCTAAAAATCCAACTTTTTCTAGCCAAAAGTCACACTTGGACAACTTGGCATAGAGTTGGTGTTTCCTTAATGTCTCTAGCACCTGATGCAAGTGTTGCTCATGTTCTTCATTGCTCTTTGAATAGATCAAGATGTCGTCGATGAAAATGACTACACATTGATCTAACAATTCTCGAAACACATCATTCATGAGATTCATGAATACTGCTGGGGCATTTGTTAGCCCAAAGGACATCACTGTAAATTCGTAATGTCCATAACGTGTCCTGAAAGCAGTTTTCGGAATATCCTTTTCAGCGATTCGCAGTTGATGATAACCGGATCGCAAATCTATCTTGGAGAATACCGTTGCACCTTTAAGTTGATCGAAAAGGTCATCAATCCTAGGTAACGGGTATTTGTTTTTAACCGTTACCTGATTTAAACCTCTATAATCGATACAAAGACGTAACGCTCCATCTTTCTTCTTGACGAATAAGACTGGTGCTCCCCACGGCGACGTGCTAGGTCGTATATACCCCTTTTGTAATAATTCCTCAAGTTGCGCCTTGAGTTCATTCATTTCTAGGGTTGCCATGCGATAAGGAGCTTTTGATACAGGTTCTGTTCCGGGAAGTAGATCGATTGTAAACTCGACTTCACGTTCTGGAGGCATTCCAGGAATTTCTTCTGGGAATACATCTGGATACTCCCTCACTACTGGAATGTCATCAATTTTATTCTCCTTTAACTTGAGGTTATGGATATAGCATGCATAAAGCATATATCCTTTCTGCATAAGACTATAAAATTTTAAGGCATTTACTACCTTAGTCTTACGTTTGGGGAGTTGGACATAGTAGTTGACCTTTTTGCCTCTCGTCTTAGACAGTGTAATTTTGTGTTTCTGACACTCAATTACAGCTTTATATTGGGTAAGCCAATCCATTCCCAATATAATATCAAAATCTTTAAGGTCAAATTCTACTAAGTTTGCATAGAACTCAAGGTTCTTAATGACTATAGGAATCCCATCGTATCGTTTGGTGCACGATACAATTTTTCCCGAAGGCAACTGAATTCCTAAGTTAATCATTTTAGGTTTTGGCATCTCTAATTCAGGCAAGATTCTAGAAGAGATAAACGAACAACTTGCTCCAGAATCGAATAAAACCTTAACAGGCACACTTAAATCCGTAAATGTACCTGTTATCACATCCCATTGAGTTGAAAGATCTGCCTGATTAATAACATTGAGCCGCCCTATAGGTGCTCCATGGTTCCCTTGTTGGTTTCTATTTTGCTGAGGCCTCTGTCCTTGATTATTTCCGTTTCGCACATCCTGATTATTTGGCTGAGTGAGGATATTGATAAGGTCATCTCTTTTTGTAATATTTTCAATGCGGGTCTTACACTCCTTCCTCATATGACCTTCTCGGCCACATCTATAACATGTACCCGGCTTGGGGCATCCCCTAGCCAAGTGGGGCTTGTTGCATTTTGGGCATTGTGGTATGTACCCTTCATGGTTTCTAGTACCATTGTTGCCCCCTCCTTTGTTTCCCTGGACGGGTCGATTCTGCCCACCTCGAATATTGCCTTTATTGTTGCTGAGGTGGTTGTTGTTGCTGCAGCTTCCTCGGTTGTCCCGAATCCTCTTGTCCTGTCCTTGGAACCCGCGGCTAGACTCCCCGGCTTTTCTCTTCATCTGTTGTACACGAGAAACTGCGACAGCTCGATCGTAGATCGCTTGGAGGGTAGGATACTGAACTCCAGCCACCACTTCTCTAATGGAGAGGTTTAATCCCATTTCGAACTTCTGTGCCTTCTCGGCATCGGTGGAGACTAACTTAGGAGCAAATCTGACTAACTCCTTGAATCTGACATAGTATTCTTGTACAGATTGTGCTCCTTGTCGTAACGATAGAAACTCTTCATACATTGCTGCTTTGGTACTCATCGGGTAAAACCTTTCTCTTAGAGCTTCTGTAAAGTTTTCCCATGTATACTCCTCATCATCATCTAGCTCTCTCTTCTGTAACTGCCACCAGTCATCTGCATCACCTCCTAAAAAGTACGAGGCTACAGTAATCTTCTGCTCATCTGGGCAACGAGTCGCTTCGAGTAGCTTGTTGAAACTTTTTATCCAATCCTCCAATTTAGTAGGGTCCTCCTGCCCATCATAACGAGGTGGTCTGTATTGGTTCACCACTGCTAGGTGATTGAGTTGGGCTTGAGGTGGCGGCACAGCTGCTGTGGCTTGATTAATTTGACCCTGACCCAAGGCAATGAGCATTTGCTCAATGATCCTTAGGCGATCATTTTCAAGCGAGTTTGGCGTGTTTCGATTCTGAGGGGTTTGGTTGTTGGGTGCTCCCTGATTAGGAGGTACCATGT
Organism: Hygrophila difformis; assembly: GCA_030278955.1. Taxonomy (NCBI): domain Eukaryota; kingdom Viridiplantae; phylum Streptophyta; class Magnoliopsida; order Lamiales; family Acanthaceae; genus Hygrophila; species Hygrophila difformis. The sequence continues at coordinate 44,370,556 of JAOANR010000004.1, forward strand.
TGTGTCCAACGCCCTGATTGTTGGTGATGTCAGGGTGATATATGTTGTGTGCAGGTGGTACAGCTTGTTGATTGGATACACCCGGTGCTGCTGGCACTTCGTGGTTAGTCATGTTCGGATTTTGGTGTGGCTCCATGTTGTTGAGGGCATTAACACTTCGGAGGGTTTTTCTAGTCCTTGCACGGGGTGCCATTCTGCTAAGGATGGTTAAGCAAGAGTGAGTTCAAGTCTAAGGGATGATTATGTCCTAAAACTCGTTAGGTCATAGTATAAGGATGAGTTAACGCAGAAATGTCTAAGTTAGGAGTATGACTTTATTTAGAGATTAACCAGAAGGAATGAAATAACAAGATTTATTTCATAAATCTAGAGAATATTACAAGATAGAGAATTTAAAAAGAGCACTTATAATAAGGTCAAATGACTTAGTATATCATAACAATATATATTTTTTTTTTAAAAATATTTTTATAAAAAATGATGCATGCTCATGAATGCATATGTCCCCACCCCAAAAATAATTTCAAAGTTTCAAAATTTAACATAGCCCATATGGGCCTTTGAAAAATATTTTGCATATTTCTTTCTCAAAATGGACTTTTTTTTTTTATCCATAAACCGGAGTTAAACTGTCGCATCCCTTAGTCAAGCTCGCCTTGTTGCTAACTTAACCAAGAAATGCTAAGATTAGAGGGTACCGCCTTCTAAGTAATTTGCCAACTAGTTAAAATATAGAGCTACAAAGTTGATTCCCAGGAAAGACTGGTAGAGCCACCGGCTGACGGGCAATCTTTAAAAACCAGACTCCTTAGACAGAATCAGCTCATGCAGTTCTATATTTAACAGTTTACAAATACTTAGAGTTTAAAAATACGCTCTGATACCACTCTGTAACACCCCGAAATTCATCCTCATAAGGTTTCAGAATGTTACCGCCACACTTGTCAGTCAGGCTCGCCCTTTGGCTAACTTAATTGACAAGTGCTACGGCTAAATATCTTCACATATAAATTTTTGTAATATGGACTTTAAAAATTATTGCCAATTTTATAAAATATAGTCATAAGAAAATTTAAAGTACTTAATACCAAAGCCATTGTTCTTTCTCATGCGGAAGCATAAACTAAAGGCAATATATAAGACATTAATAATTAAAAGTACGTGGTTCCTTAAAGCAACAATCTTTTTGATGAAAGGTAATCCCATCCCCAAATGCTCATGTCATGAGATGCAGTTCACATGTTAGCTCCAATATCTGTAAAAAGATAACACAACAACTTTTTATCAGTACAATGGTACTGAGTAAGTCAACCCGCTCCACTTTAAGAAGTGGATTTTAAAATAATGGTTGACACTCATTTAAAAAAAATAATTTTCACCTTTTCTTTTAAAAAGGATCACACACATTACCTTTAACAAAATAAATAACTTTCATTCTTACCATTGTAGCAACTATGCACAAGAGGACACCATTTTCCATATATCGTATCATATCATATCATATCATATCGATCATAAGTCATGATCAGCATGCAGCGGACTCATATACAGACACACTCCGGAGCCTTGGGTAACCCATCACGGATACACCCAAGAGTATAGACTCATACATGCAACAACGCCGTTTTGGCACAATTTATCAACAATGCCGTCTTGGCATATTTAGAGGGGGAGGCCCCGCAAGACACATCCCTAGTGCATTAGCCCTCTATCAAGTATGGCATCTTACTCAAGTTAATAGTGCACAATGGATTTAAAAGAGTTTTTCACAATTTTTCCACATAATATCCTCTTTAAAAGAGTTTTCAACAATTTCACGGGAGTAACCTCATAACAAGGGCATTCAATAATGCCAAATATCATTTCAACATTTAACTCCCATATCAATATCTCATAGATATGAAAATATCATTTCATGGATCTCAAAATCCAACAATTTCTCATTTGGACCAAATATCAAGTCCAATGTCGCAGTTTACGCCAAGTCAGTTTAAAAATTCATATGAAAGGCGATTGCTTTGAAATTTAAACTGTAGATACTCAACACATAGTTGAACAAGTTTCATGTTTTACACTTTTCAAAATAAGGTATGGAAATAGTTCAAAAATTGAGTTCTTTTCAGAACATGTATTCTGTCAGAAATTCAATGGTGACTCTATAATTTTCAACAGGTTTTAAAAATAGTAATTTGCGACCAAAAATTCTAAAATTTTACTACAAGGTAGATAACATATAGATAAATATTTTTCATGAATAAACCATTTAGGTTTGAAACACTTAAGACCTTCAAAAATGAGGATTTCAGAAACACTATCATTTCTTAGATTTCAACAAAAAGAGATTTCGACCTTTCGATAAAGCGGATCCCATAACTTTTTCATATGAGTTCTAAAAATTATAAAAGTTTCCAGAAATATACTCAACTCAATAAGAAACAAGTTTTATGAAGGAACCTTTGAGGTATAATGAACCAAAATATTTTAAAAAGATGGATCATTACGTAAACGAAAAACGGACAGATTTTGGTATAATGAGGGAATTCTAATTTTGTACTCTTAAAACATGGATGAGGATCTCCAAACTTAAAGAGAGAGTGTTAACTTACAGAATAGATGTATAAGACCAAGGAGATTCAAAGATAATGGCTGTTATAACACAAGATTCGCACCACAAATTACGGGTTTCGCTGAAATTTGACAAATAGAGGGAAATCAATTTATAGTATAAAAATAAAAGATTTAGATCTCTAAGATACAAGTTTCAAGGATGATATCTTACTAACCAAGTGTTGAGAAGAATTAGAACTCTTAGAATGATGAAGGTTGCCAAGCCTACAAGACTCCACAATCCTTAAGATATGCTCACTATGTGGGAGAACTTTGAAGAATAAAATGGGTAGTGAATTTGGCTAATGAGATGGATGAGATTGGTGTGTTTGAAGGCTAGAAACTCCCTCTATTTATAGGCTAAGATTTGAACAATTGAACATGACACATTGTGAGAGTGATTACAACCTCACCAATCATCCAATTAAGTGTGTCTTGAGCAATAATGGTTAGAGTATTTGTATCCACTCATTTGGTCATTATAGCCTAACAAAGAGGCTATTAATTTGGGAGGCTATTAATTTTGTCCATCATGTTGTCTATTAACATAATAGTTTGCCTATTATGGAGGCTATTAATCTTGGTGGGTTCAAGAGATAATTGATCACCTTTCTTTGCTAGCCATTCATCCAAGACACTTGTTAATCATGTTGATTTTTCATCTATTTGTTTAGGAAGAAAATTTCTTGCAATTGCTTTTTAACCTTATATTTGTGTAAGTAGTGTATCATGAAAATGATTGAAGTATTAGCTTGTCTAGAAAAATCATTATTCTTGCCATTATTTAGTGGCATGCATTTATACTCAATGAGTTGGATATGATAATATAATATTTATTTATTTATTTCAAGTATTGTATTTATATTAATGTGCTTTCAAAAAGATAATAATAATATACTTGCATGGTTTTATTTTATTCATAACAATACTCAAACCACAAAGTCTTCATGTCATCATCAAATAAAATTATAATCTATGAATATATTTTCTTATATATAAAAGTTAATTCTCATAGATTCACATAAAAACTCATACTTTTATTTTTATAAAAATTTATTCCATAATGAATACCAAAGTACTTAAAATATTCACATACTATCCTCATAAAAATTTTCAAGACCAATGTGTATATATATAAAAACTTATATATATAATTTAAACAATAGATTTAAAAACTATATAATTCTATTACCTTGATATTGAAATTCATATTTCTTTTGGAAAAGACAAATTTACATATATAGTTTTTCAAGTGTTGTTTTGTAGAAAAAAAAATAATATACTAATTCTTTAAGCAAGTGATTAAATATTTAATAAAAGTCTCTTTAGTGAATTACAATTATTTCGGGTAATTTCTATGGTATTACAATCCACCCTCCTTAGGAATCAACTTCGTCCTCGAAGTTTTAATGAAAAATACTATGGCAATCTAATATGCGGAATATAAGATAAAAGTTAATGGAAAAGAAAAAAAATAGGAGATTTTGAACATACCCTATCAAGATTTTGTCGGGTGGTTACAGATACAGTGGTATATTGTTACCATACCGAACTTCGTTATATAACACGATATCGGTATATCGGTATATATTGAAGGTTCGACATGCTGGTATATACCGCACTTATCGAAAAATATACCTAATTTATATAATTTTATATATATAACCCTATATATCGGCATTTCGGTATATAACAAATGTTTGATATATCGGTATACACCGCGGTACCGGTATATCAGTATGTACCAAATGTTCGGTACATACCGAACTTACCGGATAGCCAATTTGGTAACAATATGAAAAATATTTCATACGGAAATCTTCAGTGTACTAATCTTCGACATACCGAAGATTTCGGTACAGTATTAGTACGAAAATTTACAGTAAATTTCAATACGGTATATGGTATGCCGAGAAATTTTCGGTATACATTACCGACCCATAATCTCTAAGCTAATGTGGTACTTATTGTGTTATGTATTTAAGAAGAGTGAATGATCTTTTAGAATTTTTTTGAAAACTACTTTTTATAATAAAATATAATTCTATAATACTTGTTCCAAAATGATAGAGAAATGAATTACTCCTATTAAAAAATTATACTGAAAAGAATAATATAATATTGATTACTTCCTCCATGTTTTTGAATATGCTATATTCTATATGAAAAAAATAATGCGTAATTAATAAATAAATATATACTCCCTCTGTTTTTTTTTTAATCCTTTTCACTTTTCTGCATGCAAATCAATATATATTTTAAATCGTGAATAACTCAAATTTTATATTATTAAAAATAAAAAATTTAATATTCTAAAATTACTCGATTAGACAAATCTAACAAGATTTCACGTGACTATGTTTTATCTTATACTTCCTCCGTCTCATTTAAATTATTACGTTTGACTTTTTATATATAATTAAAAATATAATTAAGTGAGATCTTGTTAAATTCTTCTAATCTTGTAGTTTTAGAATACCAAATTTTTATAATTTTTTATTATATACAATTTAAATTATTAACCGACATAGGTGTCAGGTGGATCCGTAATAATTATAATGAGACAGACAGTATTATTCAATTAATAGTACTTCTACTAGGGTGAATTTATTAAAAATATCATTATAGTACTTATTTTCCTATATAGAAAAATAAGTTATTATAATTTATTATTTTAATCTTTTAATAATTTAGTGCCCACTTGGTCACAAGTCCACGTTACCGGACTCGGCGATAAGTTATTATAATTTATTTTTTTAATCTTTTAATTTAATAATTTAATGCCCCACTTGGTCACAAGTCCACGTTACCGGACTCGGCGATAAGTTATTATTATTATTATTATAATTTATTATTTTAATCTTTTAATTTAATAATTTAATGCCACACTTGGTCACAAGTCCACGTTACCGGACTCGGCAAACCATTGAGCATGAACACCATTAATAAATTGAACGCAAAACATCTATGACTCCGATGTGGGATCTATATGACCGCACTAGTCTTCCTAATTGAGTCATAGTAGCTTCTTACTTCTTCCTCAGTCCTCACCAGTCAGTCACCAGGTTGCGTCTCCCTATTTTGTTCTTCCGCCGCTTCCAATTCATCATCTGTTCGATCAATTGGGAAGAAAGTTGCTTACCCAAAAAATTGTTACAATCCAATTCAATAATCACGTTTGAGATCGAAGCCAAGTTCCCAGCCATATTGCATGCCGATCATTACTCCCCAAGGGAAGGAGAGGACAAAGAACGGAAAACAAAGGAAGGAGAAGGAGAAGAAAGCTCAGCTCAGAGGACGGGATAAACTTTCTTCCCAATTGAACAGAGGGATTGGAAGCGGCGGAAGATCAAAATAGGGAGATGCAGGGGAAGTAAGAAGCTACTATAACTCAATTAGGAAGACTAGATCCCACATCGGAGTCATAGATGTTTTACGTTCCCTTTATTAATGATATTCATGCTCAGTGGTTTGCCGAGTCCGGTAACGTGGACTTGTGACCGAGTGGGGCATTAAATTATTAAATTAAAAGATTAAAATAATAAATTATAATTAACTTATTTTTCTATAAGTACTCCGCAAAGCTAAAGCTTCTCCGGCCTATAGGTTGCTCATCAAAATTCCCATATCTGTCTAAGGTTGTTCTTGTAATCTCACGCGCAATTTTTTTTTTTTTTTTAGTTTCCCCCCTTTTATAAAGCATTAATTAATCCTTTCTTTAATGTGTAAAATGGAAGTTACATTTTGAACCTATTCTTTTTCTTCTCTAAAACATAATAAAAAATATAGTAACTCATTTAAGACACTATTTGATTGCGTAAGAATCCCCCGTTTTGTTTGATTGTTGGTGATTGGTTGTGTTTCTTCTTAACCTTTTCTTGGGAGGGAATTATGTGTTCCTAGATTGGATATAATCTGAATTTCCATTGCAGAAGAGAGTTTAGGACAAGGCTCCTGTTGCTGTTTGATGATCTGGGAGTTGGATTTCTGAGGCTTCAAGATTAAAATGTCAGTCGATCATGATAAATCAGAAGCCGGACATGACAGAGGTAAACAATATCTTCATTTTTGTTCCTACTTTTCTTGATAATTTTTTAGGTTATTATGCAATTGATGTTTGAATAACGCCATTTTGATATGTTAATCAACTGATGATCGCATTTAGGACGTCTATGTAAGAATGAATGATTGTTTCCTCTGAATCAGGCATTGAGATAACAGACAGGAAGGGTTTCAAACGTCGATTTTTTCTTTGGTTTTCATCGTCTGCATTCTTGAATCAGGTCATTGTCTCTCGGACCTCTTACAAATGGATAGCTTTTCATATTCGGATTCAGAGTTTAGCATTTCTTCTTCTTCCAGTAAGCAGCCTTTGGTTTTTGTTTTCCTAATTGCTGCAATAGAATGTGGACATTGGTATTCAAAATTATTGTTTTACATCATCTTCATTTTCTGCGAGTGAGGTCCTCAAAGGCGGCTCAAGGATTTGTTATCCGAAGAAGGCAATAGAACTTGTGCAGATTGTGGTGCGCCAGATCCCAAATGGGAGTAAGATCAGCCTTAGTTCCTAGACAAAGTCCTCGTTTTGACCCTTTCGTTTCTGATAGATGCTTGTTTCGATCTTTGTTGCTAACCAGATCATATACCACGGGCGCTTTCATTTGTATAAAATGTGCCGGTGTACACAGAAGCCTTGGAGTGCATATATCGAAGGTGCAGATATGATCCGGCGTTCCAGCGTACCATTTGGCACACAATCTAGTTTCTTGGATGGTTTTTTATCCGTCTTATGTTTAAATTTGTAGGTCTTATCAGTGAAGCTCGATGAATGGACTAATGAGCAAGTCGATACTTTGTTTGAAACCGGTGGGAACAACGCGATGAACTCAAAGTATGAGGCCTATATTCCCAGTAATATCAGCAAACCGAAACCAGACTCTTCTTCAGAATGTGTGTTGGCTTTATGGTTTTCGGTTGGAAGTTTTTATGAATGATTAGTGACAGCTTACTAATTGCAAGCCTATCTATTTGCTTCTTTTCTGAAATTTTTGGAGGAGAAACTATTTATTTGCGTCATAATGATTAAATATATTGCATGCATTGACTATGGACATGTTCAAAGTATTTGTTTTGTTCCTTGCCAAAGGCACTTCAGACATACTTTACTGGGTTCCAATTCAAGTAGCTTTACTGGTGTGTTTGGATGAGAAGATTTCAACAACTAAGTAGTTATATTTTTTTAAACCCTGACCACTTAAAGTAAACAACTTATTATCCTAATAAAACTTATCAGGCTCAATCCTTTGGAAGAAACAGATCTTGTTGTGAGAAACTTTGCAGCAGTTGGAAGTTCTCAGCCTAACAGACACGAATTAGTATCAGTAGTTACATGTGAACATGCTAATATTGCATCATGTGCTGGATATGCCATCTGAGCTCTTTTAATGCTAGTTGAAGCGACATTTTTCTTTCACGAGCCCCTTCATTTTGTTTAGATGAATACTAATAAGTTTGTTAATTCGTGTGTTTTTGTTATGCTGGTGATTTTATTGGATAATTTTGCTGTACGGACATTAATTCTTTGATCTATTGGATAATTTTGCTTTTATACAGTAATAATATTTTTATAATTTTTTTTTTATACAATAATAATATTTTTATTTGCTTTACCTCAACTCCAGATGATTATGACGACAGAGAGGAGGTTCTGCGACAATTTGATGTGAACATGGCTTATGGACCATGCTTAGGCATGGGCAGATTAGAGCGCAGAGAGCGTGCTAAAAACTTGAGGTTAAACCCTCCTGAGGAAATTGAAGGTCTATTCAAAGCAAGCCAAGCTAACCCTGTGTGTCTGTGGGATGGTCGTGTTTAGCATTAGTATTTGGTGCCTTCCAGCCTTTTGCATTGTGTGTTTTATTTGGGCACAGTAGTTATATTAGCCTTTGATATAGTTACTTGGGCTCTGCGAGATGACTTGTCTTGCTACCATAACCATGTACCACCGGATTAATAGTTTCTCTCTTCTAAAACCTGGCGTATTCTGTTGTTACCTTAACTATTATTGTCATTGAGGTTTCTACTTTTTGTAAGCATGAGACTTGGTGGTGTAAATTAGGGCCCAACATGGAACTGTCAAAATGGGTTTGTCCAGTTCAGCTAGCCCGTCCTGCCTACACTAAATGGTGGGCTGGCTGAACAAATAGATGCCCGTTTAGAAGTAGTCCAAACCCGCCGTCATTCGGGCTAGCCCGTGGCTGGTGTGGGCTCGACTGAGGGCGAAGCTATTTTTTTAATTTTTTATTTTCTAAATTTTTTTATAAAAACTTAAATAATACTTCATCTGTTCTTTTACTTTTCATACAGACTCACAGTACGCATAATTCAATATACATTTTGAACTATTAATAATAGGAAAAATCCACTTTTGGTCCCGTAAGAAATTATCTCACCCACTTTTGGTCCCATATTTGGAAGATTTCCGTTTGTGGTCCTATCAAATTAACTTTTTTTTTCCATTTTTCATCCATCGGTTAATTTTGACCAAAAAATCATTAGTTTGACCGTTAGTGGAGTTAAAAAATAATTAATAAAAGATTAGAACTTTCTAATAATTGCTAAATAATCCTATATCTATTTTTACGTAAAATCTACCCATACCCATTATCACTGCCTTACCCAATAAAATAAACCTGAAAACAAATCTGAAATGAATGACGAGAAGAACAGAGAAAGAACCGTGATCCATAGACCCCAAATCGCGATATCATTGGAGTAGCCAAGGAAGAGAATCTCAAATCGCATTCGTAAGAAGAATCCAAATCATCTCTCGCTCCCAGAAGAACCCAAATCGCATAAACCTGTTTACTTAAGAAGGAATGAGCTTCGGAATATTATGCAGGTGCGCTTAAAAATTTGGTAGATCTTATACAAAGAATTATTCAGATGATTCAATGGGTATTATGAATTATCATGCTTTCGGAATTTGGGATGGGGTCGACATATGGGTTTATGTGGGGTGGCAACAAAAGGGCTAAGAGTTGAGTCTAAGGGTTCATCCACCATGGATGGATGAGGATTCGAGGAAAATAGTGAAATCTATATTAAATCATCTCAAAATTAGAGTAAATTTGGGAAAGGGATTTGAAATCCATTCTTAAATCCTTTTACTAATCCAAACAAATGGAGAGAGTTGTTATCCAAATCCATCCATTCAGACACGAGTACACGACATAAGGTTCTGGGAGTGAGAGGTGATTTGGATTCTTCTTAGGATGTGATTTGAGATTCTCTTCCTCGGCTACTCCGATGATTCTCGGTCTGTTCATTTCAGATTTGTTTGCAGGTTTATTTTATTGGGTCGGACAATGGTAATGAGTATGGGTAGATTTTACTTTAAAATGGACCTAGGGATCATTTAGCAATTTTTAGAAAGTTTTAATTTTCTATTAATTATTTTTTATCCCACTAACGGTTAAACTAACGATTTTTTTGGTCAAAATTAACGGAGGGATGAAAAATGGGAAAAAAAAAAGTTAATCTGATGGGACCAAAAATGGAAAATTTCAAATCATGGGACCAAAAATGGGTGAGAGAATTTCTTACAGGACCAAAAATGGATTTTTCCCATTAATAACTCAAGTTCGGTATAAGTAAAAATTCTAAAAGTTTAATATTTAAAAACTATAAGATAAGATTTCATTTACTTATATTTTACTCTCTCGTTCCTTTTTATTTGTCTTTTTAGAAATAAAAAAGCATTCTTAAATAGTTATCACTTTATATATTTATCTCATACTTTTCAAATATTACCCCTATATTATTATAAAATGTATTCCTAAAATACTGTGCATTCTCTCTTCACTCCAATTTTATTTTTTATTCCCAAAGAACACATAGGGGTAAAAGTGGAATACACAATAATGATTGCAATTCTTGGTAAATGTGTTTCTTGCTAAAACGACTAGTATTAAGGAATGGAGGGAGTAACTTATGTAACTATGATTAAAAATTGAAATCAACTCGGATGAACAGTAGCATTTCTTGCAATGTAGCAAAAAAAAAAGGAATCAGTATAATGTATTAAAAACAAAAATTATAGGCTAATTAATATTATTTTTTATACTAATTCGAAGTTATTTTGCAAACAGAATATTTTAAAATTTTTAAAAAAAGTCACTTTAGATTTTTCTAAAACTGCATATACCGCATAAAAAAAACAGAGAATGTCAAAATTTTCGGTATACCGTAAGATTTTGGTACGATAACAGTATATATTTTTTTGATACCGTGGTATATTGTTACCATACCGAACTTCGGTATATAACACGATATCGGTATATCGATATATATCGAAGGTTCGGCATGCTGGTATATACCGCAATAAATCGCGATATATACCGAACTTATCGAAAAATATACCTAATTTATATAATTATATATATATATAACACTATATATCGGTATTTCGGTATATAACGAATGTTTGATATATCGGTATACACCGCGATACCGGTATATCAGTATGTACCGAATGTTCGGTACCGAATGTTAGGTACATACCGAACTTACCGGATAGTCAGTTTGGTAACAATATGAAAATATTTCATACGGAAATCTTCATTGTACTAATCTTCGACATACCGAAGATTTCGGTACAGTATTAGTACGGAAATTTACAGTAAATTTCAATACGGTATATGGTATGCCTAGAAATTTTCAATATACCTTACCGACCCATAATCTCTAAGCTAATGTGGTACTTATTGTGTTATGTGTTTAAGAAGAGTGAATGATCTTTTAGAATTTTTTTGAAAACTACTTTTTATAATAAAATGTAATTCTATAATACTTGTTCAAAACGATAGAGAAATGAATTACTTATTAAAAAATTATACTTGAAAAGAATAATATAATATTGATTACTTCCTCCGTGTTTTTGAATATGCTATATTCTATATGAAAAAAAACAATGCGTAATTAATAAATAAATATATACTCCTTCTGTTTTTCTTTTAATCCTTTTCACTTTTCCGCACGCAAATCAATATACATTTTAAATCGTGAATAACTCAAATTATATATAATTAAAAATAGAAAATTTGATATTCTAAAACTACTCGATTAGACAAATCTAACAAGATTTTACGTGACTATGTTTTATCTTATACTTCCTCCGTTTCGTTTAAATTATTACGTTTGACTTTTTATATATAATTAAAAATATAGTCAAGTGAGATCTTGTTAAATTCTTCTAATTTTGTAGTTTTAGAATACCAAATTTTTATAATTTTTTATTATATACAATTTAAGTTATTAACCGACATAGGTGTCAGATGGATCCGTAATAATTATAATGAGACGGACAGTATTATTCAATTAATAGTACTTCTACTACGGTGAACTTATTAAAAAACAGGAGTATAATTTATCATTATAGTACTTATTTTCCTATAGAGAAAAATAAGTTATTATAATTTATTATTTTAATTTTTAATTTAATAATTTAGTGCCCCACTTGGTCACAAGTCCACGTTACCGGACTCGGCGATAAGTTATTATAATTTATTTATTATTTTAATTTTTAATTTAATAATTTAGTGCCCCACTTGGTCACAAGTCCACGTTACCGGACTCGGCAAACTCTTAAGCATGAACACCATTAATAAAGGGAACGGAAAACATCTATGACTCCGATGTGGGATCTATGGATATGAGCGCACTAGTCTTCCTAATTGAGTCATAGTAGCTTCTTACTTCTTCCTCAGTCCTCACCAGTCAGTCACCAGGTATTTCCCCTGCGTCTCCCATTTTGTTCTTCCGCCGCTTCGAATTCATCTGTTCAATTGGGTAGAAAATTCTATTGTTCATGAATTGATCCCTATCCATATCCATTTTCTTGGGTTCATTCTCATATTGAACAAATCATCAATAATTGGTAACTACAGGTGATCATGTCATTTGAATGATTCTTGGCCCCAGCTAGCTACCTGTTTTGATTGCGTAAGAATCCCCCGTTTTGTTTGATTGTTGGCGATCGATTGTTTTTCTTCTTAACCTTTTCTGGGAGGGAATTGTATGTTCCTAGATTGGATATAATCTGAATTTCCATTGCAGAAGAGAGTTTAGGACAAGGCTCCTGTTGCTGTTTGATGATCTGGGAGTTGGATTTCTGAGGCTTCAAGATTAAAATGTCAGTCGATCATGATAAATCAGAAGCCGGACATGACAGAGGTAAACAATATCTTCATTTTTGTTCCTACTTTTCTTGATTCTTCTTCTATGTGCAAGAATTTTTAGGTTATTATGCAATTGATGTTTGAATAACGCCATTTTGATGTGTTAATCAACTGATGATCGCATTTAGGACGTCTATGTAAGAATGAATCATTGTTTTCCTCTGAATTTGGCATTGAGATAACAGATAGGAAGGGTTTGATTTCATCGTCTGCATTCTGTGAATCAGGTCATTGTCTCTTGGACCTCTTACAAATGGAAAGCTTTTCATATTCGGATTCAGAGTTTAGCATTTCTGCTTCTTCTTCCAGTAAGCAACCTTTGGTTTTTGTTTCCTGATTGCTGTCATGTCTTTGCAAAGACAATCTGCAATAGAATTTGGACATTGGGATGCAACATTATTGTTTTATATCATCTTCGTTTTCTGCGAGTGAGGTCCTCAAAGGCGGCTCAAGGATTTGTTATCCGAAGAAGGCAATAGAACTTGTGCAGATTGTGGTGCGCCAGATCCCAAATGGGTGTAAGATTAGCCTCAGTTCCTCGACAAAGTCCTCGTTCTGACCCTTTCGTTTCTGATACGTTCTTGTTTCGATCTTTGTTGCTAACCAGATCATATACCACAGGCGCTTTCATTTGTATAAAATGTTCCGGTGTACACAGAAGCCTTGGAGTGCATATATCGAAGGTGCAGATATGATCAAGCGCCCAGCGTACCATTTGGCACACGGTCTAGTTTCATCGATGGTTTTTATCCGTCTTATGTTTAAATTTGCAGGTCTTATCAGTGAAGCTCGATGAATGGACTAATGAGCAAGTCGATACTTTGGTTGAAACCGGTGGGAACAACGCGGTGAACTCAAAGTATGAGACTTATATTCCCAATAATTTCAGCAAACCGAAACCAGATTCTACTTCAGAAGAACGCAGCGATTTCATAAGGTAGAAAGAAAGAACAAGGACAACCTTATCTCAGACATTTTGTATGTCTTTATTATTTTCTCATCAATCAAATAAAAATAAATAAACGTATAAGCTCACATATCCTCCTCTGGCCTCTGGGAACTCATTCACATTCATAATTCAAATGATCATCAATATTCTCTAATGATCACCACCTCAATTGCTTGTCAATCCTGACGGCCTTCTTCATCATGATTCATGAATTGAATCCCTATCCATATCCATTTTTTTTTGGCTCATTCTCATATTGAACAAATCAATAATTGGTAACTGCAGGTGATCATGTCAGTAATAGCTTTTCATATTCGGATTCAGAGTTTAGCATTTCTGCTTCTTCTTCCAGTAAGCAACCTTTGGTTTTTGTTTTCCTGATGGCTGTCATGTCTTTGCAAAGACAATCTGCAATAGAATTTGGACATTGGGATGCAACATTATTGTTTTACATCATCTTTGTTTTCTGCGAGTGACAATCTGCAATATCGCGCCTCTGTTCTTGATGCAGTCGGTGAAGACACTGGCCATAAAGAATAACCTCAACCCCATTTGGATTGAATGCCTAATGTTTTCCATTCCAGAAAACATACCCCCTCTCAAGTTGGTAAGCATATCATCTTAACAATTTTAAGTTACACTGCATAAACATTAAACACAGACTGTAAGAGCCTTTATGCTTTCTTTTGGCAGCTTGTCTACGACAAGGACAAATTCACAATCGATGATTTTATGGGGAGTGCTGAGATCGACATTCAACCACTGCTGGCTGCAGCAAAGGCTTCAGAAATCTCCTCAATCAATGAGTCGACGCAGCTTGGGACATGGAAAGCAAGCAAAGAAAATACGCTCATGAAGGATGGCGTGATCACACTGGAAGATGGCAAGGTGAAACAAGAAATCTCCATCAAGTTGCAGAACGTGGAACGTGGGGTTTTAGAGATTGAGCTTGAATGCGTCCCTCTAACGCAATGATGTGCGTATGTTATATGTCTATACAAGATGTCACAAGCTGTGAACACACCAAATTTCACATAGCCAAGTTTTCTTCAAGAATGTGGCTGGGGTTGTGATGCGCGGTTGTATGGAATAGTCCGGGGGGACTGGCGCCAACCCCCATGGTTTATATGTATGATGTCGTGCTTGTATGATCTGTCACCATTTTTTTCTTATTATAATATGACTCTTCTAATATTAGTAGATTCTCTGTTTCAAACGTTAAAACTTCATCTGGTACCGGCATTCCAGAGAAAAGTGTCAAACTTATAGATTTTGCAGAAATTAGCTTTTCAATTTGTAACAAAGCTAAATTTTTTATTTGTTCTTCTGTCAGATGCAAATATGTTAAAACACTGATTAATGAATTCTTCCTTAAAAATAGATTAAATAAATTTGATTTTCCTTCTTTATACACCCCATTATTTTATTTATAATATTTTAACCGAAATAGTTAATTTATTGTAAACCAAATATTCACATAATAAGAATTTTCACAATTTTCTTAATAATTATAAATGTTTTGTATAATTTTTAATATAATAAAATATAAATAAGATTCATATTACTACCTCCGTATTCAAATATTGTTGACATTTGTAAATGTGCTACTATTCACATACAGACTTTAACTTAAAGTTTTATCATAGTTATACAAGTTAAAATATAGCCAAGTGAGATCTTGTTAGATTCGTCTCGTCGTGTAGTTTTTAAATATCGAACTTTTAGAATTTTTTACTTGTACTGAACTTGAACTTTTAGAATTTAAAATGTACACTGAACGGTGTGAAAGTGGGTCCATAAAGAATATTTGAATATAGAAGAAGTATTTATATACAATTAGAATGATATAAGTGCATATTAATTGTATAGTATAATATATATATAAATTGGAATTGGAAATTCTATATAAATTTAAACTTCAAAATCTTTCGAATTTTTTAAATTTTAAATTTCAAACCTTTTTAAAAGTGAACAATATTGTGGGGTACCGTCTAAATTGAAAATTCCTTATATTTCAAAATTGAAAATCCATAATGAATAAATAAATAAATAAGAAACTCTAGAATTAATAAAAATGAAAAAATCTATAAAAATTGAAAATTTGAAATGGAGACACCACATTAAATGTAAGATAGATTGTTCGGTAATAATATTTTTATAATTTTGCTTTTATACAGTAATAATATTTTTATTTGCTTTACATCAACTCCAGATGATTATGACGACAGACAGGAGGTTTTGCGACAATTTGACTTGAACATGGCTTATGGACCATGCTTAGGCATGGGCGGACTAGAGCGCTGGGAGCGTGCTAAAAACATGGGGGTTAAACCCTCCTGAGGAAATTGAAGGTCTACCCAAAGCAAGCCAAGTTAACCCTGTGTGTCTGTGGGATGGTCGTGTTTAGCATTAGTATTTGGTGCCTTCCAGCCTTTTGCTTTGTGTGTTTTATTTGGGCACCGTAGTTATATTAGCCTTTGATATAGTTACTTGGGCTCTGCGAGATGACTTGTCTTGCTACCATAACCATGTACCACCGGATTAATAGTTTCTCTCTTCTAAATCCTGGCGTTTTCTGTTGTTACCTTAACTATTATTGCCATTGGGGATTCTACTTTTTGTAAGCATGAGACTTGTGGTGTAAATTAGGGCCTAGCATGGAACTGTCAAAATGGGTTTGTCCAGTTCGGCTAGCCTGTCCTGCCCACACTAAATGGTGGGCTGGCTGAACAAATAGATGCCCGTTTAGAAGTAGTCCAAACCCGCCGCCATTCGGGCTAGCCCGTGGCTGGTGTGGGCTTGCCTGTGGGCCAAGCTATTTTTTAAATTTTTTATTTTTCTATTTTTTAAATTTGTTATAAAAGCTTAAATAATACTTCATCTGTTCTTTTATTGTTCATACAAACTCACAGTACGCACAGTCTGTAACACCCCGGATTTGATAACCCAGGCCGGGATGCCACCGCCACACCTCCCTAGCAAGACACGGTTTCTCCGAGCTCACTAAAGAGATGCAAGGCTATGGTTTTCAGTATTTAAAATATTCAAACAGCCCATTCATATATAATTTAAAGATAATACATCAAAGTTGCAGCGGAATTTATAAGTTGTGCAGCGGAAATAATGTATAAGGGCCAACATGGCCAAAACACGGGTTAAACAGGCCCGTTCATGATGTAAACCCCAATAATTCCCAGTATGCATATGATGATGCATATTCTTCACTCTCTGTAAGAAAAAGGAGATATATGGTTTGGGTCAGCAAAAACGCGCTGAGTAAGTTAACACATAGCATGGGTTAGGGGTTTCAAAGCCTTTAGTTAAATTTAATAAAAAGATTTCTTGTAGTAAAATGATTTGCAAGGCATAACTAAATAAATACTTAAAAATATCAAATCTTTTATTTTCCTCTCCCGTTACATAACCATTTCAACAATATTTAATTTAGCCGGCAATCCGGCGGCCGCAGCCAATTTCATAAAATCTGAGCTTTTTAATATATTTCTTTTATTTCCCGTTACGCCATCATCTCAACAATAGATAGCCGGTGATCCGGCGGCCTCAGCCAATTTCATAAGTAACATATCATCTAGCCGGTGATCCGGCGGCCGCAGCCGATACGCCATACCCAGTACCACTCCGTCGAGCCTCGAGTAACCCATACGGATACACTCGAGAGGGTAGGCAGTTGGTCTCTTGTGACCAAATACGCCATATCCAGTACCGCTCCGTCGAGCCTCGAGTAACCCATACGGATACACCCGAGAGGATAGGCCAAAATAATAACGGCGGATATCAATAGTAACAGTTAGCCGGTAATCCGGCGGCCTCAGCCAATTTCATAAGTAACATCTCATCTAGCCGGTGATCCGGCGGCCGCAGCCGATACGCCATACCCAGTACCACTCCGTCGAGCCTCGAGTAACCCATACGGATACACTCGAGAGGGTAGGCAGTTGGTCTCTTGTGACCAAATATGCCATATCCAGTACCGCTCCGTCGAGCCTCGGGTAACCCATACGGATACACCCGAGAGGATAGGCAAAATATAAGATGCCGTGTTGTTGATTTTTCGCGCGTGATAGTCATAGCCGTTTTGGCACAAATTTCACAATTAGGAGGGCACCCTGCAGAGCACTCACCCCCTGATTTTATGTAACCGATATTGTTTCAACTTTAGTATAACGGGATTTTCAAAAATATAGCTTTATCGTATCTCAAGATTTCGATCATTGTTTAAAAGATTTCAAAAGTCGATCGACGTCACAGTTTACGCCTTTTCAGTTTAAAAATTCATTTCTTAGGCGATTGATCTGAAATTTGTACAGCATCTCAAAGTCATCCCAATGAACAACTTTCATGTTTTAAGTTTTTCGGAAAAACGATGGGAAGCATGTCAAAAATCGAGTTTTCTACACAAATAGTATGCTGTCAGGATTCAGGTTTGACACCTCTCAAAGATTTGACTTTTTGACACATCAAATGGACTTCAAAAATTCTGAAATTTTACAGGCACATACTAGACTTGATTTCCAACAACTTTTGTTTAGAACTCAAAGATTGGATCGGACTAGAAATGATAGGAATAAGCTCCTCAAGTTCGGTTAAGAAATCTGTCATCCTTTGAAGATTCTTAAAAACGCAGAATATGTCCGATACGATTTGGGGTATCAAGACTTGATGAAAATTTCTAAAATTTTTACACAATATAGCTCATGATCTTTGGATCAAAATCTTAGTTTTGAGTTTTCAGGTTTGAACACTCGAATTAAGAGTTTTGCTCGTTGAGTTTGATTAAGAAATCTGTCAAGGTTCTTGACATCGGTTCTAACGCAGATCGGATCGGCTCGAGTTTGAAGGTTCAAATCTCAATGAAAAATTCTAAAATTTTTACAGTAGCTAGACCAAAGTCTTAGCAACACTTTTCATGTTTTGAGTTTTGTTGTTTGAGCAGTTTTAAAGGTTCGAAAAATTCATACAAAAACGCTGCGTTGAGGGTTTCTCTTGTTGACAGATCTTTTTAGAGTTTTCTTGAGTTGGATCTCTATGTTTGGTTGCATTTTAAGTCACCCAAAACCATAGTAAGGTTAACTTACAGTGGGGATGATGTTTAGGAAATCACGGGGTCGTCCGGAATCCACGGGATGTCACGAACGAATCTCTTCCACCCGATTTATTCTTCCCTTGGCTCCGATTTGTGTTTGAATACGAAGATTCGTAAGTTAGGATGATGTTTATGATCTTAAAATCATAAGGAAACTTGATTAACATCTTACCATCAATCCAAAGCCTGCAATCCTTGATCTACACACTTCCTTGGTTGGATTTGGTTGCCGGAAACTCGTCGGAAAGTCGCCGGAAGTTCGTCGGAAGAGTGTTTGGCTTTTGGGAGAGTTTTTGGAGAGTTTGGGGTGAATGATTGATGAAATGGCTGACAAATGGGGATAGGATTGATTACATAACGTCCAAAAAGATGCTATACCCGTGATAGATCGAGATTCCTCGCTTGGGCCCCGAAAATTGGCGAGAAAGTCGCCAAAACGCGACAAACGCTGATGCTGTCATGGCGGCGCGGGGTTGGGGCGGTTTTTAGCCAAACCCCACGCCGGGTGCGCGCCGCCGAAACGTGACAACGCGACTGCTGCGCCGCGCGGGGTTGGCGCGCTAACCTTGGGATTCCCGCGCCGGGTGCGCGCCACCCTCGCCTGGACTTCGGTCCGGGCGGTGTCGTGCGATCCGTCGTGCTTTTCCTCCTCTCTTTCGGACTTCTATCCTCCTACGTTTTCGGGCTCGATTTTTCGGGTCATTCTTGGATCATAAATTCTTATCTTAAGTTTATCTTGACTCAAATGAATTTCATGTTTGAGATCTTAAGTCCGTCGGTCTCGGTTTCGTCGACTTCCAATTCGTCGTCTTTTGATTCCCGTGCAATAACTTGTTTTATTAAATTTCTTCTGACTTCACGGGTTCTTGGAATTAAAATTCTTTTCCTTATTAAATTTAATTCCAATTATCTTGACTCAACTCATGGAATGTCTTCGGGCTTCCTTTCCCTCTTTTATTCCATTTTGAATTTAAATCTATCGGCGTTTTATTTCCGAGCAATAATTTATTGTGATAAATTATTTTCTTCTTCTCGGAAATATTTCAACATTGATCGGAATAAATTTTTATTCCCTTGGACGTTAAAAAAAATCTGGGGTGTTACACAGTCCAATATATAATTTGAACTATTAATAACTCAAGTTCGATACATGTAAAAATTTTAAAAGTTTGATATTTAAAAACTACAAGATAAGACGAATCTAACAAGATCTCATTTAGCTATATTTTAACTTAGATAACTATGATTAAAAATTGAAATCAACACAGATGAACAGTAGCATTTCTTGCAATGTAGCAAAAAAAAAAAAAAAAACGGAATAAGTATAACGTATTGTTTTAAGGTTTGTTGGTTAGATGCTATTTGAAATTATATAATGTTAATTTGATAATATATTTTTTAATAATTTTATGCTTTTGTAAAATATTAGTATTAAAGAATTATAACATTGACTTGATGTTAATTAAATTAAATTAAATTAATTTTAATGTTTACTACAAAAATTATGGGCTAATTAATATTATTTTTTATACTAATTCGAAGTTATTTTGCAAAAAGAATATTTCAAAATTTTTTTAAAAAAAGTCAATTTAGATTTTTCTAAAACTCATATACGGTATAAAAAATTGAGAATGTCAAAATTTTCGGTATACAATAAGATTTTGGTATGGTAACGGTATATTTTTTTTTGATACTGTGGTATATTGTTACCATACCGAACTTCGGTATATAACACGATATCGGTATATCGGTATGTATCGAAGGTTCGGTATGCTGCCATATATCGCGATACTGGTATATCGGTATATACCGAACTTATCACTGCCTCACCCAATAAAATAAACCTGCAAACAAATATGAAATCAATGACGAGAAGAACAGACGAAGAACCGTGATCCATAGACCCCAAATTGCGATATCATTGGAGTAGCCAAGGAAGAGAATCCCAAATCGCATTCGTAAGAAGAATCCAAATCATCTCTCGCTCCAAGAAGAACCCAAATCGCATAAACCTGTTTACTTAAGAAGGAATGAGCTTCGGAATATTATGCAGGTGTAATACCCCGAATTTTATATATATATGAATATATATTTTTGATTAATTCACTAAGTAGATTTTTAATCAAATCTATATGTATTTATATGTTCAAATATTTGCTTAAAGATTAGTATATTATTTTCTAAAAAAAAAAAAAACATACTTTGAAAAATTATATATATATTTGTCTTTTCAAATAAATATATGGATTTCAATATCAAGTGTAATAAGTATATGGTTCATAGAATATTTTAAATCCATATACAAGTTTATATACACATATATATACCTTGGTCTTGAAATAATCTTTCCAAACATGTACACATGTATATACATGAATATATTTACATGTTTAAATTATAATGAGAATTATCTATTTTCTATATATCCTTGATTAATCATTCTACCCATATTTTTTATTATGGAATTATTCTAGAATGCCATAATATAATTGGGAATAATTTGACTATTGTTTGAAATTGTAGGGTGGAATATTAATCATATCTTGTCATTTTCAAATAAGGAATATATTCCTTTTTGGAGCTATGTATAACTTACAAGATCACTTAATTTTTATTTTAGTATATATATAAATATATATACATATTATTCTTATTATTATTATAAGGTATTGGGGCCACAATTAGAGTAATAAGGATTGAATTATGAAGTGATAAAGTCATTCACACCATTACCATTAGGATACAAGCTGACAGAAATTTTTAGCTATAAGAATCGAATTATTTGACCTACCTACAGTGGGAATCACTTAAAGTGTTCAACACAAAAGTTGTTCCAAATTGTGTCTAGATTATGCACGTCAAATTTTAGAATTTTTGGCCAAGCCATTTAGTCCCAGCATCTCTGTCTTTGGACATATACCATAGTGAGTGCCAACTTTGTTAGGTTGTGCATGTGACTCCTATGTGACTTGTGACTTGTGACTTGTGTCTCCATGTGACTTGTGACTCCTATAACACTCTAGGGTGGATAGAAGTCTTGTGAGAATTTATTTAATACCCTCATTTAGCTACCAAAGGCAGCCATTTGGATTCCACTCCCATCATTGCAAATTTTAGAAAAAACTTGAGAAAGTGTTGGTGGGATTTATGAGTATTCTTCTAGTTGGTCAAGCAAGGAAGGCTTTCTTCAACATCCAATCTCTTCATCCAGTAGGTAAGGATGTCTTTAAGTTCACATATCTTGTTTAGATTGAGATCCTTGGGTAGATAACTAAGAATCTCTCTCCATGTGTCCAAAACCTAGCTTTGTGGAGGAATAGCAATGGGGTTGTGGACTTTGGACATCCTAAAGGCTTGGATTTGAGAATTTCTTGATACCACTTCATAGATGGTAAGTTAGTGTTGTGCCTTTCAAATTTTAGAGCTTTTGGTTGAGTATTCATGGAGATACAACTCGAAATCCATTCCTTGTCAAATCTGTGATTTAGGGTTTCTTCAGGATAGTTTCTTTTGTTCATCTTTGTTCGTCTAGATCCGTTCGTTTTTGGGAAAACTTTTCTAAATGAAAAATGTTCCTAACACCTTGATTATGATCTCTGTAAATTTTCACAATTTTTGGACATGATTTGAGCGTCGAAAATTCATCTGGTATTTTCTGAAATCCTGTTGGCAGAATTCGTTTCATGGTGTACTCAGTTTTGTTGTTCATATTACTCCTACCTATGATCGTTTCCAATGGTTGATGTCTTCATGAAAGTTGTTCCTTTATGTGTCTAGATCATCTCTGTAAAATTTCATAATTTTTGGAGTATGTTTGGAATTGTTATGAATTTTTAAAGAGACTGTGGTCGAATGAACAGTAGGATTTACACTCTTTGGAAAAGATGGATCTGAAATCATTTTTTTTAGGTCACTTAGAGTCCGATTTTGAAGAAGCCTATTTCTATGAAAAATGTTCATTTGGGTGTGTTCTAGCTCCTGTAAAAATTTCGGAATTTTTGAAAATGATTTGCTAAGTTTCCATAAGCGATTTCTGAAACTGCCCAAAGGACTATTTTTGTCGGTAAATCGTACTTGTGTATTTTGATGATCTATGAGTCGAATGGCTCTCATTTTTGGAAATATGTGAAATCTGGACATGTGTGATTTTGTAAAGTGTAAAAGTATGGTTTTGAAACTTTGTAAGTTTTGATCGAGTGGGATGCTCAATGTTTTAGAGGGTAAGTGCACTTGGTGGAGCTCGTTGGGCCGCCCCCTCTTGTAGCCAAAACGGCAAATATGGTTATTATGGTTTAGTGATTGTAAGAGTCTATACTCCTAAATGTAAATCAGGTTTCCTTATTGTTTTAAGATCATAACCATCATCCTAACTTATGAATCTTCATATTCAAACACAAATCGGAGCCAAATGAAGAATAAATCGGGTGGAAGAGATTCGTTCGTGACATCCCGTGGATTCCGGACGACCCCGTGACCTCCTAGACATTATCCCCACTGTAAGTTAACCTTACTATGGTTTTGGGTGACTTAAAATGCAACCAAACATAGAGATTCAACTCAAGAAAATTAATAAAAATCTGTCAACAAGAGAAACCCTCAACGCAGCGTTTTTGTATGAATTTTTCAAACCTCTAAAGCTGCTCAAACAAGAAAACTCAAAACATGAAAAGTGTTGCTAAGACTTTGGTCTAGCTTCTGTAAAAATTTTAGAATTTTTCATGATGTTTTGAAACCTGAAATCAACCCAAAACCAAAGAGTATTAAATCTGGATCTTAGAACTTTGGACAGATTTCATTCTCAATCTTGTTAGCCATTTTGACCTTGGATCTAAGCCGATCTAGGATTGGTGTTGAACATGATAGTTGTAGATCTATGAGTCTTGAATACCTCTTTAAAATTTCATGCATTTTCATCAAGTTTTGATACCCCAAATCGAATCGGACATATTCTGCGTTTTAAAGAATTTTCAAAGGTTGACAGTTTTCTTAACCGAACTTGATGAGCATATTTCTATCATTTCTAGTCCGATCCAATCTTTGAGTTCTAAACAAAAGTTGCATATAATCATGTCTAGTATATGCATATGAAATTTCAGAATTTTTGGAGATCATTTGATATGACAAAAAGTCAAATCTTTGAAAGGTGTCAAACCTGAATCCTGACAGCATACTATTTGAGTCGAAAACTTGATTTTTGACATGCTTCCTTTCATTTTTCCGAAAAACTCAAAACATGAAAGTTGTTCATTGGGATGTTTTTGAGCTACTGTGAAAATTTCAGATCAATCGCCTAAGAAATGGATTTTTAAACTGAAAAGGCGTAAACTGTGACATCGATCGGTTTTAACTTGTGAAATTTTGAAATTTTTAAACAACGATCGAAATCTTGTGATACGATAAAGCTATATTTTCGAAAATCCCGTTACACTAAAGTTGAAACAATATCGGTTACTTAAAATCAGGGGGTGAGTGCTCTGCAGGGTGCCCTCCTAATTGTTCATTTTGTGCCAAAACGGCAATGATTATTACGCGCGAAAGATCACCAAAACAGCATCTTATTATTTTGGGCCTATCCTCTCGAGTGTATCCGTATGGGTTACTCGAGGCTCGACGGAGCGGTACTGGATATGGCGTATTTGGTCACAAGAGACCAACTGCCTACCCTCTCGAGTGTATCCGTATGGGTTACTCGAGGCTCGACGGAGTGGTACTGGGTATGGCGTATCGGCTGCGGCCGCCGGATCACCGGCTAAAATGACATGTTACTTATGAAATTGGCTGAGGCCGCCGGATCACCGGCTAACTGTTACTATTGATATTGGCTGTTATTATTTTGGGCCTATCCTCTCGAGTGTATCCGTATGGGTTACTCGAGGCTCGACGGAGCGGTACTGGATATGGCGTATTTGGTCACAAGAGACCAACGGCCTACCCTCTCGAGTGTATCCGTATGGGTTACTCGAGGCTCGACGGAGTGGTACTGGGTATGGCGTATCGGCTGCGGCCGCCGGATCACCGGCTAACTTGACATGATACTTATGAAATTGGCTGAGGCCGCCGGATCACCGGCTATCTATTGTTGAGATGATGGCGTAACGGGAAATATATTAAAAAGCTCAGATTTTATGAAATTGGCTGCGGCCGCCGGATTGCCGGCTAAATTTAAATATCGTTTTGATGATGACGTATCGGGGAGAATTTTAAAAGCTCAAATCTTTATTTACTTACTTACGGCATTATTCGTGTTTTTAAATCATGTCTTAAATAATTGCCCATGCTTAAGTTTTAACTATGAAATTAATTGTTTATTTTAAGTATGCAATTATAATCGCATTTTTAAAATAAAACGTTTTTATGCATGACAAAAAGTCTTATCATAACTATGCCGTGCAAATCATTTTACGATGAAAGTTGAATCATGATCACGTGAAAATCTTTATTTTAAATCATGCCATCTATTTATTATTGGATGTTAAACTTAAATTGCGTTTTACCTACAAACATCTTTTTATTTAATCTAATTAAAGGCTTTGAAACCCCTAACCCATGCTATGTGTTAACTTACTCAGCGCGTTTTTGCTGACCCAAACCATTTATCCCCTTTTTCTTACAGAGTACGAAGAATATGCATCGTCATATGCATACATGGGAACATTAGGGGAAATCTTTATTTTAAATCCCTGCATTTAATTACGACTTGCATGAACGGGCCTGTTTAACCCGTGTTTTGGCCATGTTGGCCCTTATACTTTATTTCCGCTGCACAACTTATATTTCCGCTGCAACTTTGATGTATTATTTTTAAATTATTTATGAATGGGCTGTTTGAATATTTTAAATTCTGAAAAACCATAGCCTTGCATCTCTTTAGTGAGCTCGGAGAAACCGTGTCTTGCTAGGGAGGTGTGGCGGTGGCATCCCGGCCTGGGTTACCAAAACCGGGGTGTTACAATGTGGTATCAGAGCCCGGAATATTTTAAAACTACTATTTTAAAGAGCCCGGAATATTTTTAAACTATTATTTTTGAGTATTATTATTTTAAAGTTATTATTTCTAAACTAGTAATATATTTTAAACAGCCCAATTATTATTTTGAAGTTAAAGCCCAAATTTTTAGCCCAAAATTTTTTTTTAGAAGCCCAAGAAATTATTTTGGGCCAATAACCTTGTTTTTGTTTAAAGCCCAAATAATTTATTTCTTTCGGCCCAATATAGTGGCCCAAACCTTGTATCCTTATTTTAATCTATCCATGGAATAAATTTATTTTAAAACCCATGGATAAATAAATGCATGCATAAAATTTTTTTTATTGGGGGGATCACATATGCATATGCATACATAAATATTGACACTAACTCTTTTTATGCGAATTATCGGTAATAAGAAACACTCCTACCTTAGAACTTGACATGATCTTGACTTAGGAGCGCCAACTTAAGACTAACTTTTCCTTAGTCCTAGATCTTGATCACTTAGAAACTCATCTTCGCGTGCTTCTAGAATGACACCTAGAAGAATACTGAGGAAGGATCATATGCAATGAAACCCAAACATGGTTGTGAAAAATACATAGGCAGTTATGGGGACATAACTGTAATCTTAAGGGGGGAAGGATGTAATACCCCGTAAGGATGCATAAGCATTTATTTTTGAAACCCGAATAGTTTGTATCCCAAGTAAACAAAAGAACCCTAACTCTTCGCGCGAGAAAAGCCGAAGCACAACTTCGAGGACGAAGTTGATTCTTAAGGGGGGGAGGATGTAATACCCCGAATTTTATATATATATGAATATATATTTTTGATTAATTCACTAAGTAGATTTTTAATCAAATCTATATATATTTATATGTTCAAATATTTGCTTAAAGATTAGTATATTATTTTCTAAAAAAAAAAAAAAAAACATACTTTGAAAAATTATATATATATTTGTCTTTTCAAATAAATATATGGATTTCAATATCAAGTGTAATAAGTATATGGTTCATAGAATATTTTAAATCCATATACAAGTTTATATACACATATATATACCTTGGTCTTGAAATAATCTTTCCAAACATGTACACATGTATATACATGAATATATTTACATGTTTAAATTATAATGAGAATTATCTATTTTCTATATATCCTTGATTAATCATTCTACCCATATTTTTTATTATGGAATTATTCTAGAATGCCATAATATAATTGGGAATAATTTGACTATTGTTTGAAATTGTAGGGTGGAATATTAATCATATCTTGTCATTTTCAAATAAGGAATATATTCCTTTTTGGAGCTATGTATAACTTACAAGATCACTTAATTTTTATTTTAGTATATATATAAATATATATACATATTATTCTTATTATTATTATAAGGTATTGGGGCCACAATTAGAGTAATAAGGATTGAATTATGAAGTGATAAAGTCATTCACACCATTACCATTAGGATACAAGCTGACATAAATTTTTAGCTATAAGAATCGAATTATTTGACCTACCTACAGTGGGAATCACTTAAAGTGTTCAACACAAAAGTTGTTCCAAATTGTGTCTAGATTATGCACGTCAAATTTTAGAATTTTTGGCCAAGCCATTTAGTCCCAGCATCTCTGTCTTTGGACATATACCATAGTGAGTGCCAACTTTGTTAGGTTGTGCATGTGACTCCTATGTGACTTGTGACTTGTGACTTGTGTCTCCATGTGACTTGTGACTCCTATAACACTCTAGGGTGGATAGAAGTCTTGTGAGAATTTATTTAATACCCTCATTTAGCTACCAAAGGCAGCCATTTGGATTCCACTCCCATCATTGCAAATTTTAGAAAAAACTTGAGAAAGTGTTGGTGGGATTTATGAGTATTCTTCTAGTTGGTCAAGCAAGGAAGGCTTTCTTCAACATCCAATCTCTTCATCCAGTAGGTAAGGATGTCTTTAAGTTCACATATCTTGTTTAGATTGAGATCCTTGGGTAGATAACTAAGAATCTCTCTCCATGTGTCCAAAACCTAGCTTTGTGGAGGAATAGCAATGGGGTTGTGGACTTTGGACATCCTAAAGGCTTGGATTTGAGAATTTCTTGATACCACTTCATAGATGGTAAGTTAGTGTTGTGCCTTTCAAATTTTAGAGCTTTTGGTTGAGTATTCATGGAGATACAACTCGAAATCCATTCCTTGTCAAATCTGTGATTTAGGGTTTCTTCAGGATAGTTTCTTTTGTTCATCTTTGTTCGTCTAGATCCGTTCGTTTTTGGGAAAACTTTTCTAAATGAAAAATGTTCCTAACACCTTGATTATGATCTCTGTAAATTTTCACAATTTTTGGACATGATTTGAGCGTCGAAAATTCATCTGGTATTTTCTGAAATCCTGTTGGCAGAATTCGTTTCATGGTGTACTCAGTTTTGTTGTTCATATTACTCCTACCTATGATCGTTTCCAATGGTTGATGTCTTCATGAAAGTTGTTCCTTTATGTGTCTAGATCATCTCTGTAAAATTTCATAATTTTTGGAGTATGTTTGGAATTGTTATGAATTTTTAAAGAGACTGTGGTCGAATGAACAGTAGGATTTACACTCTTTGGAAAAGATGGATCTGAAATCATTTTTTTTAGGTCACTTAGAGTCCGATTTTGAAGAAGCCTATTTCTATGAAAAATGTTCATTTGGGTGTGTTCTAGCTCCTGTAAAAATTTCGGAATTTTTGAAAATGATTTGCTAAGTTTCCATAAGCGATTTCTGAAACTGCCCAAAGGACTATTTTTGTCGGTAAATCGTACTTGTGTATTTTGATGATCTATGAGTCGAATGGCTCTCATTTTTGGAAATATGTGAAATCTGGACATGTGTGATTTTGTAAAGTGTAAAAGTATGGTTTTGAAACTTTGTAAGTTTTGATCGAGTGGGATGCTCAATGTTTTAGAGGGTAAGTGCACTTGGTGGAGCTCGTTGGGCCGCCCCCTCTTGTAGCCAAAACGGCAAATATGGTTATTATGGTTTAGTGATTATAAGAGTCTATACTCCTAAATGTAAATCAGGTTTCCTTATTGTTTTAAGATCATAACCATCATCCTAACTTATGAATCTTCATATTCAAACACAAATCGGAGCCAAATGAAGAATAAATCGGGTGGAAGAGATTCGTTCGTGACATCCCGTGGATTCCGGACGACCCCGTGACCTCCTAGACATTATCCCCACTGTAAGTTAACCTTACTATGGTTTTGGGTGACTTAAAATGCAACCAAACATAGAGATTCAACTCAAGAAAATTAATAAAAATCTGTCAACAAGAGAAACCCTCAACGCAGCGTTTTTGTATGAATTTTTCAAACCTCTAAAGCTGCTCAAACAAGAAAACTCAAAACATGAAAAGTGTTGCTAAGACTTTGGTCTAGCTTCTGTAAAAATTTTAGAATTTTTCATGATGTTTTGAAACCTGAAATCAACCCAAAACCAAAGAGTATTAAATCTGGATCTTAGAACTTTGGACAGATTTCATTCTCAATCTTGTTAGCCATTTTGACCTTGGATCTAAGCCGATCTAGGATTGGTGTTGAACATGATAGTTGTAGATCTATGAGTCTTGAATACCTCTTTAAAATTTCATGCATTTTCATCAAGTTTTGATACCCCAAATCGAATCGGACATATTCTGCGTTTTAAAGAATTTTCAAAGGTTGACAGTTTTCTTAACCGAACTTGATGAGCATATTTCTATCATTTCTAGTCCGATCCAATCTTTGAGTTCTAAACAAAAGTTGCATATAATCATGTCTAGTATATGCATATGAAATTTCAGAATTTTTGGAGATCATTTGATATGACAAAAAGTCAAATCTTTGAAAGGTGTCAAACCTGAATCCTGACAGCATACTATTTGAGTCGAAAACTTGATTTTTGACATGCTTCCTATCATTTTTCCGAAAAACTCAAAACATGAAAGTTGTTCATTGGGATGTTTTTGAGCTACTGTGAAAAT
Source organism: Hygrophila difformis (assembly GCA_030278955.1). NCBI lineage: Eukaryota > Viridiplantae > Streptophyta > Magnoliopsida > Lamiales > Acanthaceae > Hygrophila > Hygrophila difformis. The sequence goes on from JAOANR010000004.1 coordinate 44,400,441, forward strand.
TTCAGATCAATCGCCTAAGAAATGGATTTTTAAACTGAAAAGGCGTAAACTGTGACATCGATCGGTTTTAACTTGTGAAATTTTGAAATTTTTAAACAACGATCGAAATCTTGTGATACGATAAAGCTATATTTTCGAAAATCCCGTTACACTAAAGTTGAAACAATATCGGTTACTTAAAATCAGGGGGTGAGTGCTCTGCAGGGTGCCCTCCTAATTGTTCATTTTGTGCCAAAACGGCAATGATTATTACGCGCGAAAGATCACCAAAACAGCATCTTATTATTTTGGGCCTATCCTCTCGAGTGTATCCGTATGGGTTACTCGAGGCTCGACGGAGCGGTACTGGATATGGCGTATTTGGTCACAAGAGACCAACTGCCTACCCTCTCGAGTGTATCCGTATGGGTTACTCGAGGCTCGACGGAGTGGTACTGGGTATGGCGTATCGGCTGCGGCCGCCGGATCACCGGCTAAAATGACATGTTACTTATGAAATTGGCTGAGGCCGCCGGATCACCGGCTAACTGTTACTATTGATATTGGCTGTTATTATTTTGGGCCTATCCTCTCGAGTGTATCCGTATGGGTTACTCGAGGCTCGACGGAGCGGTACTGGATATGGCGTATTTGGTCACAAGAGACCAACGGCCTACCCTCTCGAGTGTATCCGTATGGGTTACTCGAGGCTCGACGGAGTGGTACTGGGTATGGCGTATCGGCTGCGGCCGCCGGATCACCGGCTAACTTGACATGATACTTATGAAATTGGCTGAGGCCGCCGGATCACCGGCTATCTATTGTTGAGATGATGGCGTAACGGGAAATATATTAAAAAGCTCAGATTTTATGAAATTGGCTGCGGCCGCCGGATTGCCGGCTAAATTTAAATATCGTTTTGATGATGACGTATCGGGGAGAATTTTAAAAGCTCAAATCTTTATTTACTTACTTACGGCATTATTCGTGTTTTTAAATCATGTCTTAAATAATTGCCCATGCTTAAGTTTTAACTATGAAATTAATTGTTTATTTTAAGTATGCAATTATAATCGCATTTTTAAAATAAAACGTTTTTATGCATGACAAAAAGTCTTATCATAACTATGCCGTGCAAATCATTTTACGATGAAAGTTGAATCATGATCACGTGAAAATCTTTATTTTAAATCATGCCATCTATTTATTATTGGATGTTAAACTTAAATTGCGTTTTACCTACAAACATCTTTTTATTTAATCTAATTAAAGGCTTTGAAACCCCTAACCCATGCTATGTGTTAACTTACTCAGCGCGTTTTTGCTGACCCAAACCATTTATCCCCTTTTTCTTACAGAGTACGAAGAATATGCATCGTCATATGCATACATGGGAACATTAGGGGAAATCTTTATTTTAAATCCCTGCATTTAATTACGACTTGCATGAACGGGCCTGTTTAACCCGTGTTTTGGCCATGTTGGCCCTTATACTTTATTTCCGCTGCACAACTTATATTTCCGCTGCAACTTTGATGTATTATTTTTAAATTATTTATGAATGGGCTGTTTGAATATTTTAAATTCTGAAAAACCATAGCCTTGCATCTCTTTAGTGAGCTCGGAGAAACCGTGTCTTGCTAGGGAGGTGTGGCGGTGGCATCCCGGCCTGGGTTACCAAAACCGGGGTGTTACAGCAGGTTCGCTTAAAAATTTGGTAGATCTTTTACAAAGAATTATTCAGATGATTCAATGGGTATTATGAATTATGATGCTTTTGGAATTTGGGATGGGGTCGACATATGGGTTTATGTGTGGGTGGCAACAAAAGGGCTAAGAGTTGAGTCTAAGGGTTCATCCACCATGGATGGATGAGGATTCGAGGAAAATAGTGAAATCTATATTAAATCATCCGAAAAAAACACCATTGGTCCCATAAGTTTCCCCAATTTCGATTTCAGTCCCATATTAATTTCATTAACACAATCAATCCATTATGTTTGCTAATTTTTGCATAATCCATCCCAAACCCTTTAATGACGCATTTCTGCTGACGTGGCACCGGATTAAGCAAACTTATGGGACCAATGACGCCGCAATTAGCAACTTATGGGACCAATGGCGCCCCAATTAGCAAACTTACGCGGCGCCACGTCAGCAGAAATACGTCATTAAGGGGTTTGGGATGGATTATGCAAAAATTAACAAACATAATGGATTGATTGTGTTAATGAAATTAATATGGGACTGAAATCGAAATTGGGGAAACTTATGGGACCAATGGTATTTTTTTTCCTTAAATCATCTCAAAATTAGAGTAAATTTTGGGAAAGGGATTTGAAATCCATTCTTAAATCCTTTTACTAATCCAAACAAATGGAGAGATTTGTTATCCAAATCCATCCATTCAGACACGAGTACACGACATAAGGTTCTGAGAGTGAGAGGTGATTTGGGATTCTCTTCCTCGGCTAGAACGATGATTCTTGATACCACTTCATAGATGGTAAGTTAGTGTTGTGCCTTTCAAATTTCTTGAACTTTTAGAATTTAAAATGTACACTGAACGGTGTGAAAGTGGGTCCATAAAGAATATTTGAATATAGAAGAAGTATTTATATACAATTAGAATGATATAAGTGCATATTAATTGTATAGTATAATATATATATAAATTGGAATTGGAAATTCTATATAAATTTAAACTTCAAAATCTTTCGAATTTTTTAAATTTTAAATTTCAAACCTTTTTAAAAGTGAACAATATTGTGGGGTACCGTCTAAATTGAAAATTCCTTATATTTCAAAATTGAAAATCCATAATGAATAAATAAATAAATAAGAAACTCTAGAATTAATAAAAATGAAAAAATCTATAAAAATTGAAAATTTGAAATGGAGACACCACATTAAATGTAAGATATTTTGTTCGGTAATAATATTTTTATAATTTTGCTTTTATACAGTAATAATATTTTTATTTGCTTTACATCAACTCCAGATGATTATGACGACAGACAGGAGGTTTTGCGACAATTTGACTTGAACATGGCTTATGGACCATGCTTAGGCATGGGCGGACTAGAGCGCTGGGAGCGTGCTAAAAACATGGGGTTAAACCCTCCTGAGGAAATTGAAGGTCTACCCAAAGCAAGCCAAGTTAACCCTGTGTGTCTGTGGGATGGTCGTGTTTAGCATTAGTATTTGGTGCCTTCCAGCCTTTTGCTTTGTGTGTTTTATTTGGGCACCGTAGTTATATTAGCCTTTGATATAGTTACTTGGGCTCTGCGAGATGACTTGTCTTGCTACCATAACCATGTACCACCGGATTAATAGTTTCTCTCTTCTAAATCCTGGCGTTTTCTGTTGTTACCTTAACTATTATTGCCATTGGGGATTCTACTTTTTGTAAGCATGAGACTTGTGGTGTAAATTAGGGCCTAGCATGGAACTGTCAAAATGGGTTTGTCCAGTTCGGCTAGCCTGTCCTGCCCACACTAAATGGTGGGCTGGCTGAACAAATAGATGCCCGTTTAGAAGTAGTCCAAACCCGCCGCCATTCGGGCTAGCCCGTGGCTGGTGTGGGCTTGCCTGTGGGCCAAGCTATTTTTTAAATTTTTTATTTTTCTATTTTTTAAATTTGTTATAAAAGCTTAAATAATACTTCATCTGTTCTTTTATTGTTAATACAAACTCACAGTACGCACAGTCCAATATATAATTTGAACTATTAATAACTCAAGTTCGATACATGTAAAAATTTTAAAAGTTTGATATTTAAAAACTACAAGATAAGACGAATCTAACAAGATCTCATTTAGCTATATTTTAACTTAGATAACTATGATTAAAAATTGAAATCAACACAGATGAACTGTAGCATTTCTTGCAATGTAGCAAAAAAAAAAAAAAAACGGAATAAGTATAATGTATTGTTTTAAGGTTTGTTGGTTAGATGCTATTTGAAATTATATAATGTTAATTTGATAATATATTTTTTAATAATTTTATGCTTTTGTAAAATATTAGTATTAAAGAATTATAACATTGACTTTT